>VWZS01000747.1:1242233-1377058 GCA_013397075.1 Rhabdornis inornatus | reverse complement strand
CGGGGGTCCCGCCCGAGCGGCGGCGGAGCCGGGGCACCACCTCCCTGCGCCGCTCCCCTCCCACAGGTGAGCGGGGGGCGGTGCCCGCCCCGCTGGGCGGTCCCGAGCAGCCTCGGGGGCGGGGGCGCGGCACGCCCCGCCCCCGTCCCGCCCAGTGACATCCCTGAGGCACCGCATATCCTCAGCAGGACCCTCGGTGATACCGGCACCTTCTGTGTATCCTCTCCCCGGCATGCGGTGGGATGCCCCGCCCCGCCCCGCTCCGGGCTGTCCTAACCTCGGGAGTTGCCGGTTCAGGTGCTGGCCGCACCCCGGTACTGCCGGGTGCCCCCGCGCCCCGACGGCCCCTGGCGGGGACACCTCCTGTCCTGCCTGTGGAGCTCCCGGCATCACCCTGCGTTTGGAGCGGAGTCAGGGCTTTCCCCCGACGTGCGGGCAGGACCGTGCATCAGTCACTCCTTACAACGTGCCCCAATCACACCTGGTTTTCCCCCAAAGTGAGAGCGGGACCGCGTTCGGGTTAATTATGGGCTAATTAAAGCCTTCCGTCCCGCCTTAGGGCACACGGCAGCGTTAGCTCTGCAGGGCAGCGCGGCCCCTGCTTTTCCTCACAGAAGGGTGTGAGGGAAAGGGTCTGGGCTGGTCCCTGGGGGATTAGGGACTGCAGGGGCTCAGGGGTGGGTTTAGGGGATTCAGAGGCTCGGGAGTGTCCCCACATTTGTTGCTTAAAAGCCCCAGTCACCAAGAGAGCCAACCACCGTGCCCGGGGAGCAGGGGCACCCACCGAAGCTGGTGACACCGTAGAGCAGCAGCCCTTGTCCACCAGGTAAGAGCTGGGGGGCTCAGGGCAGGAGGCTGCAGTGTCTGGGTGGGAGAAAGGGCTGTGAGATGGGTAGCCAGGAAGGGACTGCAGTGCCGGGGCAACGGAAGCTGCTTTTGAAACGGCATCTTGTGTAGAAAGCAGAAGGTAGGGGAGAGAGGAGGGGGTGTCCCCACTGACTGCAGAGGTCCTCCAGGCTGGGTGCCTGCCTTGGGGTCACCCTGGCATACGTACCTCAGCTGTTATGGACAGCTTCATGTCTGTGTGTGGTGGGGAGCCCATTGGAAAGAAAACCTCTGAAGCGCTTGTTCCTGCTGTGCAGCCCAAACTCCAAACCACAGGGGCAGTGACACAAGGTGATCACCAAGGTTATCAGTTCACTGTGCAAAACCTAGGCTCCATGGCGGGCTTTGAGGGGGATGTTTGGAGGGCTTTTCTTGTTTCCTGGCCTGGCTGTGTTCTGCTGGCTCAGCTTGACCATGTCCTCTATTGAAGGGAATGGGAGCAGACCCAGCACCGCAGAGGATTTTGTTCCTGTGGGAGGGTGGTTGGGGCAGCAGCTGGGCTGGAGCAGCTCATTGCTCCCTGAGGGGCAGCTGGCTAAGTCCTGCATGCTCATGGAGCAACCTTCTCCACAATCTGCCTTCAGCCACGCAAACTGGGGTGAATTCCCAGGCTCTTGTAGGATGCTCTTGTTCCTTGTTCATAACATAAAGAGTATTCACAACTGTGTCCAAAGGGGCGGCTTGTGGCTCAGTGGGTATGGACAGTGCTGGAGATGGGGCGTTATGCTGTGTCTGTCCTCTCCTCTACCAGGCTCTCTCCCTTGCAACTCTCCCTGGCTGCAAGTTGGCTTTTCCAGAGCTGTGGCTGCACAGCAGCTGGAGGTCCAGGAGGTGATGAATGGAGCTGGTCCATGCAGATACTAACAGGTGCAGCAGGATTAGGTTTGGACATATTGCATAGGTCAGTGCTGAGCTTTGGGTGCTTCGGTGGCTTGAGCCAGGTCTTGCTGCTGTTCAGCAAGATCAAAGGCTCTGCCACTGTGGGCTGTTGGGGTTGGTGCTTGTGGACTGAGCCCCAGCTGCAGCTCTGCAGCATTTTCTCTGTCCTCATGGGCAATAGGGAACCAGGGCAGTGAGCGCTGCTGCTGCCAACCTGTGCCATATCCTCCACCCAGCCAGCGCAGGCAGTGATTTCTTCTCCTGCTCAGCTGGCATTTGCTGCTCTCTGGCCCATCTCCAGCTGTAAAACTCCAACCTAGGTGGTCCAGGATAAGAGCTTAAATTGCCCATTGGCCAGCTGTGATGGGGTGGCTTGGGCAGTGCAGATGGGGCCAGGCACAAAGCATGGCCCTGGCAGACACGCTCTGCCTAGAGCTCCTGCTCACCTTCCCACCTACTACTTGGGCATGGCCTCAGGACACTGCCCAGTGCTGGCTCTCTGCTTTTTAATCATCGAGTGGCCCAGCTGGCCTCGAGTTGTGGATTTCAGTGACAGGTCAGGTTTTTGCAGAGCTCTTCTTGCAGTGGTGCCAGGTTTGTGGAGGTGCAGAGGGTGGTGCATCCTCGGGGCCGGTTGGGCACCACGGGGCAGCCCTGGATGCAGGAGCTGCTGCTGTCTCTGGCTGTCAGAGAAGTGCCCTCTGCTGTAACTGCCTGAGAAGCTTCATGGCACCAGGAAAACCCGAGAGCACAGCAGGAGCCTCTAGGAGATGAAGACAGAATTAAAACTTTAATCTTATTTAGGCTCTGGGTAATTAATATAAAGGCAATAAAATGTGGGCCTGATCCTGGCGCTGACTGCTGGGCACTGTGCTGTGGCCGGCAGGGCTGCAGCAGCTGCAGGCTGGCTCTCCTCCCCCGCTGGCTCTCCTGGCAGGTGCCAATGTTTTGTTTGCAGACACGGTGGCTTTAATCCTGAAGCTGGAATGGGCTGTGCACTGCGAGAGCCACGCTGCTTCAGTTTGGCCTGTGGACTCCAAAATCTCCCAGAGACAGGAATCTGGCTGATACCTGTCTTGGCACACAATTGCAAGCTCTGCTTTTCTAAAGAGGATAACGAGTCCTGTCCATTTTCTGGCTCTGCAGCAGCAAGGTGGGGCAGGATGGGTTTGGTGCTTGCCTTTCTCAGGAAAACCAGTGTGTCCTGTCCAGCATCCCTATTCCCTGGTGTTGGGGTTTGGGTGCCCTTTCCATGGGCAAGATCCCTAAGGACCCTACTGCTGTAGTGGACAGTTCATGTAAAACCATCTTGATTAAATGTAATTCCAGCTTTTTACCTGGCCTTTATATGGTGAGGACTATTATTTCCCCAAAGGAGAAGAGGATGGGCCCAGGATTTGCTCTCTGGACTGCTGAGCTACACATTTTCTGGTGTAGATGATGCTGGTCCTGTGGACTGCCTGTGATGTGGGCACGGTGGGGCTGCTCCTGGGCTGGGGATGGTGCAGCTGTACCACATCTGGTCCAACCCTGCTGATGTCCTGGTGCCAGGGCTGGTTTTGCAGCCGTTGATCCTGCAGCAGGATCCAGCAGCAAAACCTGGCGGTCCGCTGCTCTCAGCTGCAGAGTAAACAAGCTGGCAAGAGAAACCATTTTGCTTCAGCTAGTAGGAGAAACCCTTTTTAGGTAGCACTTCCAACTGGCAATGCTCTCCTTCATTAACCCCCTCCTTCCCTTTCCAATGAAACGTGAATTTGCAGTGATTGGAGATCAGGCGCTTGCCAGTGCAACTTTGCCACCCAGAGCAACGAACACAGACGTGAATTTACTGCTTGATCTCATAATTTCAGTGCAATTAGACTGGCTGCTATAGAACAATTTCCCCTTGAGCCTCAGAGTCCTGGGCCTGGGCACTACCCAGCTTTTCTCAGACAAGGAAACGGAGGCCTTTGGGTATTGGCTGAAACACGAGGTTTTTTGGGTGCACCTGGAACTTGACTCCCTGGAGATGCGTCTATGAGCTGGAGCTGTGGGTGCCTGGCATGTCTGAAAAGGAGCCTGCTTTTCAGGCTTACTTATTACAAGTCAGGCACCCAAAGCTAGTGGGAAAACAAGCCAGAACAAGGTTTTCAGGCTGAGCTCTTGGAGCAGGGCTGGCTTCTGCCACCTTCTCTGTGCTGGGCAAGCTTAATGTTGCCTGGCTCTCCAGGCTGCTCCCCATCTTGGGAGGACTTGTAGGGCAGTCCCACAGGTTCTGCTGCAGCGTGTGGGGAATGGGGCATGTCAGCTCCCAAAGGCAGCAGCCCTTGGAGAGGCGTATCAATTGATTGACCGAGCAGGCTGTGGGTAGGGCTGTCACCTCGCTGTTGTAGCTGTTAGCTCTTTCTCACAGCTTTGGTATCACAGTCAAATACTTTGTATAAAATCCTGGATAAAAAGGAATTGAAACCATACTGAAAAGCATCCATTTAATTATCTTTTCTCCATGCTTTTAGGTGGGGAGCTGTATAATGCCTCCCAAGCACCACTGTGGGCATGGATGACATGTTCAGTATTTTGATTTGGTCTGCTCCTACCTAAATTCACCAACTAATTTCCTGTGTTCCTGGGAACTGCTGTGCAGGGTATGGGTGCTTCTGTAAGCTTCCCTGCCATTGCTTCATGGCCTCTTTCTGCTGTGTGGCCAAGCACCTGTGCCCCACATGGTGCTTACAGACTCTCCTGGTGCCTTCTTTGCTCCTATTGGAGTGTTGGGAGGTCCCTTGGATGGGAATTGTATGATTCTTCTTTTGACTTATCCTGGAAGGGTGGAATTGAGGAGGCTATTGCTACCAGGATCCTATTATTGATCCTCTCCTGAATGGCCTCTGCTTATCATGCTGCAAGAGGGGAAATGCTGGCTGTGTTGGCCAGCTGGTGATGTGACCCAAAGGAGAAGGGGGTTTCTGCCTGTGCTGATGTATTTTACCCATTGATGGCTTGCTGTGCCCACAGGTCAATCTGCAGTAGAAGATCTGTTCCTTGCTAGAGCTGAGAAGGGGAATGAGCTGCTGATGGTGTAAGCAGAGCTGTGGGTCCTCATGGAGAGGCTGCAGTGTCCCAGTTGGTCTTGGTGTGAGTTGTATGGCTCATCTCATGACCAGAGCTGCTTGTGTGATGCTCTCCAAGGGCAGCATTGTAAAGCTCCTGGCACAGGCACTTCCCCATGTCTCTGACAAACCTGACTAGCTGTGCTGGCTGCTGTTGGTGCCTTGTCTCCTTGTTTCTGGCGTTTGGAGACCATTGATTTCCTGCAAAACCATTGCAGGATGCTAAAGCGGCAAGATAACGGTGTGTGGCAAGCTTGGGAGCTGCCCTTTTGAGAAGAGGGGATGAAGTTGGGGTCTGCTCCTTCTGGTGAGCATTTCACACCTTGGACTGGGTGCTCCCCTGGGCCCTGCCTGCCAAGGAGCTCATTAAACCTCCCTGACAGACATGGCGCTCACTCTTCTCCTAGGGTCATGTGGGATCCTGGGAGTTCCTCTGACACTGTGGGAGAGAAAGCAAGCCTGTGCCAGGGGACTCCCTTGGCAGCTGGTGGCTCTCTGGAGCTGCTGTGGGGTCCTGCTGCTGCTGCCCCAAAGCATCACTTTCAGGAGCCATGAGGTGTCCTGGGCAAACAGTGCTGTTTGCTGGGCTGTGGAATCTGATAGAGACCTTATTTTAATTGCTAGATCAGATATCCTGCAGTCTTTATTGCTGTATAGCCAAGAGTTGATCCCTGGACTTGGTCTGACCCCGAGTTACAGCTGTAAATGAGGCTGTGCTGGAGTCCTTACCCAAACTGGGAAGTCTGTCTCCAACACCAGCATGAATGAGGGATCTTACCTGCAAATCCTGTTCCCGTTTGTCCTGGGTGGAGCAGGACAGGACTTGCTGGGTACTGACTGGGATTTGTAATCGTGCTCCCTGCTGGCGATGGGAGCAGCAGGCTCGGAGGAGGTTGGGCATCACTTGCTACAGAGTTCTGGGAGGCGTGGAGACCAGGCACCTGTGATCTAAGGCTAATCCTGCCTCTGTTTCCCCTCCCATCTCCCCCGTCCCGTGGTTTCTAGGTTTCATCAGGGCAGGGCATGTCTTACGGCACCGGCAGAGTCTGGTGCGGGGGACCCTTGGGTGACTCCTGTGATGGGCATTGCTCATCTCCAGTGACACGACCTGCCCATGGCTCGGGGTGCCAGGTGATGCTTGGCATTTAGGGCAACCAAACCAAACTCTCTGTTCCTGCCAAATTTGTAGGGAGGGCAGTTTGGGTAAAATCTGTAGTAAAGTTGGAGCTGTGGCTCGCTTGGGGAATGAACGCTGAGGTGCTGAATAGGAGTTCGGCCAGGCGTGGGGATCCCCTTCCCCACTGTAAGTGCATCCAGGAGTGCTGACAGCGGGCACGGGGCTCTGAAAGGGTTAATGATTGCTCGTCTGTCATGGAAACTCCAGCCTTTCCCGAGCAGAGCCCCTCCGGCCCGGAGCAGCGTGGCCTTACGGTGCCCCGCGGATGGATGGACGGACGGGCGGCGGCAGAACTACAATCCCCGGCAGGGAGCAAACCCCCGGGGTGTGCCGGGACTGGTAGTCCGGGGCCTGGCGTGGGGGTCCCCGCTGCCACTCGTGGCTGGGGCGGGGGGACCCGGAGGGAATGTGCCGGCTCGGGGAGGAGCCAGTGTGTTCACCCACTTTGTTGTTCTATACCTTAAAGGAGCAGTGGCTGTGCCCGAGCGAGCTCCCTAGCGGAGCCGCGCAACCCGGGCTGTGGGCTTTTTAAAGATAAAAATCACTCGCGTGGCCTCCCTTATTAACGACATCTCCCGCTCTCAGTAACTCCTTCGGCGCCTGGGCATCGCCAGCCGGCGCGGTGCTGGGCCCGCCCGCCGCGGGGCTGCTGCGCTGCGCTGGACCGCTCTGGTCCTGCATCCCCGCCAGAGCATCCTCCTCCCGGCGCTCTCTGCCCGGGAGCCCGGAGCTGCCGGGGTGTGAGTGCCGAAACCCCCAGCGCTCTTCATGCCACAGAAAATCTATTTTCTTGCAGGGGAGACATCCCCGCTCATGGTCGCCGCAGATAAAGGGCTCTGGAGAGAAGCGTGGAGTAGCGACGACATGGGCAGCGCGACAGATTTCTCATGCCACTGTGGCACAGCCGTGACCTGGAGATTTCTTCCTCCCTCCGGCATAATTCAGTCTAGCACCCGGTGCCTCCAGCTAAACACCCTGGCCTGGCCCTGGCATGTGCCCAGCAGACACCCACATCAAAGCCACCGCGGCTTGCCTGGCCCCTCGCCAGCAGCTACCTCTAGACAGCTTGTGCAAACCTGGAGGGAGATGACTGCGGAGCATCCAGCCCTCAGCAGCTCCCGCGTGCTCTGGGGCAGCCGGGGCTGGCTTGGGTGTGTGGTGAGAGCCACAGCTGGGTGGGTGACCCGTACTGATATCGTGGTGAGGGTGCCTGTCCTGTGAAACATCCGTCCCAGTGAAGCTGGGCAGCTGCAGCCTGGCACTGGCTGCTTTCAACTGCTTTGTCCCTGCTTCCCTGCGCTGCTGGTCATTGCCTCCATGCCCCTCTGAACCTCGGCAGGGAGGGATGAAATCTCTCTGGCAGGTGAATGTGCTGGAGAGAGGCTGGTGGAGCACAGCACAGGAACCTTGCTGACTGGAAAAGCAGGAATAACCACCCAAGTGCAACTGGTGTGGGGGGCTGTGGTGCTGCAGGAAGCTCCAGCTGAGCTGGCTGATGCTGGGTGATGCTCTGGGGCAGGTGGCCCAGGCCTGCCTTTGCTTCCCAGGGTCACACACTGTGGTTCACATGTGGGTTGTCACCAGCATGAAGGCAAGGGGAGGGCTTGGGTGGCAGGGATGAGCCCAGTGCTCTTGGCTGAGCCTTTCACTCCTGGGCTTTTGGGTGCAATTCAGCCTCCTCATAGCCTGGATGTTAGCCTGCTGAGGGGCTGTACTTGATCCTTTTTCCCTCATGAGTGTGGGTGTTGGAAAGAAGCATTGGGAACACATGCTCCTGCCTGGAACTGGGTTCTAACTGGTCTGTGCTATGTGTTCAGGATAGTGTCCAAAATGCTTTCAGCCTGGTCTGGCATGGCTGGCAGTGGGCAGAGCTGCTGGTCTTGTTTGGTTTTGGAGTTGTCTGGGTGAAATTCATACCCAGAGCAGAATAACTCTTCCCTGGGGTGCAGAAAGCTCCTGGTGCATGAGTGACATGGTGGGAGCAGAAGGGCTGAAGCCCATCAGGGCTTGTATCTGGAGAGCCCTGTTGTGTCTGGCCCTGGCTGCTCTGTGTGCAGGGACTTGTGTGGTTGGGTGCTGGAGCACAACCCATGCAGCTGTGACCTCTTGGACACACTGAGGGAAGCAGAAAGACCCTTCTGGACTGCAGCAGTGTCTATAGTACATCCTTTTCTGTGCAAAAACAAACAGTGGAGTGGGAGATGCTTCCTGTGGTGAGCTGCTGGCTGCTGCATCCCTCAAGGAACCTGGGCTGCAGGGAGCCCACGATGCTACTGTGCTGTGGATGCAGCCAGCCTGCTGCCTCAGGGATGCTGAGGCATAGAACCCTAAGGGGTCCTGCTTGCTGTTGCAGTTCACAGCAGTCTATGGAAACACCAGTGCAATCTTTATAGTGAGCTGTGAACAATGGGGATCCTATGGGATGCAAGGAAGATGGTCGAGGCTCAGTCTAACACCTCGTGCTGTGCCTGGCTGCTCTCCAGAGTCTGTTCAGGGGCTAGTTGAGGTGGTGGGTGATGTATACAGGGCTGAGCCTTGATCCAGTCACTCCCTGTGCTCCTTGATGCTGCAATGCTGGCAAGTTGCTCTCTTGCAAAAAGCTTCTGTACATGTGTGTGCTGTGCCTGGCCCAGCAGGGACCTGCCTACAGGGCTGTTTGAACCCTGATACAGCATTTGGGGGGAAATGATGGGCTCCACAGAGAGCTGGTGAAGCTCTCTAGAGGAGAAGGGCACAGGAAAGCTTTCCTACAGGCCTGTCTTAGCTCTGTTGCTTATTCCTTTTTGCTTTTTATCCCTTGCCTGCCATTTGGGAGCCTCGTACCAGCAGCCTTACAGCTGCCTAACACATTGTGATGGTTGTGTTGCAGCAGGAGCCCTGCACTGAGGCTGCTGAGGTGTGCACCCCTCCACACCCCCAAGCTGATTGCTTCTGACACAGTCCTGCTCAGACTAAGGCTGAGCCTGGACCCTTCCTGTCTGATGTTGGAGCAGAAGCCCCAAAGGGTGAAATGCAGCTAATGGAGGAGGCAGCAGGAACTGTGGGGTCTTGGAGGTGAGGCTGTTTGCAAATAGCTCCTGGGTGCAGTGGCACTTTTTACTTTTTATCTGTGTGACTTTCCCATGTGCACAGGCATCCCCAAGGCTGAAGGGAACTTTGACTCTGGCAAGGGTGGAAATGAAATGTGGATAACATCGCTAGGCTAGCGTTGCTAGAGGAATTAAGAACCAAGCAACTGCATCCATAGGAACCTCAGTTCTTCCCTTATCCCCTTGCACATCGAAGTTAATTGCATTTCCAACTGACACATCAAGCTGTCCTGCCACGGTCGTCAGCGGCAAAGTCAGCGCATCGTGGTTGCTCTGGGATATAAACCTCACCTCTGGTGTCTCGCTCTCTTGGGGGATAATGTCTTTCCCAGGGCTGTTTGTGGTATGGTCAGGTCTTAGGAGCCCAGGGCTCAAGCTGAGTTGTCTTGTCAGGTCTTTACGGGTATCTCTTGAAGGTGAGACTTGTCAGGCTTAAGCAATGGATGAAATTTTTTTAATGGGTGTTCAGCAGCCACTGTGGAGATGCTTAAGGGCATAAATTTTTTAAGAGCATAATGGATGTTAAGCTCTCAAAAATAAATCCTAAGTCTCTCTAGCCTGTGTTTCCCAAGGTATTGGTGGCTAGCTTAAAATGAGAGAGCAAGCAAAATGAAATAAAAGGCTTTTAGATGGAGCAAATCACCAGTGTGGAGCTTCTGCTTTCTTTGTGTGTCTGAGTTAGCACTTTGGGATGATGAGGGTCAGGATAGGAAAGTCTTAGTCCCTGGTCAGTGCTTTGGGGACCCAGACTGGAAAACAGAGTTAAAGGGTTTTCCCCACAGCAGGAAGACTGGTAGGGCAGAGTGGGCAAAGCTGGGTGCTAAACCCTTAGTGATGGCAACCAGAGAGTCTGGTCCAAAACTGCATGGAAGTTCTCTTGATGAAGCAGAGCCAACAAAGCCTGGGTGTGGGAGATGGGCTGGTGCCTTCTGGACAGAGCAGCTCTGCACAAACAATTCAGGGAGATGACAATGAGGTGCCAGGGCTTCCTCTTCCACCCTGCCCAGATGAGCTTTTTCCATGGAAGTGACAGCCCCGTGCAGGGGTTTTACCCGGTCATTGTTGCACCAGGAGCTGGGACAGCAGGAAGGGGCTGCTCACTGCTGGCTGGTGCAGTGCCCCAGAGCTGGGGAATGGAGAGGAACTGGCTTCATCCTTCCCCAGCACTGTTACCCCCAGGCTGGGAATCAGAGCCACTCATTCTCTCTCTCCAGCCACAGCGATGGGAAGGAGGTGGAAGAACGCTATGCTGGCATGGGCAGCGTTGCTGAGGGTGCCAGGAAGCGACAGCCCAAAACTTGTTTGATGTTGTTTTCTTCTTCCACCGCTGGAGAAGGGAGGACTGGAGCTCCAGGAGCACGGAGCTCATGCTTGTCTCCTCCTGCCCAGAGGGGCTGGCTCAGAAAAACTGGGAGCAGCCCTGATCCCATGCACAACCTTGAGAGGTGGCATGAATGCAAACGCTGGCATCCTGCAGTGCTGCACCTTTGTGTTGTTCATGCCAGCTTCCCTCCCAAATCTGGTTGGAAACATTCCTGCATTCCCCATGAGGTCAGCTCTCCTGTGGCTCTGCTTGCTGAGGTCAGCTTGTACCTACTGAGGGCTTGGCCCCATTTTATAGAGCTTTTCCATGAGGTGTGCCCTGGGAATGCCCTCCCCTGGGCTGTGGTAACAGTGCTTGGAGATGAGCAGTGCTGGTGCCTTCAGGAGGCTGAGAAAGTTGAGGTGCTGGGTGATTTGCACCTGGAGTTTCTGTTCCTTTCTGCTCCTTGCTGGGGTTTGGAGGTAGGTGTTGACCCACTTGGAGGTGACAGGTTCAGAAAAATCAAGCTGTGACTGCCTTGGTGGCAGGAAGAAGTAAGAAAAGTAGAAGATTTGGAAATGACCAGGGAAGAAATATTCCTTGAAATATGGGTTGATGCAGAAATGTTACGTGCTGTTTTTCTACTTCAGCCTAACCCTGTTCCTCAGTTCTGGTAGTGATTGGTGTGTAATAATGGGAATAGGAAAAACGTGTATTTCTGATGTGGACTGGGTCTGCTCGAAGGGCTGTTGTTTATAAAGTCTGACTGCCTTCCTTCATCTCAAAGGCACCTCTGGATTCTCTGTCCCATCACAGCTAAGCCAAGGGACAAAAGGCTCTATCTTCCCCTCTTCCCTGACAGCTGTGAGGATCAGGGCCCTGGCTGCTCCTCGAAAACACAAGGTGTGTCTGCACCAAGAGCCTCTGGCAAGAGGCTGGCATGGGATGTTCCTTCTTTCTCTGTTTTGCACATTCAGATTTTCTTTCCTGCTTCTCAACCCCTCTCCAAGCATTGCTCACCCCTGCTCAGGCTGGGAGAGCATTTCTGGGTGATTGCTGCTGGAATGACTGGAGGTGGGAGAACACCCTCCTACCCAGCACGAGTTTCCCAATTCTCTGGGTTTCCAGCTGCTCTGGCTGCTGCCTCTGCCTCTTGGGGGAGGACAGGAGGGACTGAGCAGGGGGTCTCTTCTCCTTAGCACAGCTGCACTGGGGCTCTTGTGGCTCCCAGGAACCAGGCATGGCAGCTCTTCCCCATATGGAGAAACCCTGGGGGTATTGATGGTCTGCTGCTTTGCTGCCCCAAAAAAAGCCTGAAGGCTGTTTAGTGCTGCTGTTCTGCTGTTACACATTGAATTGCACCAAACCCCATGCTCCCCTCTGTTATCCCTGAAGATGGATGCAGATGACTCCCCTCCTGACATGTGCATGATCTGTGTGCGCTTGGCTCTCCTCTCTTCCTGGGCAGCTGGCAGGTTATTTTTGGTTCTGGAGTGGCCCAGATCTGGTTTCTTCTGGGGTGAGTCCCTGCCCAGCGCACCTCTTGCATCCCCCAGGCTTGTGGAAGGTGAAGAGCAGTCTTCCCTTGCCCACATGTCAGCTGGAGCTGGCAGGGATGCTCCAGTAGTCCCCTGCTGAAGGGCTTGTCTGGCATCTCTGTGGAATGGCTGAGAGAAGAGGACATTGGCCAGGTCTATGGGGACTCACCTGGATGTGGCAGCCCAGGAAACCTGATCTGTGGGCCTCTTTGGGAGGAAAGAAATGGGCAGGAGCAGCTGGTGCTCTCTCAGGGCTTGGAAATCCAAGCCAACACCTCGTCACGTGCATCCCTCTTGGCTCACAGGCTGGAGGAACAGCATCCCCCTTCCCTGGGCTCCTGGCTTCCTGCCAGTGTCCTGC
This sequence comes from Rhabdornis inornatus, assembly GCA_013397075.1. Taxonomy (NCBI): domain Eukaryota; kingdom Metazoa; phylum Chordata; class Aves; order Passeriformes; family Rhabdornithidae; genus Rhabdornis; species Rhabdornis inornatus. The sequence continues at coordinate 1,364,737 of VWZS01000747.1, read as the reverse complement.
AGTGAAAGCCCCTTTAGAAAGGCATTGTGGGGGCTGAAGGGTTTTCTGGGGACAGCCCTGGGGAGATGCTGGGGACCTTCTGCCCTGTCTCTCCTTGGGAAGACCTCACTTGCAAGGCTGTTTCTTCTCTTAAGCTCCCCTGAAACTTCAGTACTTTCTTAAAATCAAGGTTTGTCCCAGCAGTCTTGGAGCAGGGCTTTATTCCACAGCAACAGAGTACTGCTCAAAGCATCCACTCCACATCTGCATGGTAGGATTTTTGGAGGTCCCTGCTTACCTGGAGGGGGACAGAGGGTAAATGCAGCCAAAGAAATGGTTTTCACATGTTAGACACAGTTTGAATATTTGCTGGGCACTGTGGGTTGTGTGGGAAAGTGAGGCAGCTTGTTTCTCTGTGCCCAGCTATCTCTGTAGGCTGGTGTAGGCACCTTGCTGGAGGTGAACATCTTGGTGGAACTGAGCCTGCAGGAAGTATTTTGAGAGCAGGTATCCACAGTGGATGTGTGACCCCAGCTGCACTGCTGGCATTGTGTATGGAAACCATTATTCAAGGCTTTTAGTAGGCTGGTGTCCTGTTTATTCCAGTGTTTTGCCCTATGCTCTGTACAGGTGCTCAAGAGCCTCTGTGCCCTGCAGTGGAGGTGGGGTAAGAACCGTCCCCAGGCAGTGCTGGCTGCCATGGCTAAGGACACTGCATCCAAACAGTGCTGAGGAGAGTGGGACTAAAATCATGGTGCATATACTTGTGAGGTGGTGGCTGGCAGAGATGGGCTGCCAGGAATTCTGCAGGTCAACCTGGGTGTCAGAGCTGCCCTGATATATCCTGGTCACTGGGAGAGGCTGCAGCACTCCCTGTCCAGTGCTTCCCATCCTCAATGGCACAGCTTTTTCTCACTGAAAACTGTGTCCTTTTCTCTGGGGAGGGAGCATCAACACATCCTCCCACACTCCTGCTCATCCCCTTCCAACAAAATGTTGCTCTGACGTTTCTCTCTGCTCCTGGCAGGGAGTGAAGCTGTTTCCAGTTCCTGGCTGGGGCTTATGATGTAAGCACACAGGTCTGGGCTCTTGTGCTTTGAGCATCCTCCTTTTCTGCTCCGTGTTGGGTTTCTGACTCACCTCTCAGGACCTGAGAGCCTGGCTCCTAACTCTGCAAGACTGGCTCCTGGCAGCTCTTCTGTTTTCGGTAGCATGAGACCCTCAGCTCATCTCCCATGAGCTGAGGGTCTCATGCTACCGAAAACAGAACCAAACCAGTGTGAATAGGCTTTAACTTATTATTCAGGAGTACAATAGAAAATCAAAGAGATGCTACATCTCCTTCTACTGTCTGTGTGCCTGGTTTCCTTTGTTGCAGGTGACTGAAGGAAAGAAAATAGGTTTGTTATGAAAGCACCAGGTCCAAACTGCCCTGCTCTGGCAATCTGGAAACCACATGTAGAGGTGCTGGCTTGTGTGGACCAGGGCTTCTGTGGGTGGGAGTAACACAAGGCTGAGGCTGATGGCTCTGTTGCCCCAAGTTGGCTCTGCAGGGTACAAAGAGCACCTGAGCTCTGCACAGCACAGCAGGTTTGGTGTGGGGAACTTTGTCCAGCCTTCATCCCTGCCCAAGCCCTTGCAGAGGACAAGCTGCCTCCTTGTGCTTCCTGCTTTTTGGCCATACAACATGGAGTACATCTTCTGCTGTATGCTGCTGGTCTGTTATCTGTTTCTTCCTTGGTCTGGCTACTCTGTTGGTGGGCACAGCCTTTGGCAAAAATCAACTAGACCAAGAACGAAATTCAAATGCACAAAGCAAAATATTTGCTGTGAGGAATCCTAGGGCTGTTCTGTGCCACCAAGATGTCCCGTGGGGTGTGTGGTAGGGCCACAAAGCTGCTGTCAGGGGTGTGGTGCTGCGTAGGGAGAAGGTAAGGGGTCCTTCCTACAGAGATGAATTCCAAGGATGCTCTTTCAGTGTGGGCTTGTTGGCAGGGGGCTGAATCCCAGCCCTGCGACCCCCCTGAGGAATGCTCCACGTCCAAACCCTCCTCTCATCTCTGCCTTAGCTGGTGCACAAGCCATGGACAGCCAGACAAACATCCCTTGCTGCAGCTGGCTCGGGAGGGGAGGCAGCAGCGTGGTCGCATCCTCTGTGAGTGCCGGAGTCCTCGGGCCCCACGTGAGCTCCTGCCAGCCCCGGGTGTGGGTGCGGGCAGCAGCCTGTGGTTAAGGCAGAGCATTGGACCTGAATGCGATGTGAACTCAGGCTTCCCTTTTGAAGTTTGACACCCGGGATTTTCCCCACCCACCAGGAGAACTGAAGACAAAAAAGAGCAGAAAAAAAGGGGGTGGAGGGGGGGAACCCTCTTTAAACTGCTGGTGAGGGCATGTCAAGGAGGCTGAAGCTGAAGGGGCTATGGGGGAGGGCTTGGTGCGTGTCTATCTGGCCGGCCAGCTCTGACTCACCAACATGTGCAGGTACAGCCCTGTTGCAGCCCGGTTTTGGGTTGAGCCTCGCTTGCCCAGTGATGCTGAGAAGGGTTTGCAGAGGCAGGAGGGAAGCAGAAGAGAGGGAAGAGCTATTGCATCTTGGCAGTGTGTGATGGCCCTGAATTGTGTCCCCTCTCTTGGCCCTTGCAGTCATTCCCCCTTCCCAACTGCATCCCGGCCTTGGAGGAATCAAGAAGGGTCCATCCAACCTTGGGGGAATCAAGAGAGCTGGGATCTGGCCCCACTGATGTAAGGGTTGCAGGATTAGGTTGCCTTAAACAACAAAGGCCTCGCTCCGCCTGTCAGACAGATACCCCGGGGGCAGACTGGAAGGGTGTGGAGTGGAGGCTTCTCTTTGCAGAGGTAGGATGGGAATGTTTTCTGGTCCTGCCTGTCTGGTTTAACACTCCCAGCTGGGGCTTGGGTGATCCAAAAGGGAGCTTGGTCTGAGATGCAAGGCTACGACTTATTATTATTTAAAACTTCTAAAGCCTGAAGCTGCAAAGCTGTGACTTGGGCAGAGATTCACCTGATAGACTCGATCTGCCAGGGATGGAGTTGTGGACAAAGGCTGGGTATGATGCCTGTTTGTGGAAGGTTGTGCTGGTGCAGCTCCAAATGAGACCTGCAAAAGCAGCATCAGGATCCCACCCCGTCCCTCATCTCCACCCAGCTGTATGCCTCAGCTTTTGGTTTGAAGTCAAAGCTTTAGGAGGTTGAATGTGGCTGCCTTTGGCATCCCCAAACCCAGGTTTGACTCACATGGTGTGTGCTCATCTCTCTGGAGAGAAATGGATGTTTTGTGAGTCTGAGTGTGACCAGATGGGTCCTGGAGGATCTGCTGGACCTCACTGGAGCCCTGAGCAATGCCTGCACCTGTGCAAAGTGACACTCAGTCCAGCTTGAACTTCAGCACCATGTAAAGAGACAAGTGAAATTCCAGTCCCCAGCACCATCCTTTAGCTGATTCTGTGGGGTGGGAGGGGAAGGTGCTCTTGCCAGAGCTGCTTTCACCAGGAATGACCCCATGCCAGCAGCAAATGGAACAGGGGGTTTATGCCTAGATGGTGTGACGTGTCCCAGTGGGAGCTCACAGCAGCTCGGAACAGCCACCCTTTTTGTGACTCCCCCATAAGGTTAAACTCAGAGATGTTTCATAGCAAATACTTCCAGCTCCTAGAGCTGCAAGGAGCTGCTAATGTATTCTGTGCCTCAGAAGGACAGCTGGGGTGTTGCCTGTGACAATGGTGTGAGGACCATGCCAAGCTTTGTATGAGGTCTCTACTTGATGAGGTGAGCCCACCTATCCATGGCAGGAGGAGAAGTGCTCTGTAGTCTTGAGGCAGCTGGGGCTTGGCTGTACCGTCACCACAAAAGCTTGGGTCTCATCTTCCTCCCTTCTTCCTGGTCCATGCCCTCTTGTTGCAGACCGTGGGGTTTAGCCTTATGATTTTAGCCCACCAAATGTCATGGTCCACTTCTCCTCAGGGAACTTACAACCTGCTGTACAACAGAACAACTGCCTGGCTCTGCCTGGATGTGTCTTGCCCTTGGTGCCACAACCATGCCAGATGCTGAAGTCTGGAGAGCAGCACTGAAATCGCTATTTCAGCTGGAGGTACTTGCTCCTACCCTCATGGGAGGAATGCCATGTACCAGTAGCTGGCTGCAAGAGCCATGTGAGCAGAGCCAGAGGAGAGAGCTGGGATGCCTACTAACGGGAACAACAGTTCCTCTCTCTCATTTCTGGGTCTGTGAACCACACAATAAGGGAGGGAAGTGGCCATTCCACCAAAAGGTTAAAATAAATGTGCCAGGATCCTGCTGCCTTCTGTAGCTGGGGTACGGGAGGAAGCTGTTTGTGCAGTTGTTCATAAAAATCAAATGTGAAAGGAGTGGGAATGCTGCGGCACAGCAGAGGGCATCTTGGAGGGGAACCTGTGTGCCACCTGCATGAGGTCCATCAGCCTCCTCCTGGTTCAGATGCTGAGCTCAGCACTGCTGAGACACAGGGAATGGTGTCCCTTAAAACCCTCTCCCTCTCCCCACACAGTGTGGCTGAGGGTTAGCAGCAAAACCGAAAAATGCCTCGTCCTAGAACTGCGCCTTCTGCCAACTTCTCTTATCAGACTCTGTGTGTTCGCCTAAAGCCAGTTGCTGTAGGGCTGGGGGACAGCCTGCTCTTACACTGCTCTCTTGCCTGCAGCCTGTTTGCATTCATGATTGCACCCGTGCATTAAAGTGCTTTGAGCTCCTTGTTACCAAAGTGCAGAGTCTGAGTTTTAACGAGGCACCCGTGGGAGCTGGGACTGGGAGAGACAAGCCGCCGTCCTGCTGAACCGCGGCAGAGCTTGACAACAGGCACTGCTGCCTGGAAACGGTGGGCAAAGGCTTTATTGACCACTGGAGGTCACTTTTTCAATAATGCAGTACAATCCAACTTTATTTTGTCAGTACCTTTCATGCAGGCTGCTTCTGAGCTGCTCAGCAGATGCAGTGCAAAGGCAGGGAGAGGAAAGACTTCTGGAGCTGGGGAGGTGGAGGCTGCTCAGCAGCGCAGGGTGCAGAAAAGGCTCTCATGCCTCAGCAAAGAGCCGGAGGAGGAGGAGAACTGAAAATGAAGCAGCCTGAATGCTGCTTCTCTGAGCTGTAGATGGACCTTCAGGCTCTTCATAAGTGAAGGAGTGTATTTGATGCTGGGGGGCTGGAGGAGGGGTGGGCATTGCAGAAGGGTGCTGGGGGAAGGCAGGTCAGTGCAGGTGGGGCTGGGTGCTGTGCAGGGAAGGTCATCCAGCATTTCCCAGCCCGAGACAGGCAGTTGTTGGGAAATGAAGGCCCTTCAGCAGCATGGTCAGGAATCCAGCTTGCTGCAGCTGTTTGCTCTCCCGGAGTGAAGGAGCTTCAGCAACCCTGTGATTTCAGCTTACAAAAGAGGCTGGACGTGGGCAGGCTCAGGCCAATTCTGAGCCAGAAATTATGCCTGAATCATGTTCCTTTGCTCCCTGTGTGGTGCTGAGCTGTTCCTGGGAGGTGACTGTGATGTCCTGCTTGCACTGCCTGCCTGCTCCAGGCATAGAGGCAACATTTCTGTCCAGGCTGAAACGCCACAAGGACTGGATCAGGGACCTGCTCCCAGCCCTGAATGCTGTCCTTGGACTGGAAGAGCTGTGGAGCACTCTGAGGGACTACCTTTTGTCACCCCAAAATCCCATGCAGGAGTTAGAAAGGACATCCTGGGAGTGTCTGATGCTGGCAGCTGCTGCTTTTCTGAAAGCACTGGGAGGAGCAGAGTCCATGAACATAGAAAGGAATGGAGACTGGGGATGTAAAACCCAGCCAAAAGCTTTTGCTAAGGAGTCATGTTTCTTTTAGCCATGTAGAAAGTTGTCTGGGAAGCTGGTTGTGCCAGATCTGCCATGTGGGAATCACTTTTCCCTGCTGCTCTTTGGTGTTCAGGCTCACCCAGGGCCAGGAGTGGCTGGAGGTGGCCTGTAGGGTCTTTGTGTCCAGGCTGCAGACCCCTAGGACAGACAATAGAGTTGCCTCTTTTGATGATGCTTGCTCAATTTGCCACCCCTCGACTCTTTATTCTGGACTAACTGATTTAGAAGGTGATGTTTCCATCATCACCAAAATGAGCAGATCTGGGGATTTTGGCTAACTTGATGTTATAATTTTTCTACTGTTTTCTTCATCTGTTTCTTCTACAGCTCAAGTAGGAAGGGGCTGGGTTTGCATGGAAATGTTGCTGTTGTGTTTGGAGACCCTGGGTCCAGGCTGGGAATTGGTGCTGTCCCTCTCCCCAAATTACTGCAGTACCCAGACACATGTGAGAACTTTGAGCATTTAACCACCACAGCAGATGGGACTCAAGACACGTCAGAGCAAATATTTAAAGATCCATTTTTATAAAGCCACTTTTTGGCCTATAAACCACCCTCCCCAGAGCTCCCAGTGCTCACTGCTCCTGCTGCTTAGCCCTACTGCCAACTGGCAGGGCCCAGAAATGTGCTGTCTTGGTTTAGCACTGGATTTTTCTCCTTTCCCCCATACCCAGGATTTTATTTTATTTGTTTGTTTGTTTTATTTATGGAAGGGATTTTCCTGCTCTTGGCAGAGTGGGACAGGAAATGATTGCTCTAATGAGGGAGTGTGTATCCTGCTTGCTGCCCAGCCCCATCTCTCTCTCCTTGTTCATGCAACAATTTTTACTGTCTTGGCTGTTGCTGGAGTAACACATGGTTGAATCTCTTGTGCTGGAGGCAGGAGCACTCCTTCCTGAGCTGTTTCCCAGCCCCTGTTCTAGGACACTTTAGAAGATGGGGACAGGGTAATGTTGTTGGAGGGGAGCTTTCAGTCTCCCTTTTCTACTCTGTTACCACCTTTTGGGGTTTCTGAGATCAGACAGACTCCAAGGCTCAGTGACATGTAGCCAGACACAGGTGGATGTCTTCCTGCTGCCTCAAATTTGTTTTGCAAAAGGCTGAGCTGAGGAACATGTCTCCAGAGGGTGGCAAGGCTGGGACCTTGTGCCCTCTTTTGGTCCATAATACATCAGGGACAGGTGCCAGGTTCCCAGACATGATCCCTGACTTGTTTACACAGTGTGGAGCACTTTCCACTTTGCTCTTCCCTCTGATGCTTTGTCTTTTAGCCTGGGCCCTGTGGAGCCAAGAACTGCTGTGGCTGCTAACATGGGCAGCTCTGCTTCTGAATGAACAAAAGAAAAATAAATAGCATCTCAAATTGCAGCTTGTGTGCAATGGGCCAGGTTCCTGCTCTCTTTCCAGCCCTATGACTTGGGGTAGTTACTTCTGACTTGCTTCTGCTGTGAAAGTAAGATGGTAACTGAGCCCAGGGACATTTTGGGATAGAACCAATTTAATCTCCCAGAGTTTCCATTTCTGTCTTGTATTAAAAGCTGCTCAAACTCTCCTAGGAGAGCTGCTAACATAACTCGCTGGTGTCTCTGCAGTGCTTGGAGATCCTCAGATGTGAGTGGTTAATGGTTGGACTTGATGATCTTACAGGTCTTTTCCAACCTAAACGATTCTATGATTCTATGGTTACAGAAGCTTTTAATAGCACTTAACTCCTCTGGAACGAAGTCCAAAGCAAGGGGAAATTCACAGCTGATAAGAAAAGCCATGTTGGTGCACTGGGTTAAACCCAGCATTGTGCCCTCTAATTATGCAGCAGTGGCCTGGGCTTCTGGAGTAACCGGGGAAGACAGGATGGTTGTGCTCGGCTGGAGGGAGCCAGGGCTTGATTTAGTGCCTGTTGAGATCAAGGGGCCTTTGATTTCAATGGGTATTGAATCAGGCACTGCAATATCAAATAGGCTAATCAGATAATAACTTCAGATCGTCTGACATAGATTCCTGTCCCTGAGTTGGGGCAGGCAGAGTAAATTGGGCAGCCAGCTGGACAAGGCTGTGAGCTGTGGGCTGAGAGCCCATCCCTGATGAATGGGATGTCCAGTATGAGACTGGTGGCAAAGGGACTGGTGCCTGGGATGGGATATGGGTCAGGCATCGTCCCTCCAGGACACAGATCCAGCACGGGGCTGTGCCCCCCTCCCACCTTACTCCTGTGTGGGAGTTAATGCAGGCCTGGCATGCAGGATAATGGCTATAGAAGCTAAAGAGGGAGAGAAATTTGGGGTGATCTTGCATTGTTAAGATCACATTTCCAGGTTTCTGCATGCTTCCTGCCAGAAAGGATTTCTTTTTTGCACTCCTTGGTGTATCAAGCGGGCACCTGGAATCGTTTGTGCTGTAAGTGGGGAGATCGGGCACAGGAAGAGGCGGGGTGTAACGGGATGCTGATGCCTGTGGTGGGTTGACCCTGTCTGGCTGCCAGGTGTCTACAAAAGCCACTCTGTCACTCCCATCCTCAGCTGGACAGGGTGGAGAAAATACAACTTAAGGCTCATGGGTGAGATAAGGGCAGGGAGACTCACCAGTTACTGTCGTGGGTAAAACTGACTCGACTTGGGGAAATTAGTTTAATTTATTACCAATCAAATCAGAGTAGGATAATGAGAAATAAAAACTAAATCATAAAACACTTTCCCCCCACCCCTCCCTTTTCCCTGGGCTTAACTTCATTCCCAATTTATTTACCTCTTTCCCCCCAGCAGTGTAGGGGGGCAGGGAAAGGGGACTGCAGCCAGTGCATCACAAGCTGTCTCTGCCTGTTTCCTACTCAGAGGGAAGACTCCTTACACTCTTCCCCTGCTCAGGTGTGGGGTCCTCCCACAGGAGACAGCTCTCCATTAACTTCTCCAAGGCAAGTCCTCCCCCTGGAGCTGAAGTTCTTCATGAACTGCTGCATTGTGAGTCCCTTCCATGGGGTCACAAGTTCTGCCATCAAATCTGTTCCCACATAGGCTCCTCTCTCCATGGAGCTGCAGGTCCTGCCAGGTGCCTGCTCCAGCATGGACTTCCCATGGGGTCACAGCCTCCTTCAGGCATCCCCCTGCTCTGGCATGGGGCTCTCCATGGGCTGCAGGTAGATCTCTGAACCCTTGTGAACCTTCATGAGTTGCAGAGGCACAGCTGCCTCACCATGGTCTGTACCACAGGCTGCAGGGGAATCTCAACTCTGGTGTCTGGAGCATCTCCTCCTGCTGCCTCACTGACCCTGGAGTCTGCAGAGCTGTTTCTCTCACATATTCTCATTATTCTCTTTGGCAGCAGTTGCTCTGGGTGTTTTGCTGGATTTCCCCCCCCCCCCCATTTCTGGTACGTTATGCCAGAGGTGCTGCTTTGTGGGCCTGTCTAGGAGCTGGCTTTGTTGCAGACAGGTGAAACTTCCAGCAGCTTCTCAGAGAAGCAACTCCTCACCATGCAAACCCAATACAGTGCTCCTCGGGGATGTTAAACCTCCAGGACGCCGTTTTGTGGGGTGGTTGTCCTGAGACTTGAGCTTTTTCATGCTGAATCTGCCTATGCTGGCAGGAAACCTGTTCTGTAACATGGGCTACAATCCCTTTCCCAGGATACCCAGAGAATTGGGCCCTGCCCTTGCAGGCTGATCTCTCCTGTGCTGCACCTATGACTCCTTTACTGGGGTTCTTGGTTGTTTTTCTTTTGGCAGGTCCTGGGGAGGTGTGTGATGGGGAACAGGACAGGGGCGAGGTGCTCTGGGTGTGGGGTATGTGTCTACAGTGCTTGCAGCATCATCTCTGCTACCAGTGCTCAGCTGCTCTGCTGGGAGAGGGGTGGCTACTGCGATGTGGCAGAAACAGCCCCTCCAGCTGTCAGCTGAAGCCTGGGGTCTCACCTTGCTTCTGGCCTTGTAGATAAAATGCTTTGGATGTGCTGCTTTGCAGGCATTGGAGTCTGCAAAGCCCAATCCCTCTGGCTTTGTCTAGCAGTTGGGTTTTAAATCACAAGGTCTGAAGCCTGATCTGTTTCCCTGTGGTTGGGGAAAAAAACCTGCTGTGTCCCGCTCTGTGTGTGTGTTATGTGATGTCTAAGCCGAGTTTGAGCCCCAGCCCATCCCACGATTGCTCTCTGTGGCTGCAGGAATGTTATCTCTGAGGTCTGCACCTGCCCTGATAGACTTGACTGGAAGTGGGTCAGTAGGTTTAAAAGTTCTGGGAAGATATGTTGTGATCGTATCAGCGTCACACCATAAAAGAAACAGGCTTGAAGTCAAATTCAAGGCAACAATGAAAAGTTGGAGAGGAACAGAGAGAAGAGGCAGCGGATCAGCAGATGGAGAAATCCCTCTGGGTCCTATCAAGTGTTTTGCCAGTGTTAAATGCTGAGTAAAATATAGTGTCTGAGAGATCAGATCACCGGGTATTCCCTCCGGATGGGGAGATCCCGGGTTAAATATCTCTTTGGTGAATCATCTTCTGGAGCTGTCGGAGCAGAGATCTGGCATGGGGTTATCGCTGGGTCCGACTGGCTGCTGGAGGTGATGTTCCTTCCAGGCTATTTGGGCAATCCTACTTGAAGAAGACACATAAATAGCATCATCCTGCTCTCTGCCACTAAAGCTCTGTTTCCTGAATGCTTGGATTCAGCAACAGCAAACGAAACCCTTCTGGGATGGCCTGAGAGGGCATTTACAGGGGAAGGGGCAACCAGAGGAGTTTTGGCAGGAGTGTGCTCTGCTGCCTTTTTCTCCAGTAAGGCTTGAGGAAGGACAGCCCACAAAACTTCTTTAACAGAAGCATCTCGGGAATTTGCAGGACCCATTGAAGAGCTCTTCCAGGTCTTCAGCAGCTTCTGGCTGTTTTGCTAGATCTTCCTCTGTGAGCTGAGAGGTGGGTTACTGGCAGAGAGATCAATACAGGGGAAAGAAGCAATTGCTAAATGACCTTCATGAAAGATGCTGAAGGGCCTGTGTGGCACAAGGAGTATCAGGCCAATGTGAGAGAAATCGTACAAGGAAAGCCTATGAAAGAGATGGTTAGATTTTTTGCTTTGCTTTTTCTTTTAATCCCTCACTGTGACTCTTACAAAGGGGAGTTTGGATGTGAAAAGACTGTCTTATGTTGCACAAAGAACATGGTGGGAGGGAGAGGACTGTGCAGCCTTCATGGTGCCATGGAGATGGGTTGTCTTCTCCAAGTCTGATCTGGGGACATGCTGTGAGGAAATGCTACCTACTGCCTTTCTCTCTTGTTTTGGGGGAGCCAGGTATCAGCTGTAGCTGACCTTGGGGACTGCTTGTCTACATTCTTCATCTGGGATCCTTTGACACAGTCCACGTGGACAGCATGAGAGTTGCAGATGCTTCATTTGAAAAGCTGTAGAGGGAATGGGTATAAATTGGGAGAAGGAGTGGGTATAAATTGTATCTCCTGCAATAAATCAGCACAGGCTGTGTCTCCCTGATCCCAGGGGGGCATGTGTTTGAGGGAGAATCCCAACCACCCTTTGCTTTACTAGTCCCTGCTCAGATCTGCCCAGCCTTGCACCAGGACAGCTGCTCTTTAAACCCCAGGAGTGTTGTCTGAAGCTGTCAGCAACGCTGGGCTCGCCTGCGCTGGGCTGCTCTGCGACTTCACTGCTCCGAGTACAGACAGCAAGCTGTTCTTGCGCGTGGGCTACCGGTGCTGCCAGCAAAGCTATTCTCATTCCGGAGAGAGAAATGAGCTGTGCAAAAAGAAGGCACGTCTTGTATCGATAGGCATCGCCTGCCAGTTCAACCAGTACGTGATGGTACTGCTCCATGGAGCTGGCTCAGGAGGTTTCACGGGGATGTGGTGGATGCAAGCGACCCTTTGGGCTGTGCAGGTATCAATAAAGTATCCTCCTGGCTCCCGTGGCTAAATTGGTATGGCTGGCCCTGGGTGGGATTCTGCAGGGATTCCTTGCAACAGTGACAGAATGACACACTATGATGTGACACAGTGGAGGACACGGTCCCTTGTGTGTCTTGTGGGTGTTAAAAGCCATGTCCCACTGCTGCTCCCAAGGCATTTTCACTCCTTCCGGCCCAGAAAGAACATGGGTGTAGAAATGCCTTGGGCTGCTTTTTGGGCTTCTCTAGTCTCTTTAACATTTTTCCTTGCATGGTGTTTGAAGCTTGCTGAGGATGCTGCCTTCACGCTGCACAAGGAAGGTTTTATTTCAGCCTTTTGCTTGCATCTTTCAGGAGGAAACTGCTGGGAGTTTTAAGAGAAATATCGACACAATCCTTCCTTTTGGAAAATTTCAGCTCCTGGTGGAGGTGTCTGTGTGTTGAGCAGAGTCCTCGAATGGTTGGGTGGAGGGTGCTGGAGCCACTCCACACTGTAGCTCGAGGGCTCTGATTTTGGGCAGAGCCAGGCTGGCAGGGTGCCGAGCTGCAGGGAGGCTCTGTGAGTGCTGGTATCTCCTGCAGATCTGGGATCTGCTCAAGTGTGTCTGCCCGACGCCAGCCCCTGCTCCAATGGTTTGTGTGTGTGTGCCTGCCCCATGATCCCTTGGCTTGTTTTGGAGATGGGAGCTGCCTGTGGGATTGCTTTCACTCCCCAGTTTGGCATGGGGGAGTAAGATGAGGGGAACTGGACAGAGATTTCAAGCCATGCCTCTGGGGTGGGAGAGGAAAGCTCAACTTCTATGTATCTCATTACATCACATTTCCCTCTTCTTCTCCCAGAAAAAGCCCCCAAAAACTGTGCAAGGAAGTGGGAGACATGTCTCACCCTGTAAGCTCCCCATGACAGCCTGTGAGAGGGAAGAGACCCCAACTCATCTCTGCCTTGCCAGGACAAAACCCCTTCTCCCTCCACTTTTTGGGGAGCTGTGGGGCTCCTCGGCCAGGGGCTGGCATCCCCCCTAGCCATGTTGGAGGCCCCTGGCCCACCATGGGCCCTGTCCCCTGCCGGATGTCAGGGAGCCAGACGGGCTGCCCTGGCCATCGCAGCTGAGCTCCAGCCCTGAACAATGGGGCCATTGAGGGGCTGGAGCTGGGGGTGAGGCCTGGCTGGCCCGGCTGTGGGCTGTGGACAGGGAGGACAGCTGAGCCCTCTTGTTCCACCCCAGCCGAGTTACAGCCCAAAATAGGCACCTGGTGGCCATTCAGAGGCTGGGCCTCTTTGTCTGGAGGCCACGGCTTGTTTGCATGTGAGGATTTTGTGGAGTATTTATGGCTGGGAGAGGGGGAAGGAAGGAGGGAGCCTGGCAGTTGTGTGACCTTATTTTTTTTGTTTTTTTGGTGTTAAAAAGGCAGGATTGATGGTATTTTTGTCCCCACCCCACATCTTCTCGTAGGTGCTTATGCTTCCTTGCAAGCCAGGCACTTCTGTCCTGGTGCAAGAGCAGGATTGTTATGGCTGCCATGATGGCTTGGCTATGGGGCCAAGGGGCAGAGACAAGAAAAGCCCCATGGTGAGGTTATGGTATTCCCAACAGCCATTGACTGTGGTCAGTGAGAGGGATGGGATGTCAACATCTGGTGAAGCCACTGCCCCGTCCAAATTTTATGTGTTTGCCATCTCCATCTGCCATCCTGGTTGCTAGTCCCAGGTTCCTATGTGGCTGCCACAGCCACCTCCTGCCCCATGGGGCGCATGTGGGTGTCTGCAGATATTGCTTCTCCATCCTCCTTCACCAGACCCCCTCTGATCTGCTTCTGTGAGACTGAAATGGATTCTGTCTGGCTCTGATAGACACTGAGCATCTGCTGTGCCCAGCGACTCTGAAAATCGCGCCTCTTTGTAGCCGTGCATGGATTTAAGGGCTCAACGTGAAGTGTCTGAAGGGGTGGTTGTAGCTCGAGCCCACTTTGAGTTTTGCTGCTAAAAGCAGGGGTTATATCTGCGTTGGGAAGGGTGTAAAATTAATGCAATGTTTGGATCAGCTCATTAACTAACTGTGCTGGTCCAAATCTTGCCCTTGGAGGCATGTGCGTTGCTGCCAGAGCCATCAACATAAAGCTTCTCTGCAGCACAGCCGGGGATAGGATTTGGCCTGTTTATATTCACAGTGCAAAAAGACCGAAGGATTAATGACTGATTACTTCTCGGGCCAGCGGGAGCCCTGGGTACCCATCCAGTCTGCAGATAAAATGCAGGGCAGACCAAGACAAAGCTTTGCAACAGAATCCTCCCGATTACCTCACCGATCTCCCCGCGCGCCGTAAAATGCACCGTCAGCTCTGCAGCCGGCTCTCAGCCCGGGGACCAAACACCTCCCGACACTGCTCCGAGCCGCTCTGCGAGGCTTCAGGGAGAAAAGCCTCACTCTCCCTCCGCCTCGCCCCTCTCCCTGACCTGGGCATCATTTGGAGGTGGTTTGGTGAAGCCTTGGCTGGTCCCTACCTGTCTGTGCATGTGCCTGACATCCTATCGGCCCCCCCAGCGGAGCCTGCGCGTTGGATGCAGTTTCTATGGTTACTGCAGTTCCCGGGCCCGGGAAGAGCAGTTGGATGCTGGAGCTGGCAGGACCGACGTCTCCCTCTGGATCAGCCAGAAACTTGACAGGGAGTGTGCAGGAGCGACCAAGAGGAGGAGAGAGGGAACCCGGGAACAAACCCTGTGCCTGCTGGGTACAGGGGTTGCCCCCAATAGGCTGTCCTCTGAACAGGCTCCAACACAGAGAGGGGGAGGGAAAAAAATAAAAAGGATGATGAGAAAATTGCAGTTCTGGTGCTCACATGAAGGTGACATTTGTTGTAGCATCTCTAACCATCGATTCGGGAATCTAAACACATGGAAGTTTTAACTGCTGCCAGAGCCTGACTATTCTACCCATATTTGTTTTCTCCCAGCCCTTCTTTCCTCTTGTTTAATTCTTTAAGGGTTTTTTATCTTGATATTTTCCTTCCTACACACGCAAGTTTCCTCCCCGTGTCTATATATTCCTCTCCTGTTGGTTAGGCTAAAAGTTCAAGGCATGTTTAGCCCTCACCACATGTGTTGTTGATGGCACTTGGGAATAATCGGGAATTTTTTGGCAGCCTTGCTTCTGTGGCCACCCTGGTGTCCTGCTGATGGATGTGAGCACTGGTGTGCAAAGATGCAAACCCAGTTGTGTGTTTATATCTGCAATCAGGGACTCTGCCCCATCATTTCTTCTACCCTGCCCCAAATACTCATTGTGCTCACCAAATTGGGTTCAACCTCACAGACTGCACTTGCAAAGCCCTTTCTTTCTGGCTTGGCCACTTTGCCTCCTCGGAGCAGCCGTCAGACAGGGCAGTGCCTCCGAAACACGCGTGCTGTAATAGGCATCTCCATCCCTGCTCTTATGGGCAGGGTGTGGGGACAGGAATGAAAATAATTAAGCCAAAGGCTTGGGCAATGAAGGGCTCTCGCCCTGACCTGCTTGGGAGGTAACTGGGAGCACAGGTCTCCCTGTGCTTCCCAGGTGAGGAAGGCTGCTCGCCCAGGGAGCTCTCGGTGAGCCCTGAGCCAGTCAGACTGGCTCTCCCATCTCCCCGGGGCAGCTCCAAGCACTGCAGCTCTGTCAGGCAAGGGGCTGCAATGGGTTATGGCTGTCCCTGAGTCAGAGAGGAGAGGGCAGGCAGGCAAGGGAAGGATTTGTAGAGTTCTAGCTGTTTCCAAGTCCATCAAGCTGAAAAAAAATCCCTGTAATGCCAGGAAACTGCCGCCTGCCTTGTGCACCAGGGTGTTTAGTGGGTTGAGAAAGGATGGAATATGAGTTGAGTGGCTCTCCTGGATTTGCACTGGGGACTTTTGCTATGCCCATATCACACTGTCTCGCCCTGCCCACCTTGTGAGTGGGTCCAGTGGGTCCTCAGACTGCAGGGGTGGCAAGTCTCCTCCTCATACACAGCCAGCCCAGCTCCTTGCAGAGGGGAGAGGCAGCAGTGCCTGGGGAGATGTTACATGACTTTTTCTAAGCTGTGGCCTAGTTTTAAGGGAGCCACTGCCCTCAAAACTGTCCAGCCCTTTCCCCTCACCTGCTCCATGCACTCACATCACCACTCACATTCCTGATCTACCCTGGGACTTCTTGCTGGGCTGACAACTGATTCACCCAGGCAGAATATTCTGGACTGATTGGGCAGATTCCTAAGTCCCAGGCAAGGCTAGAGATGCTTCTTCAGTGGGGTGGTTGCCATTAGAAAGGCTCTTTGTCTCTGCAGTTGGATGAGGATGGATACCCAATATCCTGAGCCTTTCTGTCTGAGGCTGTGCAAAGCCTGGGCTGGATGCAGAAGGGTTCGGCTCCAGCTTGGGTGTTTCCACAGGGGCAACACCATGAATGTTCCCAAGGGGACATCACAGCATCTGCAGCAGCACTGGATACTCTGCTGTTATAGGACCTACCCATGCTCTCTTGCTTCTCTTGGGTCCTTTGGGTGGTGGTGAAGCAGAGCAAGAAGCAGCAATTTACCCCAGACCCTGTAGCTCAGCCTCCCTGTCCTGACTTTGCTGGATGGATTCTGCAGCCCTGGCAGCCAGCACATTCCTGCCAGCAATTCCCAGGCTGCTGCCACCACCAGAGATGTTGGTGGGAGGCAGAGAACAGGGTGTCTGCAGGCCCCCAGCTCTCTGAATCACCTGCTGAGCCCTTTGGTTGCCGGGACTTGCAGCTGCTTAAGCTGAATTTACCCTTCCCCAGTCCCTTTTCTCCCTTTTCCCCAGGCAGACCGAAGCCAGACAAGAAAGGGCAGATGCGTCTCCCCCTCGACAAGTCTCTGCAGGTGAGCTGGGAGCTGCTTGGCACGCACACCTGAGCCACCTGGCCCTCCTGCTGTGTTAACCATTTTGGGCAGGCAGGAGCAGCGCTGCAGAGGGCTGGGCAGCTCGCCAGGGAATGCGTGGGAGCAGGGGCCGGGGGATGCTTCGGGGAGAGGGAACAGCCCCGCTGAGGATCCTCTTCCTCTGGCTGCAGGCGTCGAGTCGGGCCACTCCCAGTCTGGATCGGTGGCTCACGGTGGCCTCTGGAAATGGAACATCAGGCCTGTAGTTTTCATATTTTCCCTCCTCTGCCTTGCTCCTTGCAGAAGGGAGCTCCTGGAGAACCAGGTCCATCTGGGAGCAGGGAATAGAAGGCAGAGCTGGGCAGTGAGAGCTGGGTGAGATGGGTAAGGTTCACTCTTAGCCCAGCACGTTGGATGGCTCGTGCCTCCAGCTGAGTTGGAGCCAGACTGGTCCCTGTAAGAGGTGTGTCCTGGCTTGACGTCGAAACTGGACTCCCTGGAGGGCATCATGTTCCCTGAATGGGATCACACCTGCAGTGCTGTCCACGTGCTTTCCTTGGGTTTCAGTGCACCTGCCTCGGTGGCAGTGGGAACAATCTCTTGGTGCGGGTATCCATCTTCAGGAAAGCTACCTAGAAAGTAGCCTGGTTTTCTGAAAGAACAAAAGCTTTACTGATAGTAAGACTTTCCCTCCAATCTACTTTCCTTGTCATGAAGAAGCCATGGTGACTTCTGTTGAAGGAAATGAAACCCAGTTTTAGTTCCGTGTTCTGAGAAATATTTGAAATACAATGGAGAATGTCTCTGTATTGGTTTTCAGCCCAGGCAAAGGGCAAAAGTTCTTGATTGATTTATATTTAAAACCTCTCTCGCACCACTTGTGTGCCTGGAGTTTCAAACCTCAAAGTGCCCAGCTTCAAGACAGTATTTTGCACATGGGCTCATTTGGGTTAAATTCAAGGCTGTTTTTATCTGCTTCAGGCAAATGTCATTGTGATCCTTTTGGTGTCACTTTGCTGTTCCCAAGTAGGTTCCTAGAGAAACAGCAGGAAGCTGAACATGTACATACATCTCCGAAGCACTTGGGTATTTCCAAATGATGCAACCTCAGATTCCTTCCCCACCTCCCCCCATTCTCCTTTGCTTTAGCCTTTTATTAGCCTCACAGATCAGCTTGGGTTTGGGGGTTTTTTGTACTGTTTTAGACTTCTTGAGGCAGAGCCTTGCTTGGGGGGTGGAGATGGGAAGCCCAGAGTGAGGGTGGTACAGGCAGGATGGCTGGGGAGATGCTGACCCTTTGGGGAGACCTTGTTCCAGCCTGTAGGCCCACGTGTGACTCTGGCCTGACTGTGAAATCCTCCCATAGCCAGGACACATCATCAGGTGAGAATAACATCAGCTATTTGCATGCAGGGTAAGCCCATGGATCAGGCTGAGGAATGTGCTGTTTCGTGTGCAACGCCAGTTGCCTTTCCATCAGGAGAACTGTTCTGTGCATTAAAACAACAATTTAAGTAATTTGCTCCATAGAAACATGGATTTTGCCCATTGGTGGCCATTGCTTGCTGGAAGAACCCAGGTTTCTACCAGGCCAGCCCTTCCAAATGTGTGTGTCTGTGTTACAGTACTATGTGACTTCTCCCAGCCCAGTGTGGAAATGCTCTGGTGAGGGGTTTTGCTGGCTGAGGCTTTCACACAGGCTGTTCTCCCCAAACCCTGCCCTATTGCTGAACATGTGCCAATGATCCAGCCCAGAGAGGGACTGTTCCAGTTTCACTCATCCTCCAGACCTGTAACCAGCTGGCAGCAATGTCAAACATGACTTGTCCCTGTAGACAAAGTCATGCTTGACATCACTGTAATTAATCCGATTCCTCGAGGTCGTGGTTCAAACATAACCTAATTGTCTTGGGGAGGCAACACCCTCTGGATCACATGATGTCTCCTCTCAGGTGCAGGTACTGTGTGAAACCTGGGAAGCAGCTGAGCTCAGAGGGGTCTCCTGACCCTGAGTTCTTCCCCCAGTGCTGGGGACTTCAAGTGAGGGGTTGGGAACTGCAGTGGAGCCATGGTTTCGTGTGAAGATCTGGCTTTCTCCTGCCCACCTACCTATGCAACTAAGTCTCCCTAGGAAAGAAAAATTGATTGAAAATTTGTTTGCTGCTGGGAAAAGAGGCAAGCAGGAAGTTTGTGTTCTCTGCTGGGATGTGGGACTGGAATGGTGAGCCCAGAGAGGGGAAAGAGAGATGTTTTCCCATCTACAAAAATCTTAATCTAAAATCCTGCCCTCCTACTGTATAGGACAAACCCTTGTGAAATAACCTGCCAGAAATTTCCAGCAGGGCTCAGGCTTTCTGAGCTGACCTCTGGAATAACCAGTGACAGCATCTGTAGCCCTTGTGTGGGCTGGAGGGACCTGGGTTTCTCTTCCTTGGTGCTCCATGGGGGACTGGCATGGTTTGTTTGCCCTGAAGGCTCCATCCTCCCCAGGACAGACCTGAGTGGACATTCCCTTGGGTCATGCTGTTCCCCACAAAAGCTCTTGTTTTCACTGTGCTGTAACAAGGCACCTGGGGTTGTGTTCCCACCAGCTCTGTCGTGTGAAGGGACACACAGGGTGGAAGAGATGGGGAACTCCAGTGTCTTGGTTCTCTATTTCCTCTGCTTGGGTTTTATTTCCTGAGTGGCTGCAGTTCATTGCATGGGCAATGCCTTGCTCTTGAGCCTCTGCACTGATTTTGTACATGAAGGTAGGGCCCCAATCTCACAGTTTGTCTTGCTGCCACTCTCCTAAAACCCATGGGCGAAGGAGTTTGGGCTCCCTATTTGCAGAGAACAAGAGTCCTGGTGGTGAGGCTGGGATGTGAAACAAGCCAAGGGTTTTGTTTTGTAGCTCTGTACATGGCAGCGTGGCTAAACGCGGAGGCAGATTTCAAGGCACGGTCGTTTAACTACACTGGGAACGTCTGATTCCAGGCATGCTTATTTCACAGATTTTAGTTGCACATTTCCTGGGCAACAGTTTTGCAAATGTAATTCTGCAGGTAGGCTTTGGGGGCTGAGGGTGCAGCTGGGCGAGCGCTTGCTAGCAAAGGAACATGAAACTCTCTTCCCCCTGTGCCTTGTGGGTTTGGTGTTGTTTTGTTTTCCCTCTTCGAATGAAGAGTTGGAAAACATCTGAGACCAATACTGGGACAGAGTGGGAGGAAGGGAAGATTTTAAAGTCCTGGTCAAGATAATGGGAGCAGTTTCCTTTATGGATTATGAATTTGCTTTCATAGCTTGGCTCTAGTTTGTTTGCAGGGAACATGGTTTGGCTCCCACTGTCTTCAGCAAAACTGGACCAAAATGGCCTCAGTGCAAGACAAACTCAGAATTTGGCTTTATCTTTTAAGGGGCCCATTCTGTTGCTGGTTAGTGGGTCAAATTTTGGAGCTCTGACTCAGGCTGAACTTTCAGTGGCTTTTGCACCTGGAGATTTAAATATCTGTCTGCAGGGGAGGTGAACACCGAACGGCATCCCTAGCTGCAACTCCTTAAGACGTTACCTCCCCCTTCATCCCCTCCAGCTGTTTATTATTTCTCTTCTGCTGCTGCTTACCACCTCCACGGTGTGTCAGAAGAATGGGACACGAATGCTCCCACCTCAGCCGTTTCGGCACAAAGTCTGGCAGCGCCTTCCTTCCAGCTGCTGGGGAAAGGGGGTTTAGGCAGAGCTGCCAGCCTTTGCCCAGGAGCCTCGGTGTGCGAGAGCTGTTCCACCGGCGCTGCGCCGGCAGCGGGAGCCTCCGACACAAGGGAGCAGATGAACAAGCTGCCGGGGGTGGCAGCGGTGGTAACATCTGGACCCACCCGAGGAGAACACATCTCCCGATGCTGTAAGTGCAGGGCTGGGACCTTTCGCTGCTGAGCTGCCCCTGCTCCCACTGAGTTCAGCAAGAGTTCGGGGTGCTCAGCCTCTCGCAGGTGCGGGGACGTGCAAGCCGCTGGCACTGGGTTTGATAGGAGCCACACCTGAGGGAGCGCGCTGGGACTGCTGCCTGCCGGGCTGGGCGAGTCCCTTTGGGATGGCTCCTGCCAAGTTCTCAGGTACAGCCCATTCCAGTACAAGAGGGAGTCCACTGGAGCTAGCTGTTGAGCTGCAAAGCTCTTCCTGGGATGAGGAGTGGCTAAAGAGCCACAAAAAACCTTTCAAAGAGAGTTGCTGTAGAAGCCAGAGAGTCCCAGAGGAGCTGGAGCCTCCCCCCACCTCTCTTTGCTGGCTGGCGGGGGGCTGCGAGCGAAGCATTCCCATCGCTCCGTGCAGGGAGACAGCCTTGCCGCAGCCAGGGAGGCATCGCTGCTCTGCCAGCTCCCTCTTCCCTCCCTTTCATCTTTTTTTTTCCTCCTCCCGAGTCCCCCTCCAGCCTCAATCCAACTTGAAAATCTCAAGGCAAATCCTGCTAAATAGGGAGATTTCGCCCGGCTGCGTCCCTGCCCTCCCTGGTCTCTCGCTCCCTTTGCCGTTTCTGGCCTGCTGGGTTTTGTGTTTCAGTTGTTATAAATAAAGCTCCAGGCACTGATTTGGGTATACAATGACACCTTGTGTTATTAGACAGCACAGGACAGACTTTGCAAGGGGAGCCTGCTCACCCGCCCTCCCTCTCCTCCGCTGCCTGCGGTCTGCGGGCAGGCTCGGGGGTGGCTGGCAGCAGGTGCTTCTGCCTCCCTGCTGCTGCCCAAAATCACAGCCCTCAGACAGAAAACCCACCCCAGAGGATCTCGGCCCCTGCTTGGATTGCGCTGGGTTTAAATAGAGGTGGCGGTGGGAATTTTTGCGCTTAAAGAAGGGAGGGAGAGGATGATGGGAAAAGTCTGGACTCCCCCTGTTTTGTGCAAAAAAAGTGGGTGGGAAGGGTTTGCAAGGGTGAAGTCAGGGATGTCATTGTCACCCATCACCTCAGCCCTGCTGGGAGTGACCTCAGCTTACCCTCAGTCACCGAGTGCTGTGGAGCTGGGCAGGATTTCATCCGTAGCTGTGTCACCTGGATCCTTCCCTGCCTGGCCGCTGTGCACCTGGCAGAGGTGGGATCTGGGCATCCTTTCCCCTGTCATTGCCACATTGCGTTCTCAGCCCCCAGGAAGGGTTTTGTCCGGTGAAAGACACTCCATACCAGCCACCCTGGGGATGAGCACTGGCTGGAGTGGGGGAAACTGAGGCAGATGTTGAGCCACATGTGCCTGGTTTTGGCTCCTGGCAATTCCTCCCTCACTTCAACACTGAGATTTGGGGACAGGACCCTGGGGCAGCTTTTTTGAGTTATCTCCTGTGTTTCACTGGTCATTTCTCTGCAGGGAACTGGAGCCAGTCTCTGAGCGTTTAAGTCGTGGAGAATTCGAAGCAGCAATTTAAAGGCAGGGAAATAAAAGTGCAGCCTGCAGAGGGAAGGTGGTCTCTCATCGGGGCTGCATTGACTTATCCAGATTATTTTAATTCTTTCAAAGACTTTAGAAAGTGGAGTTTTGGGGCACTTTTCTAAGTGATTCTGGTTATAACAATATTACTGACAGTTTAAGGCATTATTTGAATCGTGTTTGAGAAGTCAGTGAAAATATAAAGTATTAAAATTCCCCCTTGGAAATTTTTTTGGTGCTTTTTGGTATTAGTTGTCTGGTTTTCTATTTCCCTTCTTTCCTCTCACCTGTGCATTTGGGCTGTGAGGATAGGGTACCCCAAAACCTCTTTCGAGCTGGATGAAGGGTGCTTTACACTTGCTGGCTGTGTCACCATGGCCAGAAAAGCAGGCTGGGGCTAGAGTTTGCAAATCACCTGTCCAACTTCCTCCTGAGGAAGAACACGCAATGGAGTTGGTGCCTGGATAGGTGCTGGTGTCCCTTCTCCCTCCCCACCTCTCATGAAAGGAAGAACATGTAGCACATCGGGTTTTGTTTTTGTGGTCTTATGTTCACTTGGCTTGTGGGGATGCAGACTTAAGAAGGTACTAAGTACCCTCTTTTCATGGTTTGTGATGCCCATGTTACTTTATAAGGTAAATAACCCAAACCACCCAATAAAATTCCAACACTGTGCATTAATAGAGTAATGGAGATATTTAACGTATGCAGTAAAGCTACTATTCCAGAGCCCTAGGCCTGCTTTAGTAGCTATAACAGGAGTGAATAAGATCTTTTCCTGCTTTTATTTATACACATATAATATCAAATATTAC
The DNA here is from genome assembly GCA_013397075.1 of Rhabdornis inornatus. Lineage (NCBI taxonomy): Eukaryota > Metazoa > Chordata > Aves > Passeriformes > Rhabdornithidae > Rhabdornis > Rhabdornis inornatus. Next base: position 1,341,938 of record VWZS01000747.1, on the reverse strand, counting down.
TGAGTTGTTGCTTGTTAATGTTAGCCAAAGGGGTTAAGAGAAATAAAAAGGGATTTTGCAACCATACCAGGGGAGAAAGAGCAAAAGTAGGCCCATTAATAAATGAGGGAGCAGAATCCAGCAATGATATTGAAGTGACTAAGTTACTGAGCTGCTTTTAAAATCAGTCTCTGGTAAAATCAGTGGAGACAATTAGGAGACCTTGTCAGATACAATCATGGGCTCCCAAATAGAAGAGCAGCCCATGAGGAAATAGAGAGGCCACGAGGAATAGGGGAATGAAACCGGCAGCTATTGAAGTCAGAGGAAAGGCTCATGTTGAATCTGTGTAGCTGTCACTGGCATGTTGTGCTGGCAGGTCATAGATGTCCCTGCTGTGGAATGGGTGCTTGTGTCTCACCTGGGACACAGGAGAAATGTGGGATGGGGTGGGAAATCCTGGGGCAAGGGAGGTTGAGGTAGAAAAATAGGCTGAGCTGGGCAATTTCCATCTGTCCACATGGTAGAAAAAGCAGGGCTGGCATGGGGGGAAAAGTGCTGTTTCACACTCCCAGCAATGCTCCTGGAGTTAAAAATTTGTTCCCCTGTTGTCTGAGCTGTTGGAGGTGGCAGGATTGTGGGAAGAAGCATGGCGTGGCACATGGAAGTGCTCACTGGGGTCAGAGCAGCCCAAGGGAACTTAATGGACACAATATTCCAGTTCTGCCCAGTGCCTCTGGGCGTCTCACTGGAGATACATGGCCATGGAATGAAAGCTGCTGTGAGTTCCTGTAAATGAAATGTAGATGAACAGGGGGAGGCTGAATGGTGGGAGCACCCAGCGCTCATCCAAGGGTCACATTCTCCATTGTGGGCTTTTTCTCAGGATGATCAATGGCACTGTTTACATCCCTCTCCCACGTCATTGTGAGTGTTTTCATTTGATACACAAAGACAGTGAAGTCAAAGATGAAAGAACTGCAGAGAAAACCTGGGAAGATTTGCTGTAAGAGGGCAGAAATAACCACGCCACAAGAAAAATGCCAAGGGATGTAATTGCAACAGAGATCCAGAGGAAAAGAGCTCCTTGCAGAACAGCTGAAGAACTGGAAGACTTGGAATAAATGTCACCACAGGAATGGAGAGCACTGGTCTAAATGGTGTTGTTGGGGACCCATCTCTTAAGCTGGTTGTGGTTGCAGAAAGGCTAAAACCTTCTGTTTTATGCATCTTGTGTAAGGGAAAGATCTGCCATTTGATATTTTTGGGGCAACAGATGCTGAGGCCACGTGTCAGCCCTGGAGACGCTACTCTGGTTCCTTCTCTCTTGCTTGTGCTCACAGCACTTTTCCAGTGCTCAAGTCTGGGCACTGCAATGACAGTCGAGTGTAAACCCACTGGGAAGGGATTTGGAGTAAAGTACTGCAGTGACATGGAGCCTGATGGATAAGTGCAGGAGGAAAGGTTAAAGGAGTTAAAGCCTTGGATTCTGCTGGTTACTTTGCAGAGATGTCCATGATGCAAGAGACCAGCTGCAGCCCTTGGTGCAGTCCCTGGTGAAATGATGTGTGGCAGAGATTGTCACTGTTCTCTAGAAAAAAAAAAGGGTGTAAATGCAAAAAAAGGGATTTGGAGGTACCCAGCCTTTGAAGTTTCAAGTGAAGGTGGCAGCAGTAGGACTGAATCACACAAAGGAAAATGGAGACTGAAAAATAGTTAAAAATCCCAGCGAACAAGCCAGCAACAAGAGAGTGACTCTCCAATGACAGGCTGGCAGTGCCAGGTTTGAGTTGTTTTAAACACAATTATTGAAAGATCACAGATTTAAAGGTGTTTTGCAGGAATATGGCAAAGGGATAGGTTTCCTTCAGTCTTTTTCTCTTTGCTTGTCCTGAATTCCTTTGGCTAAACTTGTTGTTTTTAGAGGAATTGGTTCTTGCGGAGCTCAGCCAGGGCTTGCAGCTGTGCGGAGGGTGGGAAAGCTCCCTTGGAGTTCCCCAACTCCTCCTCGATGGGAGGCAGGTTGACTGGTTGGTTTATTTGTTTATTTTGGTGCAGAAAGATAGGATTTTGGAATCTGAGTTTGATTCCTAGCTTCTGGGCTGTTCAGTGAATAACAAGATCTCTGTTCCTTGGCTATAGTTCTGTAGAGGGGCTAAGGACCTTTCCCTCCCCACTGCCTGCTTTGGCACCCCTGTCACTTGCTGGGATGACTCCTCATCCCCTGGTTGTGTGTTAGATTGACCTTCATGTTAGGAGCTGTGGGAGGGGAAAACTGGGACAGTGTAGCCCAGATCTCTTATAAAAGCCCTGTTCCTACTGACTGCCCCAAAATGCCTGTTGAAAATGCTTGAAGAATGTTGGTTAAGCAGCTTCCCAGTATTGTGTGCTTTATTTGTTACAAAATTTGAAGGAGGAGAACTGCTCCTGAGGTTTGAGGAGATTCCCTTGGAAGTGTAAAACCATGTAGGGATAATTTCTTGATTATTATTTTTTAATGACGTTGGGACTAGGAGTATCCTTGGAAGAATAACAAGACAAGCAATCCTTTCTCTGAAGGTGGGAGACACAATTCTGATTCCCATGTGGCTGAGGCAGCCAGTGCAGGGATGTGCACTGGACAAGTGTCCATAGTGTTGAGGAGATGCATCAGCTCCAGCTCTGCTGGCTTTTACTGGAATCACATACAGGTTGGCCCTTCCTTCTACTTAATCCCATTCCTGCTCCTCTTTTCTCTTTCACTTCAGCTATTTAATCTAGAAAAATTCCTAATACATTTTTAATGTGGCTTCCCTGCATTCAAGTTTTCTTTCTCTTCTCTGTGCCAGACACTTTTCACCCCCTTAATGTCCCTGAGCTTCACCCTGTGGCCCACAGTTGAGGCTGGCCATGGTGGGTTTGCTCTGTGTGCTGAAGTGCCAACTGTCAGTGCTTTCCTCGTGTCACTTCTGATACTCAGTGCCTTTTTCCCCCCGTTCACATGACTAAAGTTTGTACAAATCTGTTCTGGTTTAAATCTATATTATGTATTTAAGAGAGAGAGGGTGGGAGAGAGGCATGCAGACCTCACCCTGAAAGCCCAATCCATCCCCATTCCCAGACTCCTTCCAAAAGGAAAGGCAAAAAAGAACGATCTGATCCCCTTTTCTTCCAAGTCTCATGATTTACAGTCAGCCTTTGCCCCATAGAGTTAAAATTCTGGAGGACACTGATTTCTAGTGGTTTGCACACCTTGCCTCCTCCCCAGAGCCACAGGAGCCAGTCATGAAGGAGAACAGCCCACTGGCCTCAGTGGCACCAGATCCATTTAGCCCCACGTGTGCCCATTTTAGGGGTTGGAAATGTCAGCTGAGCTTTGTCTTTGTGTGGGTGACCTGCCTCCAGTGTCTGCCCTCCTGGCATTGCCTCCTCATTCTGAGTAGCCCCAAGGTGGTAGCTAATGGGGGAAGCCACCCACCTCTGCAAGATGATAAATTCTGTTCTTGCAGAGCCACAGGCACACGGGCTGAATGTTGCCAGATTTGACCCCTTTTTTCTCGGTTGACTGTGTGAGGCCTGGAGATGTCCCCAAGAAAAAGTGCCCAGCTCCCCTGTAAAGGACTGTTTTTGTCTCACTTCAGTTTCCTATTTAAACACCCCTTGCTGCTGGAGGTGACAAATTCCCTGGGTGACCCCAAAGGAGGTGGCTGCCCACCGTGGTGGGGACCCATGCAGGACACCCAGCAGGATCCCAGTGCCTGCCCAGCCCGCAGTCCTGGGCTGCTCCCTGCTCTAGCCCGGCTGAGCCGGGAGCTGCCTGGTGAGCCAGGGAAAAAAGAGGCTGCAGCAAAAGATGGAACAAACAGAATTTTTTTTTGCATCTAGAGGGGGAAGCACAGAGCTAAAAATAAAACGGGAAGATCAGTATCTGTCAGGCTGACGGCGGATTGGCTCTGTGGAAATGCATGTAATTACCAGGCTGTAGGTAGACATTTGCATGGAGCGAATAGCAAGCTACTGAGACAAGGTTACGCTTTAACCTTTAAGTCCTGAATCTGCTGGAAAACTAAGACAGAACTGCAGGAAATTAACTTAAATTAATAGAGTTGCTGTGACTGAGCCACATGTTACTTCGATGTGTGTCACTTCACGGTACAGAGTGTCTTGCTGCCCCTGTGCACTGGCTCCTGGAGGAGGGAGATGCTTTGGAAGCAAGTTCGGTGTACATGGACCTCCTTCCTCGCTTGGGGTTCAACTTGACTGGGGAGAGGAGCTGTGGCTTTTTGTGGTCCATATTCCTCCTTTCTTAGCATCCTTTGAGTTGCCAGTCTCCAAAGGCATTGAAGGAGGAAAAAGGCAAAGGAATCCCCATTCTGGGGGATGCTGCACCGTGGGGTGGTGGGTGTGGGTGAAATCCAGATGTTCTGCTCCATGGAGGGCCAAGGAGGGGATGTGGTTGGGGGATGGATGTTTTTTTGAGTGTCTAGAGCTTGAGCTCTGTGTGCAGAACTCTGCAGGCACTATTTAGTGCTGAAATTGAACAGATTACAGTAAAGATGGTTCCTTTGTGCATAAGAACTGCTCCAGTGAAAAACACACAGAGGAACAAAATCATACCAAAACAAAACTGCGCTCCCACTCTGGGCTCCTGTTGATGTTCCTGATGCTCTTGGCTTACATGTTGCCTTCTTCCCCCTCTTGCTGTTGCCCATCATCAACTGGTCAGGCAGCACTGTGTGATGGGAAGAGAGGGACTCTCCACCAGGAGGGGAGATGGAGATGCCATGGACACATTTCTCATTCCCAACTGGCACAACCACTAGAGCTGCTGCTGCTGTGGGCTGCAGGTATGAGCAGCTTAGCTCAGCTGAGGATGGAGGGCAAGCAAGCTGGAAAACATGAGGCTTTGAAGTCTGCAGTGACATTTTGCTTTCTGTTGTCACCATGCTGCCTTGAACTGTGGGTGTGGTTTAGAGAATCCAAATTTTTCCAGCTTCTTTGCTAGCCATGTTGGCCAGGCAATGCTTGTTTCCAAAATTACTGCTTTCTTCCCTCCAGCATGGGGAGAATCTTGTTTGTTGTATTGTAGCCATGGCTTGGCTCAAGCTGGCTGTGCAGTGCAGCAGAAGCTGAAAGTAGAAACAGTGTGGTGGGACCAGGTGGTGCAGAGTACGACCGCTCACCTCCCCAAAGGGCTGGGCCACCGGGAGCTCAAGCTGCTCCATTGGCTCCCCATCAGCTTTGGAATCCAATTTAAGGCTCTGGCCCTAATCTTCAAAGCAACTAATGGAGGAAGTGCCAATGGCATCAAAGGCTGAATTTTGTTCTGTCAGCAGCACAGAGGTTCCTCTGAGGCAGTCCAGAGCATGAAGGCTGGGATGAAACCTAGGAGAGCAATTGCAGCTGGCTAGGATGTGTGTGGCAGAGGTGGACGTGGTCAGGGCTTTTGACCCAGATTCTGGGATTTTGAAGTTGGTTCTTTGCTCTGTGTGACACTGGACCCAGGTTCAGGTGCCTGAACACAATGAAATCCTCCAACCTGGTGCTTTGAGGAGTGTATGTAGAGGGAAGCTGAGGCTTTGTCTCTCTGCCTCTAGTGACCCATCTGTGAAAGACAGATAAGTGCTGCCTCGTTTCTTGGGGCAGACAGAGGACAGGCACCTTGGAGACTGTGAGACCTGAGAATTGGAGACATCCTAGGAGGTACTTTAGGCATGAGAGGGACCAGAGTTTGGGCAAATCTACACCGTGCTTATCATTAGGGAACAACTCATCCTCTTTTTCTCTTTCATCAAACAAAGGGACCTTCATCTCCCCAGCGAGGCATTAGACCCAGCAGGTATCTGGCCCCCAAAGGCAGCACTGCTGGAGACTGCACAAAGCCTGGAGGAGGCTGTAACATCAGATGTGGAAGGTACTTCCATGCTCCTGCAATGACCTGGGATGAAGCCTTCCTGCCTGGCTGTTGGGAGGTGAAGGATCAAATTGTGGTGATGAAGGTGCAAAGTTTGGCTCTCCATGTATTGGGTCTCTTTCTTGCTGACAAAAAATAAGAGTTAAAATAGTCATACATTAGCTCAGGGGATGATTTGCTTTATGACTTCTTCACAATGAGAGTGTGGTGTAAAAGGGACATGAGGTTCAGATCTCCTATTGTGCTTAGTTCTGTAATCCATCCTGCCTCCCTGGATCCATATTTGAGGGGCGAAGACTGAGGCAGCTTCACACGTAGGATATCATTGTCTTGAAGTGGTCCTGGAGTCAGATCTTGGAAAACTTTCCCTTCCCAAAGAACACCAACCTCTTTGGAAATCTTGCTTTGATGGTTTCTTCCCCAGCTTTTCGGAAATCCCCCTCCTGGATGCCTTTCTGTTTGAACTCATTGCTTTTTTCCAGCCCTTCATCCAGTGGTGTTTTTAACTCAGAGTGCAGCCTAGGAAAAAAAACTGGAACACCCTGTTTTAACTACAGGCTTCTTCTGCCTGCAACATAGACAGACTTTAAAGAAAGCCAGTTGTGCCCAAAATTCAGGCTCTGTTGTTTTTCTTGCTCTGTCAGCTGGCCTGATAAAAGCTATGGCCTCTCCCTTCTCCCTCTCTCTGCCTTCGATCCATGCTCTTTTTTTTTGGATGTTGGTTCCTCATCAGTAAGCAGCAAGCAAGAGCCCTCCCTCGTTACAGCAGCACAAGGCAGAATTTAAGGCAGTTGGATCTGCAGGAAGAAAAGGGAAGTCTGAAACAGTTGTTGGAGAGGGAGGTGCTGACATGGGGATGACCACCAGCTTTCCAGCAGGCCTTTGTAGAGCATGCATGAGGAAAGGTTTGTCCCTGTCACTCGTCCCTCTGTCACAACAGGCTGCTTGTTCCCACAGGCTTTGCCATCATTTTGTCACCTCCTTCCTGGGTTCCTGCTTTTGTCAATTGTTTGTGAATTCCTGAGGGGATTGAATTGTCCTTGGAGCCCCAGCCACAAGACAGTGCCCCAGGGTATGGGGGGACAGTGGAGGAGGCTCCTGCTCTGCCTGTGGCTGCTCACACACAGAGGGATGCACTGCATGATGCAGCTCTGGAAACACCACTTTCCACAGCGTGCTGGTTTAAGGGGAATTCCAGTTGAATGCCACATTGCAAACTTGGTGTGGGCAAGTCCTGTGGTCTGGTATGCCCATATCTACCTGAAACTAGCTTTCAATTAGTCTTGGTAGCAGGGCATAAAGGACTTGGTGTGTTGGATAAGACCAGGTCTACCAAGCTCTGTCTCTCTTGGAGCGAGTACATGTTCTACACGTCATTAGATGTACCCATCAATAGATCAAGCTAGTTACTAGGATCAAATACCAGTGCTGTAAACCCACACCTTGATGAGCCTGGGAAAGCTGGTGTGCTGTGAAAGCACAGCTGAATTGGTCTGAAGCACCAAGTGCTTGGTCCAGTCTCGTGTTGGGCGTCCTTGCAGCTTTGACGCAACGATACATTTTTGTTTTTGTGGAAGTGAACCAAAAGAATGAGGGGAAGTGCTTACAAACTCATTTTTAGTGAAGATCCTGACATGGAGGCTGATCCTTTGTCCAGATATGAATGTATTTATGCCAGTGGCATCTTGCCATTCATACAGTGACTTACACACTGTGTAATGTGATAGCAGTGTATACGAGTGAGGCTGGAGTACAAAATATTGAGAGAGCAGGGTTTGGTCTTTCCTTCCCCTGTTCTTTGTGGGGTTACACTCGCTAATACCAGCTGAGGAGAGAGTAGTTTTTTTTTCCCCCTAATTTGTTTTAGAGGAACACTAAGCTCCAGTATTTTGTGTTGGTTGTACCATCCGTGGTACTGTTGTGTTAGGGATGCCTGGTGTGATGAAACCCTGAGCTTCAGTGCAGTTGAGATGCTGGAAAGAGGGTGAAAATCCCAGCTTTCATCTTTTGTCACAAGTAGTATCTGAAGGAATTTGTACTATTTTTACTGTTTGTTTTTGTTTCTCCCCTCCCCTTTTAACTATGCACCTTAGCATTTTCTGTGGGCCCCGTCACTGGGATAGCTCCATTTGGACTTTGAAACAGATGACTCAGCGTCATGGTTGTTTAGAATAGTTTTAAGTTATTTTTGCTATCCAGCCCCATTTTCTATCATCATGCTGCAATTACTGAAGTTCCAGCTCTGCAGGGGAACACTTGCTTCTTTTAAACAAATGGTTTCCTTTGGAATTAGAAAACTTCGTTTATGGAAACAATTCTGTGTGCCTTTGATTATTAATCTATCATGAAGGATCTAATTCTATTTTATTAAAAAATATTAAATCTTAATTTTAGCAAACCTAAATTTGGAAGCAGCTTTTTAACCAAGGCAATTCCTTTAACATGAACTTTGGGGTGTGTGTGTGTGTGTGTGTGTGTGTGTGTGTGTGTGTGTGTGTTTCTTTTTACAAGGTAAATCTGCCTTTTGCTGGCTCTGTGATATGTGGTTAATCCTGTTGAGCCTGATCTGATGGGACTGGTCCCGGAGGGAGCCGAGCAGGGCTGAGTATCGGTGTGGGAGATCCGATCTCCACTGGAAGGGCAGCCTGGACTGGGGCTGGCTGACACCCCCTGCCCCTGAGCCTCTGTTCTCTTTGCCTGCCAAAGCCACGGGCTCAGCCCCGGGTTTCAGTGATCCTACCTGTACTGGGAAGGGCTTTGTCTGGTTTTTCTACTTAGTCCAAAAGAGAAAAAAAAAAAGGGAAAGTGTTTGCTGTTGTATTAGATCCATAAATGGGACTTTTAAGTTTTTGCAGCTGTCTGGAGACTGCTCAGACCAAGCTGATTTCAAAGTGGGGTGGCACAGGCATTTTTTAGTCCATTCACATGGGTTGATGTAACATCTGGTTGCTGTTTTTTCAGAGGTAAGATGTACTGGTACCAGCTCTGGAAGTGCTGTGCCACCTTCTCCTGCCCCAGCTCTCAGGGACCAACTTGTGCAGGAGAGCAGAGACCGGATCTCTCTGGAGGACCAAGAGATCAGGAGGAACCAGGCTGAGAAAGGGGCTGGGGAGAGGCAGGACTGCTGGGCTTCCTCTGAGCACTCAAGGTTGTCACTGGCTCCTGATGGATGCAAGCACCCATGTGCCAAATCCTGCCTCTGAGTCAAGAGGAATTCACATTGACAGACCTCACCCCAGGAGATCTATTTCTTCTATGATAGTGTTGATGAGAACATCTCCTCAGCACCGTGATTATAAATCTGTTTCATAGAAAAACCCCATTCAGAACCCCATTTCCTCCCAAATTTACCCTAAACCAAGACAGGTGTGAATGGAAGGACTCAACATTTCCCTTCTCTGGGGTGCACAGTAAGCCTTGCTAGGCTGTGGCTGTCCCCAGGTCCTCCACAGGACCCTGCTGAGACCCTCATCCAGGACATGGGACTGTGAATAGCAGGGGACATCCCACTGTGTGGTGCCTGGGGCTGTGCTGGCTGCTGGGAGCTCTGATGGCTTTTGGCCAGGGCTGAGGATGGTCCCCTGCCTCTCCATCAAGCCATGGGAAGGGGAGAGGAGGACTGCATTCCCAGGGATTTTTTAGGGTTTTGCCGGTGTTTTTTTTAGAGAGGGAGTGGTGCTGCATTTAGATGCTTGGTCTTAGGGTGGATTCCTCTCTCCCACTGCCTCTGGACTCTTTAGAAACCTCTTGGCCACAGCAGGGAAGGGGTTAAGGCTTCCTCGCTGGCCTGGGAGCTGCTGCTGGCTGCCTGTTGCCCTTCCGGGGCTGCCGGGCTGAGGTTTGTTGGTATGTGTGCAATGCGGTGCTCGCCGGCCAAGAGCACCCAGCCCTCGCCCCAGCGCTGTGAAATTCCCGGCACAGCCTCCCCTGGCTCTCTCCTTCAGTGCTGAGTGATGGGGCTGGGGATCAGGGACCTGCTGGGAGAGCAAAGCCAGAGGCTGGAGGATTCCACTTGGAAAAGAGTCGAGCTGCAAGGCAGCAGCCTGGGCTCCACTGAGACGCTCTTGCATAGGGGAGAGTCCCTGGACACATCTTTGTGCTGGCCCAAGGTTTTGTAGCTTGTCTGTGCTCATGTCTTCACCTTCACGATGCCACAGGCAGGGAATGGGAGGGTGGCAAAGTGCTTTGGCTGATTCCGTGGGATTACACCTGATGGGGAGCTGAGTTTCGAGCAGGCTCTTGCTTCCTGGGGCAGGGGAGAGGGTTTAGTGCAGACACAGGCAGGAGCTGGAAAACTGCAGCAGCATCAGCAGCAGTGTTCAAGCTGAAACATACTGAGAAGCCTTGGAGGGAGATGCAGACTTTGAGGGAGATGCAGATTGCCTGGAGTTCTCTCTGCAAGAAAAATTTATGTCCCTTATATAACTGGGGAAAAGCAAACAAAGAAACTTGTCTCCAAGTGGGAACGTGGTGTCACTGGGAGAAATCCCGCAGCAAGAGCGAGGCTTCTGTTTTGCTCTCAGGGCTGTTAACTCTTTGGCAGAAGGACAATGCTTTTAGTGCTGATTTTCTGGATAAATTTCTTGAATATTCTAGAAGAACTGTGCATGAGTTGCCTGATTTAAATTTTTTGCTCTGGTGCTTTCTGGGGTTCACTGGGGCAGAAGAAGCCCCAGTGAAGGGATTGCTGCTGGCTTTGCCATGCTCCCCCCATGTTCTCCCACCAGCCAAAACATTTGCTGTTGCTGAAGGACTGTGCTTTGGCTTTGATCTTCTGCAGCACCGCCATTGACATTGGCAGGAACAGTCCTGCAGACCAAGGCTGTTATATGGTGCTAATTTTGTAGTCTGAGATAACAGAGCCTCTCTAAAAATGTCATTTGGGGCCATTTGCGGGGTGAGTTTGACATCGCTGACTACTGCTGGGATGCGTGTCCTGCGGGAGGACCTGGCACGTGTGGGAGGTGGCACTCGGTGTCACTGGGGAGGCTCGTGGACAAGTTTTTCAGCAAAATAATTTTCATTTCTCTACTGGTTCTTAAACTTTTCCAAACTGACAGATAAAGCCCTTGGTTCCTCCAGGCTCTCAGGCCAATGCCAAAATAAGATCAATCAAAAAAGGAATAAAAGGGGGAGTGTGATTCTGGGTTATGGTTACTCCATAACTTTCCTATTTACTCAAATTAAGTTAAAAAGGAAGTTGATTTAACCAGGGGAGGCGTTTCAGATGCCAGTGGCAATATACTTGATTGTGGTTTTTTTCTTTCTCTGCACAGGCAATTATCAAATTAATCACCTTTGATATGAGCTTAATATTGATACAATCACTAGTATATTTATACTTGTCCAGTGACAGCTGTTCAAAAAATTGTTTTTCTGTTGTTTTGTCAAACACCACTTTCTTTTGCCTTCATGTTTCTCTGGCAAGGCAGAGGGACAATTTCTGGGTGGAAATCCCCGAGTTCCCTCTGTGAGATTCTCACCCACTGCACTTTCACAGGGGCATTGCAATTGCAAAAAAAAATTCAATCCGAATATAATTAACAGCCCGAAATGTTTCCAAATTGTGACTTGCTGTTGAGAGGGGAGCTGGTGTTGTGCAGGGAGCTGTAGAAACCCCGGTGTACAGATGAACCAACCCTTCCCAGATTGTTTGTGCCTGTAAATCCCCAGCAGCTGAGGCGGAGGGGTGGGACTGAGCAGCACACAAGCAAGTCAACAGCTCAGCTGGTTCACGTTGCCGCTGTAGTCTTACTTTGTTGGGTTGTTTTTTTCTTTTTTTTCTTTTTTCCCCCTTTCTTAGACGGAATAGGGCCTCTGTGATCCAGCCTGTGCATGTGTGCATACGTGTCTCTCCTTTTCTCTCTCTCCATTTGTTCCCGCCTCCCCCTGTTTTTTACCCAGCGACGAGTTCCAATTACATTTGGCTGAAGGAAAGAGCTCTTGTGTGGCTCCCACAAGCCTTGCGAAAATGGGTGGGTGGGTAAAGAGAGAGTTGAGCACTCGATAGCTGCATGAGAACTCAACCCTCTAAGACACCAGAGAATCCACACTGGAAAGGCTACTGGGAGGCCTGTTTTGTTTGCCTTCCCACCCCAAAGGTGCCTAGATTAGAGGAGCTGGAGGGTGGTAGGAAGCAGAAGACAGATGAGCACTGCTTTGCTATCCTGGGCTCGCTGGACCTGGCAAAAGGGATGTTTCTGGAGGCTGATGGGGAAGATCTGGCAGGATGTTCCCCTGCATGTCCTTTGGGCTGTAGGTGCAAAGGCAGATGAGGATGAGTCAGCCACGAAGAAGCAGGTGGTTAGATTAGATCTGGCCATAGCAGGGGGTAGCTGGACAGGGGAGGAGAAGGCAGGCTCCAGACAGCATTTCCCACAGGAGCAGAGGGGCCAAAACCTGCAGGACAGTGAGGCTCGGCAGGCAGGTATGTCCAGTTGTCTGTCTATCCCTTGGGATCTTCAGGGATAGACAGCTAAACTTTGCAAGCCCCTGGTTTTCCAGAAGGGACCCTTGCAGGGGGAAGCTGAGAGAATGTGCTGCAAAGCAGCAGCTGCTGATACACCGTAACATGCTTCCCTGAAGAACATTTACACGTTGTGAGCTTGCCCCATGCCAGGGTGTCCACACTGGACCCGCTCCTTGCCATTCCTGGTCCTGGACCTCTGCTCTCCATGTGCACCTAGTGGGTTTTAGCACTGTGGTTGGGAAGTGAAACCTGACACAAGTAAATACCTTGACAGCCTGTTTTCAGCCGGCAGGGAATGTAAATTATCTCATTTGAACAAGGCTAATGCAGAATCAAGCTGTTGGTCCCAAATATCCCTTATAAGTGCAGATGAGAAATATTCATGGCATCTTCACTCCCAGAATATTGCTTTTATCTTTGTGGTTCCTTGAGTGGCAATATAAAAGTTACTGATTTTGCACTTTTTATGCATCTGAACCTGCAGACTTTGAAATCAGTAGGTTTGCCTGCGTGATTTGCCTTGTTAGATCCGTATCCTTGCAGACAATTTGGAATGATCTACTACGTAAGCTCCACTGTACTTACTTGTTGTCTTGGGTGTAACACCCTATCTTGGGAACATACTTAACCAGGGCATTGGGACAAGTGAAGGTGAGGTTGGGTTGGGTCATTCCAGGGCAAGGTAGAACCTGACCATGGGAGGAGCTCGTGTGTGCAGTGCTGTTGTTGCAACTCCTGTGGGCCAGTCAAGCAGCGGTGGTAGGGTGCATGTGAAGATCCATGGAGCCAGCAAGGAGATACTCAAAAACTTTGGACCAGAACTATTTTGCAGAGTCATGCCCTCCAGGTTGGCCTTGGCCTTGCTTTCTGGACCTCCCCATAACTGGGATCACCCAGAGCTAAAGAGGAATGTGCACTCAGCACTCACTGTTCAGTCAGGGAAGGTATTGGGATGCAGAGGTTGGACTTCTTCAGTACATCCAGGCACTGCTTATTTCTTTCATGGAGCCCAGCTCAGGCTGTTTCAGGGATATTTCTGTGCTGCCCTCACCTGAGGGCTTGATTACTGTCAGAATATCTCACTCAGCTCAAACACAGGCATGGCTGGCATTGGGGTCTCACATCTCTCCTCCCACTGGTGATGATGGGAAGAGGACCAAAGGCACCAGTCTGCCTGGCTGGAGCCATGGAACCATGGCAGGGGCAGCAGCTGGACATCCCTGGGATCTCACCCTCCTTCACAGCAGCCTTTGCACGGCTGTGAAGGTCAGATTGTCCCAAACCCTGACAAGTGTTTGCGGGCGGATGTCTCTCGGCTTTGCCTTTCTCTCCCTAACAGGTTTTTCCCTTTAAGAACGCAGAAGATTGATTCCCTTGCAGGGCGCATCGCCGAGCCGAGCCATGTCCAAATGGTTTGCACGTCTGCATTTTTTACTGCTCTCGTTTAATATGTATGCAAATGCAGTCTCTCCTGTCCTCACTCTCTGTGTGGGTTTGCACAGTCAGGAGCACATTCCCATTACTGCTGCCCATCTCCTGCTCTGCTCGGCATTCGAGGAGACTGCCTTTGAAACGCTGATAGATGGAGGTGCAAGGGGAAAAGAGAGAAATGACGGATTTTTGTAATTTCTTTGCTGGGGAGGGTGGGGGAGTTGGGCAACCAGAGAAAGGAGGTTTAAATATATGCAAATTTGTTTATTGGAAGAAAGGGGGGGCGGGCTCCAACTCTGAGAGTCAGGGAGTGTATTTCGTATGCCATTCCATTTTCAAAGGATTTTAGCTGGAGGTTAGGGAAAAAAATCTAAGCACTGGCAATAATCTTGTGATAGTGGAAATATTCAGCTTTTCTCCTGATAAATAGACACATGTCATAACTGAATCAGGCCTGGAAAGTAATGTTGGGTTGTTTGGTTTTTTTTAAATTTTAATAAATAAGGAGCAAGATGTCCGGGGTAGTTGCCTACAAGGGTGGTAGTGTATGGCTGCTGCTACTTTGTTTTCCTTCATATTTTAATAGCTGTATTTTTCCAAAGCACTTCAAAACTGGCACCTGTGAACCTTGGACACTTGTACACCGAGAACTACATTTTTATTAGTGAAACGGAAAACTGCACTCCAGTTAAGGCCAAAATGTGGGAAGCAACTTTAGAAACGTGCCAGAAGTGGGGAGTTTTCCTGTCCCCAGTGATAATAGGGTTTTTTTAATTAGGCCGTTTGAAGTTGCAGATCTCCAGTTTTGCATCTGCTTGGAAGTAACCGTGAAGGCTGAGGAGGTCCTTGCTCTTGGTGTGGGAAGCAGGGGATGACACATCCCTTCATTTCCCAGATGACTCTAGAGGGGAAATGGAGACTCATGCTGCTTCCCACCTCCTGCAGTGAAACTTTAAATCTGGCCAATGAGCCAGATTTTCAGGTGTATTTTAGGAGTTTCAAGTCATTCACTGTTTTAATCTTTAAACACAAAGCACCTTTAAATCCTGGTTAGTTTTGAAGCCCATTATGGAGTGCCAAAGCCTGACCAAGCTGCCATGGCTGGTTGCGGGTGTGGAGCAGGAAGGCTGCCCAGAGCTGGGGCCACATACCGCAGGGCAGGGGTAGCCACAGGCAGTTCTCCTGCTGCCTGTGCCTTCCACAAGCCTGGCTCCCTCCCTGGAACATGGATAATTAGGTTGAAGCCAGATCTTTCTCAACCTCTTCCAGGAGTTCATAGACAAAGTTACTTTTGTTTCTAGAAGCCAAAGGGCTTTTGGTGCTGGGAAACCCCTCTGATGCCATAGGACTTGTTAGATCTGTCGACTTTTGCATCTCCAAGTTGTGTAAGAGTGCTCTGTGTCTCTTGTGCTCGATGTTGTGAAACTCCTCTCCATGCAGTAACACGGAAAAGTCCCTCTGTGGGGGAACCACAGCAGAGTACTGACCTTGTGCTGGAACTTTGGCTCATGGAACTCAGATCTTGTCTTTGCTTTTGGCACAGAGTTAGAGGGACCAAGGGCCAATGTTTAACAGGCATACCAGTGTTTGGAGGTGCTCAGCTCCTGTGGTGGTGTGCAGAAGTGGGTTTTCTTCATGCAATAGGTGTGAGAATTCTTGCTGTTTAGAGATGAGCTCCACAAGCTGCCTGCTCCTGCCTTTACCTCCCTGAAAATCTGGGAAAAGCCTGCTTTTGGCAATGTTGAGACACACCGCAGCTGCCAGCCCAGGTGGGATCACAGCCTCCCCTGCTCTCTGGGTCCACAGCCCGCATTCAGGGCTGTCTCTGTCACAAAGGGCTGCTCTTTCTGCTCCTTTTCTTTCCATCACATTTGGGAAGTTGATCCTGTCCCTTATGAACAGCCATGCTCTTGTAGGGCACAAGCGCAGCTCCTGCCCCGCTGCTCCTGGCTGTCCCTCAGTTCCTCTTCCAGAGTGGTTGCTCTGAAGTGTCTCATGCCACTGTGTGCTCACTCTGGTGGGTTTGTGCTTGTGATCACAGGCTCCAAACTTCTGCTTTTACTGTTGCTTTTTGAACAGTGCCTTTTTATTGGTGAGTAGATTCGTGGAGCCTTTCTACTTCCTTCATCTGTAAATTGTCCTCTACATAACGAAGGAACCATTCTGACTGTGTTTTGATGTGTGTGTTGCCCAACAGATGTCTGGGTGGTTAAAGTGCCCCCTGAGTACAAATATCCTGTGTTTGTGAGCTCTTTGATAGTTGGTTCAGGAATCTTTTTGTTCTTTCTTTCTCTCCTCCAGTCCTGGGGGTCTGTAGCAGATGCCTGCTGAAGTCTCTGCTTTGTTTTCTGCTCCTGATATCTGTGCCCACAGTGTCATTCCTCTACCCTCTCCCTTATCAAATTAGATTATCTCCTTCTTGTAAGTACTTTTGACACGTGCAGCCGTGCAGAGGCATGATAAGCATATTGGAACACACTGTTGTGTGTCTGTTGTTCATGTCTCTTGTCCTCTTTGCATCTTAGGGCCGAGCTGGCATATTACCTGCCATTCATGCTGGTACCATCATAAGTAAGTCGAGCTGGCTCCTCTCCTGCTTTCAGCCAGGTCCTAACAACCCTTTTGGGCACTGCCACATCACCCTGCATGGGGATCCCAGGCCCATTTTGTCCAGGTATGTCCTCACTTTTCTCTCCCTTTGTGTTCTGGGCTTGGCTGGTGTCACTGAAGATCCTTCAGGGCGTTACAGGCTTCTCCCTGCTCATTCCTTGGCTCCCTGCCTTTCCTGGTTTCTACGTGTGATCCAGAAAAACCTCTTTGTTATTCTGTCCTTCCTCCCCGTCACAAACCTGTGTTTCTGTTCCATCTTTCATGAAAAGGTCTAAGACTGAAGGTGAAATGTGATAACAGCCTTCAAAAATATGTCAGTGGCTGCTGCAAACAGGATAGGAATAAACGATTCTCCATGTCCTGTGGTGGGTAGGACAAGAAAGTATGGGCTTGAACTGTAGTGCAAGAAAGATTTAGGTTTCATGTTCAGATATCCTGGGGGTGTAGCACCAGAGGAGGCTGCTGGGGAGTCACTGGAGGGGCAGGTGAAATGAGCAGCTCTCAGGAGAGGCTGGGAGTCAAGGGATAGTGGGGTGATCCAGAAGATCTTTTTTTATCCTCTTCAGCCCTCTTACCTCCCCTTCCACATGGTGGAAGCCTCCAGCTAGGCAAGGGGCTTTCTGTGGCTTGCTCAACCGGACTCATACCTTTCTCCATCCTTGCTTTTTGTCTCTGTTGCAGCAGTTCTGGCAAATGCAATTGCAGTGAGCCTGGAAACAGTCAGGGCAAGACTCCCCTCCTCAAACCTTTCCTTGGTGTTTGGTGGCTCTTTCAAACCCCATACACTGGTGGAGGCAATGGCAGCTGCCATCAGAGCACTGGGACATGCAAAAGTGATCAAAACAATTTGGTACACCCAGGAGGTCAAGGGGGAAGGCTCAGAGGTGCTGCTCAAGGCCCTCCTTTTGGCTCAGCTCTTGGGCTGACTGTGAGAGTGTGGGCAGGAGGGATGGGAGCTGCACCACTGCCAGCAGGTGTGTGCCCACCGTCAGTGGGACACCAGCACATGCAGGAAGCTGGGGATTTGGGGGAGTCAGGGAAGCAGGACTCCTTGCAGAGCTCCCCATCCCCACCTCCTCAGCAGGACACTGCAGGGCATCAACCAAACTGCTGTCTTTGCCAAAATGAAAATTAGGGAGGCCAAAACTCACAGAAGCTCCATCCAAAACAAGTGCATGAGCAGCCACGCTGTTTCTGACACTGCTGGCTGGGAGGTCACCGAGTCCCCTGAGCACCTTCAGCTGCGTGCTCCCAACACCCACCTCTCCTCACCCTTCCCCATTTGGCACTGCCATGATTGTGTTGGGGTCCAGCCACATCTGTGCTCTCCCTGTTTCCCTCCCCAAACCTCCCTGCCTCCTCTCCCTGGGGTGCTGGAGGGGTCCAGGGTCCTGGTCAGCCACGACCCCCTTCACTCACCCTGCAACATCATCCCCTTGCACAGCTCCCTGCCATGAGAGGCAGGCAGGGAGAAACAGGCAGATGAATAATTTATTATAACGATGCAAAATAGGGTTTTAAAACTCTACCCATATAAATATTTATTTTTGACTCGTTAGCACCACAGCTGCCTCCATGCCCCCCAACCCTTCCCCTTCTCCTTTCAGAAGACTCCCCAGCTATCGTGGCTGGTTCTCCTGGTTCATCTGTCCGTCTGTCTATCCTGCCCTTGCTTTTCACATGATCTGAGCCCCGGTGCCAAATGCTTCCCAGGAAAGAGGAAAAAACCCAACTCTTTCTTGCGTACAGGCACACAAAAAACAACAAGGGGAGGGGGGAGATGGAGCAGCACACACAGGCACACGCACAAAACCCTTTGAAGCCTGTGCAGGGTGAGGGTTGTTTCTGTGGTAACGGCGCGGGGATTGGCGGCAGTCGGCAGGGCCTCCATCCCGCCGTGGTGCCGAGTGATTAATGAGCCATTGCTGGGCTCTATGGGAGCGCCTGGGCCGGGCTGGGCACACGGGGCTGCTCCAGCACTGCCAGACTTTGGGCGCTTCTTCATCCTCCTCTGCTTGCCCCCAGGCAGGCTTGTACAGCAGCACCCCACTTCTCCCTGGTGTGGGCTCTTGTGGGATGTCAGCCCGCCGAGGGATGGGGCAGCCAGGCTTGGGATATCACTTTGTCCCCTGCCCTGATGGTTCCAGGCCATGCTTGGGGCTATGGCCTTCATCCTGACACCAGGCCTTGCTCCTCTGCCCTGTTGCTGATCCTAGAGCAGGTCCAGCATTTCTTCTGGTGCAGAGATGGACCAGAGCTGTGAGGGTACAGGGTGGCATCAACAGGGCCACGAGGCAGTCCCATCTGGTGGGTGCAGGTGAGCCCACACTGTTTTGGGCAGTGTCACTCACAGTCTCACCTCGACACCCACCCTTGGCCTCATTGCTGCCTGCAGCTGCCTGCCTCCCTCTCACCCTACAGCTTCCCAAGGCTGAAATGGCTTATGGCTGAGCAGTGACAAGAGCTGTGCTCTCCTTGTCCCGTGACCAGCTTTGTTTTGTGGCACTACCCATTGATCCAAGTGTTACTGGGGTGCTTGTATCATCTCCCAGTGAGAGCTGCAGTTCCCGGAGAACCTTACTCCACTGTGTGCTTTGAAACTCACCTCGTTTTGCTTTCCACTTTGAAAAGGCAAAGGAGAAACAGGCATCATTCGCATCTCTTGGGTGAACAATAATAATGAGTGAGTTTCAAATCTCTTTCCCCCAAAATAGCCAAACCAGAACACGCACAGCCTTCCCGAGCCGCTGTCTGAAACAGATGTGCTGCCAGTGAGCAGCTATTTATAATGTGCAGCATTCCCTTTTCAGCCGCAGCGACTCCAGCCCTCGGCTCTCGCGCTCGGCAGCTCCTTTTGAAGCCTGTAGCTCTAATCCGGGGACTGTTCCTGGTGCTGCTAAAAATCTCCTCATAAACCCACCGGGGTGCCAGTGAGCTGGAGCCCTGCATGCTCTCTGCCTCTAAAAGGGGTTTATCATCCCCAGAGGCCGTGGGTGGGACAGTCCCAACCGGGATGGAGCAGCACTGGCATCTGGTTGGGTGTTGTGTCCCAGATATTCCCACAGCTGCAGGCTCTGCAGAGCACTGACCCCCCTCTGCCTCAGGGCTGGGGCTGAAACACTTTCCCAACCCCTAATTTGAAAGGACAGAGGACGAGGGAGGGTCAGGACAGTGTTGCTGTGGGGGGAGAGGCTGGTATGGGTTTTAAGTGGTCCTCAATGAAGAAGCATGGCATAATGGCCTGGAGGGATGCAGACAGTGTGGGATGAGGAAAATCTGGGGATCCAATTAAAGTGAGATTCGAGGGGCTTTGCCAGCACTGGCACCCACACTTACACTGGGTGTTTGCTGGCCTGGGGGGTCCTGCAGCACCACTGGAGCCGTGGCACAGCTGTGGGATGGGCACCTTAGGCTACCCACAGCCCCAGGGACTGCAGGGAGGTCTCAGGACCCTGTCCCAGGAGGGGCTGCAGCCCACGGTGCTGCCTCAGCCCCTCATTCAGGGATGAATAAGTGTGCTGGTATGTCGGGGCTGAGGGCTCAGCACGAGCATGTGGAAGCTGTTTATTGCCAGGGCTGCTGCAAGCCCTGCTCTGCCTCCCCCAACCAGCCCGGCCGGTGTGGCCGCTCTGCGTGGGGCCAGTGGGGCCCCAGCCCGGGGTGGGGGTGAGCAACTGCTGGGATACAGGGCTGGGTGGGCTGAGGGCTTTGCTTGGCTTCACGTCCTCTCTTTTCTGTTTGTTTCTCTCCTGAGCAGGGTGTTTGGAGGCATGGAGATGACTCAAACCAAATCCTAGGTTTCGGGGATGGCTTGAAACCTTGTAATTCCTTCCTGGATAGCCCAGAGTTTTGTCCCCAGCCTGTCACAGCATGGGCAGCTGGGAGCTGGGTGATCTGTAAGGAGCTCTTTGGAAAGGGAGATCCTGGAAAGCACACCCCCCAGAGTGGCCTAAAATGTGCTGCTCTGGCTTTGCTCACTTGCTGTTTTGGAGGTGCCAGGGGATGGGGTTCTTCATCAGTGGGCAGAGACCACCCACAACCCCCAAACTCTGTCCTTTGACCTCCAAATCCCATCTTGAGGGAGAGTATTAGCTTGTCCTCCTGAGCACACACCAGGTCAGCCTTGAAAAGAATGTGGAGAGTTTGAAATGGCCCAGTGAGTTGTGTCTAACCTAGGGTGGAATTTTGGGAAGGAGCAGAGGATGGGGTGCCTTGGCAGGGCTCCATCACCTTGGCTCTGGCAGCGTGATGGATCAGCTCAGCACAGTGGGGACACAGAATCAGGTTCCCATGAGGTCGGCATCCCTGGCTGAGACAGGAGCCTTCCTGGTTTCTACTGGTAACAGACAAACCTTTGCTCCTGAAAGAGGGACTGTAACACAGCCCATGGCAGTGAAGCCTCTTAAAAGCTGGTCTCGTTGCAGTTGTGTTAATTATTAATAGAATATGGGGAAGAAAACACTGGAAAACCCCGACTGTTTAAGGCAAGCTGCTACCTCATCTGTGTCCAGTGGTGTGGGCCTGGCTTTCCCTTGGTCCAAGGGGAGATTTATGGATGTCTTTTCCAGTGACTGGTGTTGGCAAGTATGAATGAAGAGGCTTGACCACCTCTCTGAAAACCACAGCACTCCTAAACTGAGAAGCTAAATGGGTCTTCATTTGGTCTTTAGCAAAGATTTGCCCCCCAAGGGATAAAGTCCTTTTTGCAGCATCTCTGCCCGGCAAGATGCTGGAATTGCAGGATCTGCTGGTACAGGGGCATTAGGGATCCTGTCCCAGCCCAGGGCACCCTGCAGAGCTGTGTGGGCAGGATGGGACCCAAAGATGGTGCTTGAACTGCACCCATATAGTGAGTCAGAGCTAGGGAATCTCAGCAGGCAATTTTAAGGAAAAAATAAAGTAATGGGGAATTTTCATCCAAAAGGCTTGTGGACTTCGAGAGTTTCTTCTTACTGTGGGTACCAGATACTCCATATGGGTAACTGGGAGGTGTTTCCATGGAAACTAGCAATGTTGCTGCAGGGGGGACCCCATGGCACAGATTTGGGCCCTTCATCAATGCTGCAGGAGCAGTGCTTGGCATGGAGAGGCACCAGCCTGATGGAGGCTCTTGGCACAGTTGTGCCCTGGCTCCATGGTGTGCAGCTGAGAGAAGCTTTGCATTGCCCATGGTCCTGCATGTGGGGAGGAGATCCCAAACCTCAGGTGCAGGTGATAGCCATAGGTGCTGCCAGCCCATCTGCCTTGCCACCACCCCTTCCAGCAGCCCCTGTTTCCCACAGCACCCTCCTCTCTCCCCTCTCCCTTCCCTTCCTTTCCATTCCTCATTCCCTTTCTCTCCCTTTCTTCCCCTTGCTCCACCCCCCTCCAGACTCCTCTGTGGGCCATTGATTTTTCCATCCATCAGTGAAACGCTTGAGGAAAATGAAAGAGCATCTTCTTGATCGATCAGGAGAACTCTTCAGCCTGGGGTCAGGAAGGGTTTGAATCAGCTGCTCCCCTGGCATATAATTACCCCCTCTCTTCCAAGCTGGGGCTTTTCACACGCCTGCAGGAGCAGCCACCCCACTGCGGGGCTAGAGCATCGCTCTGGAGAACACTTCAGTGGGTGCATCCATGCTGGGAGAAAGTGCCTGTGGATGTGCTGGGTTTTGGGGCTGCCAGAGCTCGGTGCTGGGCCGGCTCTGTGCTCTCACACTCGCTCTGTGCCGAGCAGGGTGTGTCGAGTGGGTGCGAGCGGGCGCTGCTCCCAAGCCAGAATCGCCCGCTCTATGTCGAGCTAATTCTGTGCAGAGCTTGGTGAGGGTGGGGAGCTCTGAGGCTGCGAATTTGGAGAAACTGAAGGAGAACTAAATCTGATAGGAACCGGGTGCCCAACTCTCTTCTCTGTTCTGAACATCTCATTTGCACGGAGCATCGTCTGGGGTATGCTGCACATACGGACCGCGTTGGTAGCAGCCTGGAGATGCCTGTGGAAATGCCAGAGTTTGCCATCTGGTACCACACTGGCCCCTGAGGTCCCACTGCTTGCTGCCCTCCCCCAGAGAGCCAGCAAATAGCTGAAGGAGCTTTTCATTCCACCGTGGGGTGGCTGCATGCAAATGTTGACTTCTTCATGGCAACCGGTGTGAGTCATGCTGGGAGCTGGAGGGGGACGTCGATGCCTGTAGCTCTCTTTCTCTCTGCTTGTGGACTGCTGCCTGCTTGCATGGAGGTGTTGGCACAGCCTTCCTGCAGCTCTTGCTGGAGCTCCATCTCTGCTCGGTGGGATGTGCTCACTGCTTTTCTTGTGAGAGGTTCCCAGTGCTCATATATGCACTGGTGGGGTTCAGCAGTTGAAGCACGTCATGCATGGGGACTGTTGGCTGAAGTCTTGTGACACAGCAGGGAAAATTTATCCCTTGGATTTGTCCTAAGGAAGACATTCTGAGCTCACATTCCCATCAGCATGGAGGGATACCAATCCCAGAGCCAACAGCAGACATTCCAGCACATCCCAGAACTGATAGGTCCAGCATTGCCAGTCTCCACTGACCCTTAGGCTCCCAACTCACAGCTTCCCCTTATTTTCCACAGGTATTGATCAATGCATTTCCTGAGCTAGATGAAGGGGTTTCAGACCTAGGGGTGAACAATACATGACTGGTTGGAGCCTGCTGGACTAGAGCTGGGACACACCATCTTCCTGTGCATCTCCATCTAACATCTCTCACTGGGCAGATGCAGCATGAAATCATTGCCTCGAGGGTGATGAGGAACAGTAAGAGAGCAAGGGGGAAATGCATTGACCATGGGGTTGTTGTCCCATGTTGTGCCACTTTCACCTGGGAGCTCAGAGCCTTTTAATTCTCCTTGTGTTTCCATGCTGGTCCGGGAACGAGTATGCACAGAAAGAGATGAGGACAGAAAAGCAGGGTGAGAAACCAAAGCTGAAAGCTCCTGCTCCTACCACAGCCAGTTCTGACCAGCCAGACCAGAGCTCCACTGGAGAAGGACAATGCAAAAACTTTGGCTTTCTCCCTCCAAACCAGCAGGCATGAGGCTGCTCCAGCATGGATGTGTTGCAGATGTGCTGATAGCAGTGAGCTGAGTGCTGACACTGCTGTGGAGGGGCTGTAGGTAAGGCAGAATTGTGTTTATCTGCACCACAGATAATGTCTTCTGCTGAAAGCAGCTGAAACAGCTGCATCCTGGCTTTGTGGCACAGTTTATTTTACAACAGGTAATAAGAGCCTGTCCCATGTCCCTGGTAAAACCTTGACATAAAGCCCCATCTGATCAGGGTCGTTTCCCTGGTAGGATTTGGCATGAGTCAGATAGTTGGGGAAACTTTGCTTAACCTGTGAATGTTGTATCCTAATATAAACGTGGATCTAACCCAGTTTTCTTGAATCTGTATCACTCCACTGATAACAAGGGAGAGAGGCTGATTTATGCAAGTGGGTATGGGATCTTCCTTGCAAACAGAGGGCTTTGGTGAGCTGTCACCAGGTACTGTGACTGCTGGGTTCAGTGCAGATAATGGGGATGGGGGAACTCATAGCATCTCTCCATTGCTCTGCTGACCATCTTGCTGACTACCCTTGGTCATATTCCTTGGTCTTCCTGCTGTCTCCTTGCTCCCTGATCTGTAAAATGAAGATAAAATACAATCTGACTTGCTGAAGAGCTTGCAGCCCAATTAAGAAGTGCACGCTAATTAAAGTGAGCTCCTCCATTCCTGTTGATATCCCATAGCCATCAGTGGGGCGCTGGAAAGCTCTGGGATGTGGGAGTGTGAGGTTGCAACAGAGACAAAACAATACGCTCTCAGACTGCTGAACAGAAAGTGGATCCATGTGTTAATCTGGGAAAAGAAGTGTGAAAATAGCTGCAAATCCTTCACGACTTTGTTGTAATTTCTCCCAGATAGGATACAGCCTGCTCCACACTCCAGCCTCCTTGGCTCCCAGGTCATTACTGAGCTGAACCTGAGGCTGATGCAAGAAGAAACCCTGTCCCATCACTGGGCTTTGTGCAGGACTGCTGGAAATTTAGGGGGAAAGGGTTAATGACTGCATTGCTTGGGGACAGCTGGGGTCCCAATGGCTAGAGGATCAGCCAGGTCTGCTCCCTGGTGTGTCTGGGGCAGGTTCCTGGCTGACAGAGGAGCCCAGGCAGGTAGAACTGAGTGGTGCCTCTGACAGCAGCACGCTCACGGTGACTGTGGGGTGCGGAAAGCCGGCCCCTCCCAGATGCCCAGCTGCCTTTCTGCTAATGCTCATCTAATTAAACAGCAGCCTGGAGTGGCTGAAACCAGGGCAGCGGGAGAGCTGAGGTTTGCATTCAATAGGTTCCTGTCTCCAGCTCAGGAACCAGAAGAAAAACCCATTTCATAGAGTCAAATCAATACACAGGTGGTGTTCCCCCTCCTTTTCCGTAACCTTCTCCAGCTCTCCTTTCCCTTCCTGGGCCAGGGAAGCTTTTTAAAACTGGAGCTGGGCTGGGATTGCTATCTGGTGGTTTTTGCACCTTATCCCCCATCCTGCATACTGTACATGCCACACATGTGCTGGACAGCTGAGAAGTGCCAGGAATGGTGATTGCAGGGACCGTGTTCTCAGCAACTTTTGTTCTGCTTGCTCAGGTACAGGCGAGGGTTAACAAGAAGCAACATTTTATTTTGCTGCATCTTTGGCTTTCTGGAAGGAGATGCTCTTCCTGGTGCTTCTGCTGTTGTAAATGCATTCTTCTTCCCAAGGTGTCTTCTGGAAATGAGCTCCAGCATGTTGTCAGTGGTGGAGAGATGATTATGGAGAAGCAGCTGTCCGTCCCCTCCTGCCAGCTCCCGGCGAGGCAACGGGAGGGGTGGTGGCAGCTCCTCTGGGTGCTTGCTGCTGGCAGCAGATTTTGCAGTGCCTGATCCAGGCTCTGGTGTAAGTAAGCAGCTTCAGGCTGTGGGCTCTTCCACCTCATCTCAATGCACTGGGGCAAGCAACCATCATGCAGTGCCCAGCTCCGTGCAACCTCCAACCGTGGGGGTTTTTTCACAGTAAGAAAGTTGTACAAATCTTCCCCAAACGTCAGCCTGCTCAGGCAGCCTGCAAGGGGTCTGCTTCAGCTCCTGTATTGTTTCTCTCTGCAGGAGAGAAATTACTGTCCTAATTTTTCATGCAAAAATGAGGGATTGGAAACAGGCTGAAGGGGAGAGGAGCTAGATGGGTGCCCCAGTGACCTCACCAACTCAGAGGACGGCAGCCCTGTCTGAGGTTCCCATCTCTCTGTCCTTTCCCTGGTCCCTCTGTCATAAATGCTGAGCTGGATTTATTCGGTTTATTATCCGTGCTCCTGCACCAGGATGCAAACACTGCCCAGCAGCGTCTGAGCCATGCTGGATCACAAACCATCTCGGGATGCTCCAGCCAAGAGGGAAGTGAGCTCTACACCTGCCAGCAGGGCAGGACTGTCGCAGTCAGATGCAAGCTCTTCCCCGGTATCTCCGCCTCTTCCCTTGCCCTAGCCTCAGGCCAAGCAGGAAAAATCCTTCAGCAGACCCCAGCTGGGGCTGCTGGCTGCCGGCTTTCCATGGCAACGGTCCATCAGGGGGTCGGAGTCGACAGCAAAAAATGCTGCCCCCCCTCCTTCCCCCGCCTGGGCTGCCGGTCGCTATTTTGATTGCATTCCTGGGGAGCTGGGCTGCAGATGTGGTCGCCTTATCTTGGGAAGGTCTGAGTCAGTTTTTCCCTGTGTGACAGAGCAGGCAGCTGAGGGCTGGAGCGAGGAATAAATAACTCCTGAGGTATGCCAGGGACATCTGTCCCTGGGGACAGGGTGCTGGGCCAGGAGCCTTCCACCACCCCTATCCTGGAGTCACAGCACCCAAGTGTCACAGCACATATGTAGGGGACAAGGGACATGTCTTCTCTGAGCAACCTTCCTACATCCCTGACATCTCAACCAAGGGAAAAAAGGGGTTAGTCTAGAAGCATTTGTGCTGTGGGCTGGATCCTGCCCCCAGGAAAAGCTGAGGAACCCATCTGTGGGAGAGGGAGCATGTTCACCCCACAGCACGTGTCCATGATGTGTGTGCTCGCTGCTCCTCGACCCTCCCTGGTGTGTCAGCTCAGGAACTGAGTCCCTGCAGCTGTGCATGGGGTGAGTGAGAGCAGGATCCAGCCCCATGGACCAGACACACGGACTGTCCCCAGTGCTGGTCTGCATCCAGGGGCTGTGAGCAGAGCTCAGTGTGCAGCACCCATGGTGGTGCAACTGCCTGGCTCTGGTGGGAAGGATGTGGGACAGTCACTAGATCCTGAGCTGCTGTGCTGCAAGGGGAGCTGCTTCCTTCCCTTCCTCAAGGAGATGATGTCCTCTGATTGCTTTTCTGCTGAAGAAGCTCACTCCTGGATGCTTCACCATGGAGATGTGGTGTCTGTTCCCAGCAAAGCTGTTGGTGCAGCCCTGGTGATCAGTGCAGGTTTCATGCTGTAAGCTGAGCTCCTTCTATAAAGCAAAGACCTGAGGAACAGCGTGCTCAGAGCTGAGGGAGGGTTTTGTGTAAGGTGCCATTATCTATCCAAAGCATTAACCCCTCCAGAGGTCATGCACTGAATAATTAGCAATCCAACTTAAGAAAAAACAGATCTACATTAAGTGTTAACACATTACAAGTTTTCCTTCTGTTGATGGGATACTCATCTTAGGTTTTCCAGCATGTTCCCAAAGTTTGGCAGCTCAGGGAGCAATTCTGCTTTGTTTTCATCTTTGTCTTAATTTCTCCAAGTGAGAGTGGGGTTTGTCACACAGCCCCTGGCTCCAAGAGCTGGTGGTTAAAAGCTTTCAGTAAGGACAGCAGGCAAAGAAGACCTTTCAGTGATGGAGGGTGGGAAATGCAGAGCCTGGAGGATGACAGCACACCAGAGGCTTTCTGGTGGTTGTGGTGGCCACCATGTCCTCCCAGCTGCAGTGGGACCTGAGGCAGCAGCACTGGGTTCAGCCCATGTGGGACTGGCTGGAACCATGGGATGTACCAGTGGCATTGGGACTGGGGTCCGAGCTGGTTTCCAGCCTCTCATCTTGGAGCAGCAACCGGGAGCCAGGGCTCGGGAGAGGGTTTCTATAGCAACAGCTGCCACTCACTCCCCATCTTGGATGTAAATTAGGATTTTATTAGTGTGCAGAATTTCAAGAGGCCAGAGCTGGCAAAGAGGCCTGATGAACTGGGGACAGAAGTGTTCAAGGGGAGCATCTTTAGGAGTTTGGGCCAAGGCAGGGTATGGCGTTTCTGAATTGTGGGAATGCCTGGTTCTTCTTCACCTCAGGGACAGCAGCCACACCTGAAATGGCTCTGGGACTTCCACACCTCAGGCAGGAGGTTGGATATGGAGCACCTGCTGTCAGGCCCTGGGCTGGGCAGCTTGTGTCTCCAGGTGGAATTTCAACACCTCTTTACCTCTGTTTTGCACAGAGATTCCTCAAAAAGAAAAAGTGTGAGACCATCTCAAGTGGCCACAGCTGGTGCAGCTGCCTCTGGAGGGTTTTCAGTCAACAGCTTGATGATGAAACTGCCTGATGGGTCAGCAGGAGGATTGCTGGATGCCGGTGACCACCTGGGCCAAAGAGATGAAGGACTGGGGCTTTTTGAGAGTTATGGGTGGGGCTGCAGTCTTTGTTAGGAGGTCTGCATGTCTGACATCCCTGAGCCATGGGGCTCCTTGTTAGAGGGATCATATCTGGTTCATGGATATCTCCATGGACATCTGGATTTTTGCTGGAGCTGACTCTGTTTGGAAAAGTGCTCCTGGTTGTCATTGCTGCTGTGTTGGAACTACCCTCTTTGTATGCTCAAATGTAAGCAAATAAGGAGTGTGGTTGTAATGCCAGTTGTTGCCCCCAGATCAGAAATCTGCTACAAAACTTGTGTGAAAAATTCTTATTTCTATGTGCTTTCCCTTTCCTGTGTGGTTAGGAGCTGTATTTTCAGAACTCTTATTTTCAAGTCTTTGCCTCTAACCATGAGGGCTGAGGATTTTCCTGTTTAATGAAAGAATATATTTGGTTTTTCCTCTTTAAAATTTTTCTTCTTTAACTTCATGGCTCTGGGAGTAGGGACTTTCTGGAAGTCAAAAGGTTGTGCAACACCTTGTGATGGTACTGTGATATTTGCCAACACTGGGTTATAGCTGGATGGTGATGTGTAAGGTTTATATGTCTAGTGTAGAGATAATATGAATGTGCTTGTGTGCAGCAAAAAGAGAGGGCTGGAAGCACCCTTGAAATACTAGAAGTGTGGGGCTGGGCTGGCTGGTTGGCAAGTGTCTACTTGACTTGGGAGTGGGACTGGGGGGGAAAGCCAGATTTTTTTGTTTTAGGAGTTTGTCATGCTGCAAAACAACTTACAGAGGAGTGGCTGATGCTCAGCTTGGATGGGTTGTGCTGGGATCAGAAAGGGAGTTTTCCTGCACCATCCTGTGCAAGTGGGACTGGTTGCAGACAGACCCAGCTGCAGTCAGTGCTTGGGGGGACCCCCTTGGCCTCATCCATAAATACTGACATTATAATTACTGTAACAACCTGCTCTTCTCTTCCTGCGTGGCGTTCATTCCCTGGCCTTAGGTAACGCTTTTTTCTTGTTGATTTGCTCCTTCCTTCACCTCCTCCTCTTTTTAATTCCTCAACACACTGTGGAAACATCAATTAATTAATTAAAATAATAGTTATTATTCAAGAACCCATTTGCTGTCATGGCTTGCTCTGGTGTGGTGAAAAGAACCCATCTAGGTGATGAGAAATTTGGGTTATTGGAGCTGGGGCAGTTCCTTCTCTGGGTGTGTGCCCCAGTGCAGGGCATGGTTGGTGCTGTTGGGTTTAGCAGGACTTTCTGCCCTGCCCAAGGTGCTGCCTGCTGGAAAGGGCAGCCCCTAAGGCAGGGTTTACTTTCAAAATAAATTGGCCTTTTGTAGGGGACCATGTCCTAAGCATGATGAAAATGCTAAATGTGCTGATAATGCAACTTGAAACAAATCCACGGACACTTTGCACTGGTGTCCTGAATGTGACTGTGAGTAGAAAAGGAATTGGGTGATGTGTAGGGTAATTGAGCCGTGAACTCTGCAGGTGTGTCAGCAGTGCAGGAGGTGCCATACTGGTCTGGAACAGGGATGCTAATCAATGCTTCCCCGTGATCTTGGAGAGGGTTTGATTCCTATGAGGAAGTCAGTGCAAACTGTGTTAGCCAGGGCAGCAGGGCTCTGGAGAGTTTCTGGTGCTCTGAGGTCAAATTTGAGCTCTGGGTCTTGGGGTGAAGTGACCCTGAGATGGTCATGTCTGTCCCACTCATGGGATTGAGCAGAGCATGCACAGAACATGAGAGAATTCTGTCCTTGAGCTGAAGGAGATTATCTGAGTCCCCACTGTCCTGATGGTTTCCAAAATTAGACCAAGCCCTTCCAGGGCAGCAGTGCTGGGGTCTTTGTACAGGCAGCTGCTCCACTGGATGGGATGGGGACCACACAAACCTGATGCAGGGAGAGTGATGGCTGCTCCATACCTGGTGTTAATCAGCACTTTGGAGGATGGCTGTCCCCAGGAGCAGTGGGCTTTGCATTTACAGGAGGAGATGTAACAGCCTGGGGACACCCAAGTGCCTTCCCCAGGTTTGGGTGGGGGCCCTGAGCCAGCCCCAGCTGACCTTGGTGAAGGCAACTAATGAGGTGCAAACCCTTGAGCTCGTCCTTCAGCTCCATTGAAGGAAAGATACTTCAGGTGCACGCTTGAATTTAAGTGCATGGTAAAGTATGTTCCGATTCCCGGGCCTCAGATAGGGCAGAGATGGCTGCATAAATCGGGACATGGTGTGACAAGACAGCCACAAGCTCGTTCCCATCTCACACGAGGCTGACTTTGGGGATTAGCACTGGGCTGCTTATTTTGCAGCCCCGGAGTTGGGGCTCTGGAGCTGTCCCGCCTCTTTGTCATCTCCTGAAGCCTCTCTGCATCCTCCTCCTTGTCACAGGCTCCATCCTTCCCTCTCTCTGGCGTCAGCCGCTCTCCCCAAGGCTGCTCCATCCCTCCATTGCCATCCCTCTGCCTGCAGAGCAGAAAACGCGTGGCCCAGATATTTTACTTCACATCAGCACAAACCCAACCCAGATCTTTCTCCGCGATGGCTCAGCCGGGCACTGCATGAGCAGAACTTGCCCTGCAGCTGGGGGGTGGGGGAGACCCCCGGGGTGCCCCTGCCCCTCTCTGGGGTTGCAGTTCCCCCTCTCTGGCCGTGCATCTGCCTGCTCTGGGCTGCCCGGGAAGCTGGAGCCTGCCATCAGCTCGGAAGGCAGCAACAGCAGCCTCTGCTTTTCCACACGTCGGTATTTTTAGCTCTGCTGTGCATTAGCGTACAGGAGCTCAAACTGCGAATCCTGGCTGAGGTTTTATCTGTTGTGACAGCCCTTAGGGCTGTAGTCAGACACTCTCTCGCTTGCTCGCTCCCTCTCTCCCTTTTTTTTCTTTTTCCTTTTTTTTTCATTTTTTTTTTTTTTAAAGTTTGGAGCTTGAATCTGCTCTCTCCCTATGGAGACACTGTGCAGCTGTCAAGACAAGGGACCAAGGGTGGGGAATAGGGTCCAAATCATGGCGTGAGCCCCTTTACAAGGGAGCTCTATTCAGCTCCTTTCTGTATTTTTCCATTCCTCTTTGCTGCTGCTGTCAGAGCTGGAGTGGTCAGAGCTGATGCTGCAGGATTAGGTACTGGCTCGCCCCTGCTGCCCTGCCCCAAAGGGTCCCCAAAAAGCTGTGCTGGGTGACAGCTACACGGCTACTGGGGGCAACAAAGCAGAGAGCAAAGGCCAGCCCCATTCAGCATGCTGGGGTTTGGCAGATCTAGTGCTCTGTCTGCTACTGCTTTTTCCAATTTCCCTTTTCCAAACAGAACAAATGTTGCCCCTTTTGGGGCTGCTTTGGGCTTCTGGCACCCCAGAGCATTGGGGAGAAATCAAAGTCCCTTGTGAGGGACTTGCTTCAACACAGAAGGTTTTTACCGTGCTTGAACAGGGTGTCTGATGTCTCCCAAGAGAACAAGACCCATGAATTCACCCTCTATCCTGGCTTCATACAAGCACCCAACACTTTGGTTTGTTTTCTGTACGGAGGGTTTTCTTTATTGCTTCTTCTCTTCCTGGGCACCTTCCCCCCACACCCCCAGGACATTTTCTAACTCCTTGAGAGCTGCACAAATTTGAAGTATCTTTTTGCCACCCCAGTACGTAGGAAATGTCAGCTGGAGGTGGGGTGGCAGAAAAGGCACCCTTTGGAAGGGTGAGGAACCACAGTGCTGAATGGATTTTGGCTTTGAAGCACTCTCAGTGACCTGCCATGCCAGGCTCTGCCTGCGTAAATGTGGGCTTAAAGGGAACAGAAGTTGCCTGAAAATCTGGTGCCCCTGGAATTTGTCCAAGGTCATGGGGGAAGTTTGGGATAGAATGGGAATGGGATCTGGCTTCCTGTCCAGCCTTTCTCTCTAACCCTTAGCACATGCCTGCCTCACATCTTCCTGGCTGGAGCTTCCTGCACCCAGGTCTTGGGATATCCATGCCAATTCTGATATCTCTTGGAAGGGAGAACAGACCCTAAGCAAGGAGGGTTGATTTATCCTGCTTTTCCTTCTTGGGAAGGGCTTCTTTAGGGTGCTTAACCAGAGACTGTTGAGGAAAATCTGTATTTAGGTAGTAAATAGTGATTTGGTATTTTTAAGGTTTTTAATGCCTGAGGAGATCACTGCAGCACTCCAGTGGTCCCAGGGTGGGCCAGCGCTGTGTGTCCCCAGGAGCTCAGTGTGCATGGATGCTGCGGGGGCTGGAGGGAAGCAGAAAGATGTTTATGGTGGGTCACAACTCCTTTACACAAGTCTGCCCACACCACATTTCGTCCTGGAGATGCATTGTTTGCAAGTGCAGCAGGTTCAGCATGTGGCAGCTCCCACATTTTTGTCCAAGACAGTGCTGGTGAAGACTAAAAGGCTGCAGTGATGGGTCAGAGGGTTCAGGGAGCACTGGGGACTAGCCTTGTCATCTGGGGACAAATCCAATGGGGAGCCTTGGGTATCTCCCAGGGTCTGCCTGCTTCATTTGCACTGATAAAGTGTGGAGGGACATCCCAAAGTTTGTCTGGCAAGTCCACAAATTGGGCAGCTTTTCTAATTAACTGTCCCTCCACTGTGATTCCTCTGTTCTCCCCCCAGTTCCTCCCTCTCTTGCTGGCAGCAGCCAATACCGTGAACCACAGAGACAAACTGCACAGTGCTGCCAGCTCGACCTGCAGCAGGGGTTGCTGGAAATATCTCGTGCCTTTGCCCTTTTGCAGGGAGCGCCCAGGGATGAGCATTTAGCAGCTCTGTGGTGCAGAGCAGGCTGTGTGGGGCTTTGCTCAGGATGTTTTCTTTGTGCAGGTTGTTTGTGCCATATGTGTCCTTGGGAGCAGCCAGAGCATGGCAGGTACCTTTGCACAGAGCTTTGGCATCTCCAAAACAGCCCCTGAGCAGCTCTGGGAGGTTGGGTAGTCAACTTCTGTCCCCCCCAGCCTGCTGGGGAAGCCCCACTGATGGCTGCAGGGGACAGATGCAGATCCTCTACATCACTGAAAAGCCAGTAAAACAGCTCAGGTTTGGAGATGCTTCACCCTCTCTGGACTCTTCCTCTTGCTGAGGGAAGCTGCTAACAGCAGCTGGAGCTGTTTCCTGGTGTGCACAGGGTCCTCTGTCATTGCAGTGTGGGGCCAAGAGTGTCTTCCTCTCTTCCTCCTTCCAGGAGCTGTGACACCTGAGTAAGTTGATGAGGTCTAGAGGAATTTAAACATTGCTGGTTTTATTTCCAGATGTTAGGCTGTGAGATTGAGGAGGGGTGAGTGGGGATGGGGGTAGAGGAAGTTAGTACTTTATGACTTTTTAAACTTTAAAAACATCTTGTGGCACCCATGTTAATGTATCTTCTTGCATTATTAGCATCCTTACACAATTCCTAACACCCTAAGAAATGGTCTCTAAACTGCTGGCTGATGTCCTTGTGGATGACAACAAT
Organism: Rhabdornis inornatus; assembly: GCA_013397075.1. NCBI lineage: Eukaryota > Metazoa > Chordata > Aves > Passeriformes > Rhabdornithidae > Rhabdornis > Rhabdornis inornatus. The sequence continues at coordinate 1,308,508 of VWZS01000747.1, read as the reverse complement.
AGACTCAAAGGATGATGGCTGCCATGGGGCACTTTTCTCCTTGAGCCAGCTGAGCTGCTCCCATGCTATCAGACCAGTCCCTGGGGCACATCAGCTCTCCCTGCCCTGTGTCCTGGAAGGAGCTGGGTATAGGCAGGTGTGTGTGGGGGCTCTGGGTGACTCCAGGTGCTCATGGTGCTGTAACTCAGACTCTTCCCTGCTGCCTGATATCCTGAGCTTCCCAGGCTGCAAGCACTTCCTCTGCTCATCCCCAAACCCACCCACTTTTTCCTCATCCCACTCCTGTGCCTCCTTGCTCCAGAGCTCTCGGCGTGGCCGATGCTTCAGCGCTGCCAGGAGTTTGATCTCCAACTGCTTCCCAGCCCCCTCGCGCATGTGGGCACCGGGAGGAGCTGAGAAAGTGGGGAAGAGATGAACAGCAGGAGAAGAATTCTTAAGTGAGGGGATGGGGGAAGGATGAGGAAAGCAAGGAGGGGGGAGAAAAAGTGAGAACAGGGAGGAGGAGGAGGGATGAAGGATGCTGCCTTGTCCTTGAATTTATACTGGTTGAGTTGCACTGGATTAGCTGAAAGTGGTGCAGAGCTGCCTTCCCCTCCCTTTTCTTCCAGGCACACACTCCTGTTTGGAGCTGAATGTCTTAATTCACTTCAGCTTCAACCTGCTCCTAATTGACTTAAACCACATGGAAAGAAACTCTGCTTCCCCAGCAAGTGGCTGCAAAATTGCACCTTCAGTGAAGTCAGTGTGGTTCTGCATTTAAAGAAACCCAGAGTCTGGCAGGGATGTGTGCAGGGATGTTGGTGCCAGGGGGCTGTGCTGAGCTATCTGGAGCCCCACTGGGCTGCTCCTCTCCAGAGGGGTTTTGGTCTCACTCTGAGCAAGTTGGGATTTGGGGGTGATGGGAGGCTTTGAGTCATGGGAATTTGGCTGTTAGAAGAATTGCTGTTTCTTCTCATTCCTCTCTCCTCTATCCCTCTTCTCGTGCTGCAGATGTCTGCTATAAAAAAGAGAAGAAGGGGGGGAAAAAACCCCACCCTCCCCAAATGTCATGATAATGCTCACTGGAGGGCTGTTTCTGCTGCACATCTGATATGTATGACAGGGTCAGATTAACCGAGCCTCTGATTTCCAACCACAGCTATTCTGAAGGCACCAAAACCAATGCAAAACACCCCAAAGGGACTCCTCTGTGCTGAAGAGGAGCTGGCCAGGCAGGATGAGCTCATGGTGCTCTGGGGATGTGCCAGCCCAGTGCTCGGCGGGACCAAATGCTAGGCAAGAAAGAGGAGAGCATGCTTTGGAGATGAATCTGGTCTCCTCAAACTCAGCCTTTCAGGGAGGCAAAGATTTTCCTTTGCATTTGAGGTTGGGGATTTCAAAGACAGAAGGGGAGCAGTGCTGGTAACTACAAGAAGGTATCTGATGTCAGGGGATGTTCTGAAAACCCTTCTTCCTTGTCGAAGGCTCCTGTCACACCTGGACACGCTGTCTGAATGGACAGCAGGAAAGCCTTTTTATTCCTTCCTCCTATTCCCTCCTCTTCCAACCTCTCTGCGTCTTCTGTCACCAATTTTGGCTTTGCTACATTTCTCTCCCTCTGTTTAATTCTAAACCTGAGGAGTTACCCAAGGTTCTGGCACAGCTGTTTTTTTAATGAGACCTTTAGCCATTTTGAGCCCTAGAAAACAGAGCTGGAAGTGACCTCTGGAGACTGACAGAACCTGATGGCAGGAGTTATGCCCAGACAGTGTTTAAGACTTCCCCAGCAGTGAGCCCACCACCCTGCACAGGGCTTCTTCCCAGGTTTTCTGTGTCCCAGGGCAGCACTGTTCCTATGGGATGGCTGCCAAAAACATCAACACCTGCTCCTTGCAGTGGGAGCTGCTTGGAGGCACTGGGGCTGGAGATGCTAAAGGGCAAAATGTTTCCCAGGGCAGGATAGGGAAAGTGAAAAGTGTGAGGGAACCCCCTTGGCACAGGGCTCTGCCCCCAAAGCCGGTGCTGTGCCTAACTGGGTGGGTACCCAGCTGGTGCTGGGTACCATTGACCCTCCCTGGGGCTGGGGGGGCTGTACAGCCAGTTCAAGGGACACCTTATGAGCACCCCTGGTAAGTCTCTGGTCACCACTGGCTGACGGTCTCCCTGGGATGGGGCTCGAGCAGGAAATCAAAATGAGAAGAAGGGGTGGAAAAAAACCCCCAAAATCCCCACGGAGCGGGAAGCAGAGTCAGGAGCGGAGCCGCTCAGCTGATGGGGTTGCCATGGCGACGCGGCAGTGAGGAAAAGGAAAAGGCAGAAAATAGCCCGATGCCGGGCTGAGACCTGCGGGAGCCTGGCCCGGCAGTCTCCTCCATCCCCGGCCCTATTTCTGTCCTCCTTCCTTTCTCTTTTTGCTTTCCTCCCCTCACACTGTTCGATGTTCTCCAGGCACAAATGCCCCTCTCCGAGGAGCCAGCGAGGGATGACAGAGGGGTTCTTTCTCTGCAGTGCTGGAGTGGGGGGCTGAAGGGAAAGCATGAAGGATCCTCTTCTGGAGGGCTGGATGTGGTCAGGTCTATTCCCTTCGGGACAGAAGGATTGGAGGCAGTCAAGTCACACACAGAGGACCAAAATGGGTCCAGGGTTAGGCCATGTTGTTGGTGGAGGATCTGGGATGGCACCTGGAGAGCCCAGGGACTAGCCCAGGTTTGGTGGAAATACACTGCAAGCCAAGTTTTGTTTCTCAGATCGTGTGTGGGTCAGGCTGGGTAGTCTGTTTTCTCCTAACAGGTGGTGCCCAGTTTTAAGGATGGACAGAGGTTTTGTTTCATGTGCTGGATTGTTTTCCTCTCTGGGAAAGTGGTGCTTCATAACCACAGCGAGTCATTTCCTCTCTCTGAGTCACGGTGGGGCCTCTTGCATGGTATATATTGGGTCTAATCATTGAACACAAGCTCACTGAAAAGGAACAGAAACCCAGACTGGTTAGAAGAAAAGAAAGTGTCGTTGTGCCAAGCCCCAGGGGATTTGCCCCACAAAATGGAGACACCAACCCAGGCTCTTTGCTTTATCACAAATACTTACTTTAAAGTTAAGGTTACAGAGTCTGGTGGCCATGAGGAGATCTTACTTTTCAGTAAAAAAATAAAGGTAGTGTTTCCACCTTCTGGGGCCACAGCAAAAAGCAATAAAGGTAAATGTGGCCTCATAAAGCATCAAAAAGCAGAAGATACACCATAACCACCCAACTGAACACTCTTCAGACACAAACTCTTATAGACCCTCCTCCTAATTTTGTTTGGGGCTTGGCAATGACGGATACTGAAGCTGGCAGTGCTGCAGATAAGGAACTCATCCTGCTTCTTCTTCTTCCTTCTCCTCCCTCCAGCTCTGTCTCTTCTTGCCTCTGCAGCAGATGCAGTGCTGTGCCTGGGTGTCAGCACCTGTGCACAGAGCTGTGAGTGCAGATGCACTCTGCACCACTGGTGTGTTTGTGTGCCTTTCCCTTTCTCCTTCCCCTTGCTGGGGTTCTGCTCCAGCAGAAACCTTCCTGGGGCTCCCACCTTCTCCCACATGGGAAGAAGCCATTGCAGTTTCTCCCACTTCTCTCTGCTCTTGTGCCTGTACCACATCACTCTGTGGTCTCTGCTAACTTGTGCTGATGCTTGGGCTGCAGATGGCCCAGCTAATGGGGATGGAGCTGTAAATCTCCTTTACTGGGGTCAGTTTTGCTCTCCCTCACTGTGGCCCTGACCCTCACCTCGCCCAGGCTCTCATCCCTGGGAGGCCAGAGGGGAACAGGAATTCCTCCTGATGACAGTGATGTTCCTGGCACAAAGGAAAGTGTTGGATCCTCCTGCCCTCGTCAGCTGTTGTTTTGGAGGCTGGCTTCTCTTGCAAGGTTTGTTCTTCCCTTCCCTGTAATTCCCAGGGGCGTTCTGCAGACACCTCAGCTCTTCTTCCCAAAGGAGCTGCGTGAACACTCCAGCTTTATCTGGAGATCTCACACCTCTGTGTGAACCACCCCCTGTAAAGTGTCCCTGCACTCCCTTTTCCCTAAGGACAGGGGCAGGAAGCATGCATGAAGAGGTTTCCAGGTGCTGGGGTTTTGGTGGGAATACATCGCACTGAGGAAGGAGTAAGCTGCCTGGAACTGAAAAATGGCCTTGGAACTGTGGCACATGGAGCATAATCAACCCTTTCTGTTGACTTCCATACCACAGCCTGGATCTATTTTGAACATATGCATTTCTCTGTGCAGTCTAAATGTTAAGCATAGCTTGACTAAGAGTTCACTTAAACCAGAGATGGACGAATATCTGAAGGTCATAAACACACAGCTGAGTAATTATTTAGAGTGGTCTAAGGGATATAACTATGGGTAATGGGATGAATGGAGGAAAGGAAAATGCAGTGCAGTTGTCAGAAAATTCTCCTCAGGTCCCTGCTTAGTGCTGCAGAGGGAAAGATGTAGGTCCTTGATAAACCTGGAGGGATGATTTATGGATTGATACATGAAATGATGGCAAAATCCCCAAGGAGAAGTGGAGAATGGCCCATCTCCTGAGACTCTGCAAACTCAGCTTTGCAAATCTAGCAGATGAGGGGCCATGGAGCACCAGGGCAGGAGAGGAGCTGTTTCACTGACAGACATTGTTGGCTCATGACCAAATGACTAGAAAATGCCCACAAATAAGATAAGGCTGAAAGTGAGGAACTGGTTTCTGGTGAAGGAAGGGATGAGACTCTGGGCCAGCCCTGCTAGAGCAGGTGAAAAAGCTGCTGGGTCTGGACATGGAGCAGCTCACGTGTGGGGCAGAGCCAGTTTTGTGACCCAGCTGCTCACAGGAGACAAATGTGGCAGCCTCCAGGCTGTCCTAAATTCCTGTGTGATGCACTCTGTGAGGCCAGGTACATCCTCATGTCTCTGCTGTTATGCTGCCAACTAAAATCAGGGCTCAGGGAGAGCAGCAATCTTCCTTGGCAAACATCTAGACATTCCCCAGTGCATCTGGAGAGCTTCTTCTAACTTCAGTGGATGATGCATCTTGTAACACTAAGGGCTTATGTCTGTATCTTGTGAAAACATACCTAAAAAAATTGCTGGAATTGGTTAATTGGTTTGAGGGATGTGCTGAGTTGCCTTTGTAATGTTTGTACCTCAGCATCAGTTGTCTTGGAGATGGCTGCATCCTCTACCAGGGTGAGATGGGTACCAAGGACAAAAAAGGGCTCTTCTCATTCAATCTCCCTTTGTTCAAAAAGTAACTACAAGAAAAATTAAAACATGGTGCTGTTTCTAGAAAGCCCTTTGCACAGCTGAGTGTGGTGTTTCCAGAGTATCCTCCCTCTCCAGGCACATCTCACTCCTAGCACAGGATGGGAGTTTGCCCTCCTGGGACTTTCTAGAAGTCTCCACATGGATGGTTGAAAGATGTCCTGAAAGGAGCTGGGGACATCAGGGGCTGTGAATGTGAGGAGTGAGGCCAGGGGCTGGCATGGTCCTTTTTGGTGTCTTGTTTCACATATTGTCCCTCAAGTAGGTGTGAGGGAGAATGGAGGGTGAGGCTGCTCATGTTCCCATACCCCTGCCCCACAGGAGGACAAATAGCCTGGGACAGACTGTGAGGAGTGAGGGACTTTGGGGGCTGCTTTGGGAGGGTTTTGGTGTGCCCTGAGCATCCACAGTGCTGCCTTCCTGGAGCTGTTGGTTCCTGGCTCCTGATGCTGGCAGGAGCTGGGCTCAGAGCATGGCCATGCTCCATCTTTCTCCACCCTGGCATGGCATTACCCATCTCCTCCTGCACTGGTTTGTGCCACTTTACTGCTTCCTGCTCCCCAGCAATATTTTACATCTTGCCCACTAATGCTTGGTTTTCTTAATAGCGTCTCATGTGGCATTTTTTCAAAGGCTTTAGGACAATCCCAATAAATTATATCCGCTGATTTCCCTTTATCCATAGTTTTGTTGATTCCATGAGAAATCCTCTCCCAGAGAGGATGTGCAAGCTTTGCCTTTAGAAGCCAGCCAGGCTTGTTCCATTTCTATCTTAGCCATTTCACATTTCAATTAATTTTGAAACATTGAATTATTGTTCTCAGTAGCCCTTGGAAAGAACAATCTGAGGAACACCGCTGGCTTGTGCTGCACCTTGAATCTGCACATAGCAGTTATAGTTGCTGGTCAGGAGGCGATGCTTTTGGTGGGATGTTTGCAGAAGTGGTGCTTGTGTTGAGACACCATCCCCACTCCCCGGAGCTGGGATTTTCCCAGCAGCAAAGGGATGCATCTGAAATAATCTGCACTCCAAAAAAAGCCCAGCTCACCTCGGAGCACAAACGCAGGAGGCTGCTCGTCCCCTGCCGTGTCAGCTGACCACCAACTCGCCTCGGCTTTGTCCTTGAAACCCAAAGAGTGGGAGTTTGCCGCCAGGCTGGCTGCTGCTGTAAGGAGCAGGGAGGAGGCGGCGGAACCGGCCCGCCAAGGGTTAATAATTTCCATTGCAATTGTGTCATCTCTTTGGGGACCTCTCGCTCATTTCGCGAGCGGGCGCTGAAAGCCGAGGCACGGGGGCTCGTTCTTATTCAGCTGCACGCAGCTTCAGAAGCACCGGACGGCAGCGCAGCTGGGCTCGGCCACCTCGGCCTTGCAGATGGATGGAGAGAAAGGATTTGTGTGCCTGCGTGTGCTGTGCCTGCGTGCGCGCGCGCGTGTGTGTGTGTGTGTGTGTGTCTGAAACCTAATTGTCTGCTGTCTAATCCGTCAGCCGGGGGGACAGCTTGCACAAGCCCCTTCCAGGCAGGCTGATAAATGCAGCGCTGCCAGGCCCCTCTGCGAGGCAGTTTGGTTTAATTGGGATTGCTATGTGCGCGGACTTGGCGTGCGTGGAAGGGATGCTGCGCGCAGGGAAGTGCGTGGCCAGGCTCCCAGGGGATGGCCCCTGTGCCCAGCCGGGCTCCCGGTGGGATCCTGGGTATTTAGTGAAGAGGTGTGACTGCAGCCCAGTGCTGGTGAGGTAAAGGGTGGCTCCATGTCGTGTTAAACCAGCAATAGTGGCACTGTGTGATCCCGCTCTTATGGACTTTGTGCCTTGGGGCAGTTCAGTACCCCCAAGGCTGGACTGTAAATACACCCTGATGGGACCTGGAGATCACCCAGAGTGTGACACAGAACCTAGGGACATCAGTGTGCTGGCTTGGAGATGTCACCTGCCATCTTCAGCACAGCATAAGGAGCTGTGCAGGGCTGTCCCTGCTCCAGCTCTCCCCTGCCCGTCCCCTCTATGACCGGCACCTATGAATCTCTTGAGCATCTCCCAGCCCTGAGCATGTGGCAGCTCAGGGACTCCCCAGGCTGAAGTGGCATTTCATCTTTAATACCTCTCGATGGATTTCCCATGAATTTGTCTAGTTGATTTTTGTAAACACATAAGTTTTAATCATCCCCAGAGAGCTGTGGCAAGGACTTCACTGCTTAACCATGCACCATGTGGGGAACGGTCTCCTCTTGTTTCTTTTGAACCTGCTGCCTCTTAATGTTATTGGATATCTCCTAATTCTTTTATTGGGAGACGCAGCAAGCAATCAATCTCGGTTCACCCTCTTGAGGCCACGAGTGTGCCTCTCTGGCTGCTACTTTTCCAGCCTGAGATCTTCCTCCTTTGGAATAAATTTTTTTTTTATCATCCTGCTCCAGATCTTTTTCTAGCTCTGCCAGTGATGTCAGGAATCCGTACATGGCGACATCCTCATCCGTTGTATAATTACAGGTGATGTCATGATTATAGCAGATGGTATTTGCATCAGCTTTGGTTGCTTAGTGCATGTTGATGTCAGGGGATCTTTGTGTCTTGCCCAGTCAGAACTTTTCAGAGACTGCTGATCCAAAGCCTGAGGGTTTTGTAGTAGTATTTGGCCTTTGAGTTCCCTGTCTGAAAGAGGCAAGGCCAGGTATTATTTATCAGGAATCACTCACTGTGCTTTGCAAGACTTAAAGGAGTGACATGTCCATGTCATTTCATCCCCCAGATGCAGTCACCTCAGGATTGATAACCACCAATTCTTCAATCATGAATGTACACCAGGTTTCAGGACAGGTGATTTGAAGGCATTGTTCTTGCAGGTGAGGGATTAGAGAATGCCAGACTGGCCATTGTGTAGGCACCTCCCTCATGGCTGAAAAATAACAGACCCCAGCAGGGTCCCAGACTTGCTGCAGGGTTTGGAAGCCAAGAGGCAGGAGCAGGGTGCCCAAGTCCAGGGTTGCCCTGGCCCAGACTCGGTCATGGTGACACCTCCACCCTGTACATCCTGTGCTCCCCTGCCCATGGCTGCCCCCTGGCCTGAACGTGTGACCAGTTACCAGCAGACCCCCACTCAGTACCCTGCTGTCCTGCTGCTCTCTGCTTCCCCATCCCTCCTCCTCCCTCTCCCTTTCTCCCTTTACCCTCTCTTTGCTTCTCTTTCTCTCTACACCTGCTCCTCTCCTTCCCTCCCCTTTTCTCCTTCCTCCTCCTCCCCTTGCTTCTCTCTCTATCCTCTTATCTCATCCCCTTGTTTTTCTCCTCTCTGCCTGTCCAGCTGATTTACATGCATGCTGCGTTGAAGCAGCTCAGCTGGATCTAATGCCGCCTGCTGTGAGGAGCGGAGCCGTCTCTGGACTCGGTGCAGAGCGTCCCTGGGCAAGGGCTGGGAGGTCCTCTGTGCCCCCACACCACCTTGGCCCAAGCTTTGGCCCCTTTCTGCATCACCTTTTGCTCCTCATCCCCTTTCCTTTCCACATCCTTTAGCTGATGCTGCTGTCCTTGCTGGTGTCTTTTCCATTTCTCCTGCCAGTCCCCCTGCCCGTGTACCCACTCCATCCTCGCGCCTGGGTGGGTGCATGAGGATGGACCAAAGCCCTTCAGCCAGCCTGGGGGATGGTTTATTATGACTGGTGCCATTCTGTGGCCTTGGCTCCAGTGATGACCTGAAAACCTGATGCTGAATATTCCCAGGTGGGGCCTGTGGGCGCTCTCTTCCCCCACCTGAGTTCTGATGTGGGAGCCTGGGGCAGCTCTCCTGTGCTCTCTTGGCCCTTGCTCCTCATGGAGCTGGGATCGATGTGTCTGTGTTATTCTCTGGCTCTAATCACTCCTGTTTCCATTCTGCTGATTTGCATTTCCACGAGAGGAAGATGCCCTGATTAATATCCCCTCAGAAGAGCTTTATTGCAATGGCTCCTGCCTCTCTAATTGGAAAGTGGTCTTAACCTTTCATGCAAGTGGCTGGGACACTCCCTGGCTGCCAGAAATTCCATGAAGGATCTTGCTTGTCCTGAATTCCAGGGGAGCGGGAGGTTTGGAGGATCCAACTCTGCCTCCAAGGTGGCATAGGGACCCCTCTGCCCGAGGAGGACTCTCCTGGGCATCATACCTCTGATATCAGGGGTGGGATCATCCCCAGCACAGTGGGTTGTCTAAACAGGAGTCAAGGAAAGGGATTGTAGCAGGTGGATGTGCTGGGTTGATCCAAAACCAGTGAGCACCCAGCCAGCCCTGAGCAAGCTCCCAGCTCACACCCATGTGCCAGTGAAAGGCCCATTGAGGAGAATGTTCATGTGGAGTAGATAGTGCTGTTGCCATTTACTTTCCCGTGGCTGGGAGGCAGGATCTGACCTGGCAGCTGGGATTCTACAGTTCTTGCTCCCTGGGGAGTCCCAGGCCCACCACTAACCTGCACTGGCAGCTTGAAAGCCTGCCTTGCACTTAGCTGCTGTCTGATCTTCAAAGGCTCTGAATGCCCAAGGAAATCAGACCTCGTGCCTTTTCTTCCCATGCAGTTCCCAGATCCAGATTCTCATGCAATTTATTATCCCTGACATGTGCCACTCCCTCCCTGGCTGTGCATGGGGAGGGAGCATCACTCTGCCACCCTTCCTCGGGTACTGGAGCCGGCCACCCTGGCCATGGTGCAAAGCTCCTGCTCCTTGTGTGCTCCCCATCACATGAAGCTCAAGGCAGGGCCAGGGAAATGTGCTGGCATTGGCACTGCCAGCTTCATCCTGGCTTCCCTGTGATGTGCCCTCTGGCTGAGGCAGCTGCCTGCTCCAGGCAGGTCCTGGGGTCTCCTGCCAGCAGGTTTTGCTGCTCCATCCCTCCAGCCAAGGTTGGCCATCCCCACAGTGCCAGCTATAGAGCCTGTTTTGCCTGTGCCTATGGCTATTTTATTAAGACCCTGACTTGTCTCCCAGGTGCTTTTACCTCCCCTTCCTCAATCCTTCTCCTTCTGAGGTTACAGAAAAGATTTTGGGTTTATTTTTAATTATTTTTTTAATTTTGGTATTTAAGCTGGTTTAGCGGCTGCAGCAGTGAGTGTTCCTGATAAACAGCCCGGGAGATCCAGAGAATAATCTCTCTGCTTGGTGACGGCACAGGCGCCTATCGCAGCTGCTGGCAGCACGCTAAAAAGCTGTCTTCATCTGCTGCCTGCTCTATCAGCCCGGGGAGGGAGAAATTGCCTCCATCCTTAATCACAGAATTCAAAATCCCAGCTAGTCTGCACCTTTTATTCTTCAGGTTCACAGTGTTTTGCAGTGTGGGCAGGGGGAGAAATATGCAGCAGCCCTTAGATGGAAACAGGAGTTGCAGAAGGGACTGGGAAGAGGTGGGTGAGCAGCAGCTCTTTTCCCTTTGCCAGGTATCTCTGGGACCTGCCACCCCATGATGCTTTCCTAGAAACTGTGTCTTCAGGGAGGTGGGTTAAGGCTGTATTTTAAAGAGAGTCACAGAACACCATACTCAGGGACTCTTGTGTACTCTGAGGGTTTGTGTAACACCCACTGTGGTTGGAGAGAGTGTGTGCACTGATAGCCACATGTTCCGGAGCCGCAGTGCCAGGGCAGCTCACCATGGCATGTCAGGGAAATATGGTAAAAAGCACAGATGAAAGGATAGAAAAACACAAGGAAGAGTTGAGATGCATTATTTCCTCACTGATGAGAAAGATGCTCAAGCTTGTCCCCGTGTCATAGACCAGGTCAAGTAAAGCAACTAGGTTTGTGGCATAGGAAGGGCCCAGGTTAATGGACAATGTCCATGAATGGCTGGTGCATGATGCAAGGTCCCCAGCCACACAGGTAATGAGCCCCGCCTAGAGAATGCGCAATGCTAAAGCCATAATATCTGTCAGGGGGTGGTTCTGGGGTGCAAGAGCACCCCTCAATACCCCACCGAGAGTGCAGAGCTGTGAGGGGATGGAAGGTGCCTCTGCTCCATGCTCAGTGCCATTAAATGACAGTGTGGCACCCGTGGGCTGTCACTGCTGACAGTTGCTCAACCCAACAGTGGGAACACAAGCGCCCGCCATGCCAGAGACTGGCGTCGGAGTCGCTGGAGATTGCCTTTAATGAGACAGATAAAGCAAAATGAAAAGCAAATTAGGATGCAGGGCTGTGGGAGCTGTCTTGAATGCAGCACTGTGACTTTCCTGGGGGGAAGCTGGGGCTGCAAATGATGGTGGAGGATCCAATGTAGGAGATGGCCATCTTGGATGGGCTCAAACTAGAGAGCCCTTGAATCCTTCCCAGTCCTTTTGCAGGTACCCTACTTCTCCAGAACCCACTGTGAGATGTGAAACAGACCCTTGCGTTGCACCTTTGGTCTCATAGTGCACAAATAATGGTGGCTCATTCCTGTCCTTCCCCCATCTCCAGTGGCTGGAGCGGGTTTGGGAAGCCCTGCAGTTTCAGGAAACAACTATTCAACCATGTCCCAGTGATGCTGATGGAGATTTCTGGCTCCCTGCAGCAGGGCTGCTGTGGTCCAGGGCTGTCTGGGATGTTGGCAGTCCATCCTAAACTTTCCATGGAGCTCAGAGCATCTAGGCTATTTCTGTAAAAATCCTGTGCTGGGTCAGGAGGCAGGAAAGGGGCTTCTGCTGCAGCCAGTTCTGCTCTTAAGCAGACAGTATTTAACACAAAAATCCCTCCTGCTTCTCAGCAAAAAAACACTCAGGCGTTGACTATCAACGTGAGCAGCATTGCTCAGGCAAATGGTGTTTACACCCCGAAGCCTTCAGACTTTCTGGATTTTACCTGCTTCCCTGCAGAAACCCCTTGAGAAAATGTTACTGAACAAGGCAATACTTGGGTGGATAAATTGCCTGGAACAAACGAGCTGGAATTTGTACGATCCCATTCTTCATGTAAGAAAGATGTCACTCCTTCAGCAGTCCCTGGGGAAAGTGCCCACCCCAGGGAGCATCACCCTGGGCTGCCTGTGCTGGCCATCCCCTGATCTGGACTGAGCTGCCTGGGTTCACATGCACTGCAGTGCTTTTTGCCATCCCTTCCCAGGAATCATGAGTGGAATCACAAACAGGAGCAAAGCAAGTTCTCATTTCCCTTCACCCCCCTCCCCACCCCAGCTGCTGAAGTGGGGTGTTGAGAGGGAGGTTTGGTGCTGCATTTTGCTGGTTCTGTGGGAGCTGATCCCATGGCCAAAAGCATTTGGGGACACATCCCCTCCAGTTGTCATTGCTTGTCCCTCTCCTTTTACAGCTATTTCTGCCTCAACTTCCCAGGAAGCTGCCTCCAACACTCCCTAGTCTAAAACCACATTGGTTTAGAGAGCCAATTTCATCCCTGCTTCCATGTCTCATTTGCATATATTTGCATAGCACACAGGTTTATGGGAGGGGAGGAGGCGCTGGAGAGGCACATCCTTTATTCCTCTTGCTTTCTTTTTTCTTCTCTCAGCAGAATTGTATTTATTTATTTGAACGAGGTGCTGCTGCTCTGAGGGGCTCACTCCCAGCTGGGTCCCACAGGTGACTCGGTGATGGGTGACCTAATGCAAACTGGGAGTAAACTTACAGAATTTTCACTCACTATAGGTGATTGTGTGGAGGCTGGCCCTTGTCCTTCCTCTCCCAGCATCTTCTCTGGCCGGCTCTGGTGCTGCCTGGCCTGAGAAAGGGGTAAAGATTTCCTCACCCCAGCTCCCACCTTCTGATAGTTTTGTGGAAGGGAAAAAACCCCTCCGTTTTCCCCAGAGTTTGCTGGGTTTTCCCTCCCCTGTCTGTCCATCTCTAGGTTTTGGTACTTCCCTGACACTCCTGAAGGGCTGTTCCATTTGAGATCCGGTAGAATTTGACACTTCTTTCAGGAAAATAGCAAATCCTTTCACTTGGGATGGGTTTCATGAGCCCCAGAAATGGCCCTTCTGATCCTGAGAAAGATACCTCATTTCCCTCCTGCTGTAGCCTCCCCTCACCTCAGGATGCTGGGAATGTGGACAGCTGGGATAATACATGCTCAGGGGGATGTGATGACCCCAAAATAGCTCCATCCCTGTGAGCAACCAGGAACTGGGCAAGCGAGGTGATGCATCTTGGTGTTTTGGTTCTCATTTGCTGGTGGACCCAGAGAGATTTGGGAACTGTGGGCTCATCCTGATCAGTCCCAACACTTCTGGGGTGCAGTTAATATTGCTTGTCATAAAAACCATTTAAACGGGTGGACCCAACCAACTCCTCTGCCTGTTCCTCTGTCCTCCTTGGCCTTGGGCACATCCCTTTGCATCTCTGCCACACTGTCCTTTGCTCTAAGATGGGTGAGATCAAAGAACTCCTTTCCAGCTTACTGAGGGAGAAGGGCAGATCAGAAGGACAACATCATGTTGGGGTCTTGGTCTGCCACCAGCAGGGCTGTGCAGACACTGGGGTCCCTTCAGCTGGGTTTCTTCCTACCCCAGGGCACGAGGAGAAGGAGAGACCAAGCTGGGGACAACAGCACAGGGCAGGGAAGAGCTATCAGCACATAGGGTTAGGGGAGCTAAGTTCCTAAAGCAGTGAGGTGCAGGGTACTGGGATGTTGTGAACGAGCCCTGGGAATGTGGAGCTGTCTGGAACACCTCACATTTGGCTGGGGTTTAATTTTTTAAATGAAATCCTGTTTGCAGTGAGCGCGGTGTTGCGGTTCCTGTATTGCAGAGCACGGAGGCGAGCTGAGCTGCTGGCTGTGCTGAGAGCCGGCTCGAGCTGGGCAAAGGGGAGAGCTGGCTGGCTGTGACCAGCATGGCACAGCACAGCTCGGCTCTGCCATCCCTGTGCACCACAGAGGCACCTGGGCAGGGCGGTGTGGCCAGTGGGGACTTGGCTGTCACCAGCCACAGCTGGGCTATGCAAGATCTGGGCTGGCAGCACAGCAGGGCTTGGCAGAGCTCCATGCTGGAGAACATCTCCTTTAAGAGCTGGACTCAGAAAAATCTAGAGCATCCCCTGGAGTGAGGGCCACAAAGGCCCCAGCATGGACAGGCAGAGGGCTCAGGACACAGCCTGCTCTTGGCTCCAGGGCCCTCTTGCTCCAGAAGCTTTCCAAGCTGCCCGGCTCAGAGGCTGTTTGTCTTCAGCTTGACCGCCTCCCCCGCCTGTCTACTCCGCTTCCTCATTCTCGGGATTGGGTTGAGCAAGAGCAGAGCGGAGCCTCCTCGGGATCAGGGTGAGGCCGGGGGGGCCTCCAGTTCCAAGTTCCTTTTTTGTTGTTGTTGGTTTTTTTCCCCCTCTATTTTTTTCCCTCCTTCTTTGCTGTGCACACAAAGCTGGGCTATGATGAAACTCCAGCTCTGCCTTGCTCACAGCATTCATGCACGGCACATGCTGGAAATAATTGTCCTTGGTGGAGCTCTGCAAACTGCAGAGCCATTTAACTGAAAAGAGGTGGAAAGGAGTTTTATTTCTACACATGGTGTTTGAGGCTCTGTGCAGCCCCAGGTCCTACAAGGGGGATTGGAGGCAGGTGTGGACTCAGGCTGGATCTGCAAGCCCTGTGACTGTGGCCGTGTAGCAAGCCTGAGTTAATATCTCTTGCCATTCAGCAGCACTTTTCACACTCAGCTTGACATGGCTTTGGTCTTCTTAGCCTCAAGCTGTGGCATCCTGCAATGCCCCATGTAGTGCAAGCACTGCAATGGGCTCAATACCAACCCTCCTGTTGGTTTCTCCAAGTTGGGGATCAGATGCTACAGTGGGAATCTCTGTAGGTGCCAAGTCATGCTGATAAGGGAAATATGTTGGGTGCTCACTGAGTGTGGAGTGTTCCTCACAGCCTGGCCTCTCCTTTACATGCCTTAAGCCACAGGTTATTTTGTGAATCTCGCTTTACTTTTTTAGGTGTACAAACTAGCTGGGGAACGCCTGTCTTGTCCATTGCATTATTTTGATGGGCAGAGGGAAGCATAAGCTGAAAGAGGAGGATTGGCTCCAGGATCTTTTGGAGGTGTTTGGAGCAAGGATTTTGTCTGATCTACTTTAAGGAAAGGGCCCATCTTTACAGGGCAAAGATGTAGAAGCCCCAGCCACCATAAAACCTCTTTACATGAGATTTTGTCTTACCTAATGAGAGCTCCCTGTCCTGTGCCAGCAGGAGTTTTGTGTGCAGAGTGTATTCTCAGCACCATTCAGGATATAACTCATTCTTTGGTTTGCTCATTATTCATACCACGTCCTCCTTCTCCAGTTCACACAACAGAACTGTAGTTTGTCAGGATGTGTGTGGAATTTCTGTCCACAAAACTAATTTTTCTTCAAACTTCCCACTCTTTCCAATAGCAAACCCATTTTCCTGTGACACTGCTCTTGGTCACTGTTGTTGTTCATCTCAGCTGGCTTAGCACTTTGCAGCTGGTCAGGGTCAGATGTGACTGTTTTCTGATCCCACTGGGATAAAGACCAAATCCTTTTGCTGTGAAAACTTGGGGCACAACCATCCACCCTTTGGTGAGGAGGACCTTGCCACTGGTTTTTGGCTTTCACCAACTTCTATTCTCTTCTCCTCTGGTGTGAGGAACAATGCACAACCTCTAAACTGTTTTCTCCTACCAGCTCAGGAAGATGTGACCTCACATGTTCTTCTCAGAGCTCTGCAGAAAGAGGCTTTTGCATTATTTACTCTGTTTTGGAGCTGGAGCCAGACCTGACTCTGGTCTTGTTCAGCTCAAGGCAATAGAGGTGGGAGTGAAGCCCTCCCAGTAACACCATCAGAGCCACTGGAGATGGGCTCAGGTTTCCTCCCTGGCTGGTTCTCCTGGCTCAGCAGAGTGCAGCCCTGTTCCCTGCTGGTGTAACGCTGACACGGGAGTTTTTAGCTCAGTTCAGCTCTGGTGTGGCTTCTCCAGCCACCACCCACCAGTCAGGCTTTGTGCTTGGGGTGCTCCATCCCAGCTGACCTGGGGCCAACCAGCCCTTTGCAGGCACTTGGTGGTGAGGCAGAGCCAAATTCTTGACTTCTGGCCCTTTAGCAGTGGCCAGGGTCGGTGTGGGGTGGGGAGGAGGAGGAGAAGGGCTGCAATGTCGGCCCCGGTTGGAGTCCCCCCACCCCCGCGCCCAGGGAAGAGATGCCAGTGAGGTTCTTTGCCCGCTGGCAGCCGACTTTGCCCCATCCATCCACCCTTTCTGAAGCATAGAGCCGAGAGTGGGGGATCCATTCAACACCTGCTTTCCTCTCCCCCTCCTGCCGCCCTCATCCCCCTAATTCCCCCTCCCAAAAAAATCTTGCATCATCTAAAAAAACCCCACATTCTGGCTGCTTTTTCTTGCTAACCTCCGCTCGCTTTGCCTCTCCTCCCCTCCCTCCCTCCTCTCCATCTCCCTCCCTCCCTCTCTCTGGGGGGAAAAAAGGTCATTGCGCAAATGATTAGTCAGAGCTCAGTTGCTGTAGCAACCGGCTGCTGGAACTGGGACAGGCGTGCAGCGAGGACAACGGAGAGGTCGAGCATCAGCCGGGCTGGGGGAGCCCAGCCTTTGTATGTGCGCCCAGGAGCCGGGGCTCCGGGGAGCCGGGCGTGGGGAGCCCCCAGCTCCACGCCACGCGTGGGGCTCTCGCACCGCCGGCCCCGACCGGGGCTCGCTCGGCTGCGGCGCGTTCGGCTGCCGGTATCTCCGTGCCACCGTGGATCGGTACGGCCTCGGTGTTTTCCTCTGGTGTCTCTTGGCGTGGTGGCACCGTCCCTGGCCGGGAGGGAGGGTCCTGCTCTCGGCCGAGCGGCCATGGAGAGGGGCACGTTGTGGGTTCCTCCCAGGGAACGCATACCGCTGGGGTTCAGGGCTCCTTGTCCTCTTGCAACATCCCACACATGAAATATGAAGCCAAGTTCCTCCTGATCCTTCAGGAGGAACCAGGCGTTAACTGTGTCCTGCCCAATTCCAGTTCCAGAGTGCTGCAGTCCCTCTGCCTTCAGTCCCCAAGCAGCTTCAGACAGAGGCTTTTCCAAATCTTCCTTCTTTTCTCCATGCCCTAAACTTGAGGACAGCAGCCAGGCATGCAGCATCCATGGGCTGTTTGGTCTTGGAGTACAGAACAAGGGCTCTTCTAGGAAAGCTGGGGCCACATGCATGCTGGTTTTCATGGTTTTCATGATCTCCCAGTGGTGTTTTGCCAAGGCTGCTGGGGCCCCTGCAGTGCAGGCTCAGCCTGTCCCAGCCAAGCCCCTGCTGGATGGTGGGGCCGAGGAGGGACAGCAGCAGAGCCAGTGGCAGCACTGCTGTCTGGTGGGATCCTGTAGAACTGGAGAGGATGGAGGGAGGAGCCCACCTCAGTCCTTGCCCTTGGTACTGCAGCACCTCAGCTCTCCCCCAAAGTGCTGCTGCATGGGCCCTTCAGGGGACTTCCACGTGTGAATAGGGACCTGTTCCTGTCACCAGCTGTGGAGAAAATATCAGTTCTAAATTATGTGGGGTGAGAGAACCTTGACACTGGATTGTCTCCATCCCTGTTCCCCTTGCACACCAGTCCTTCAGGGGCTGAAGACCAGTTTCTTTTCCAGTGTGCATTACCTGGGTATTTGAGTAAGCTGCTCCTCGCTCTTTGTGTGTTGAGCAGTGATTTGGGGTCTTGCTTCCATCTGGGAAGTGTGTGGAGTGTGAATGGGCTTGAGGTTGCAGGGGGTTTTGAGACACCCAGAGGAAAGTACTGGGGCAGCTGGAAGTTGGTGCAAGTGCTGCTGGGGAGGGGATGTAAAACCTCTGCTTTGGACTCTGGGCAGGATTTTGGGAATGTCTTTGGTCTCTTGCTCAAGGTTGAGCTCTGTGCATCCATCTAGAAAGCTGTGGGCTGGCGTCCTCAAGCCTAGGAAATTATTTTAGTCTGACTTTGTGGGAAACAGCAGGAAAGGGCTATTTATGCAGAAAATGGCTTCCAATAAACACGCTTCCTTTGGGAGTGGAGAGAAATTGCTGAGATGTGCTGGAAGTCTTTTCCCTTTCCTGGGACTGTCCTTATTGCCAAGAGCGAGCCAGCCACACGGCACGGCCACACCGGCGCTCGGCGACGTTCGCTGCCCTGCTCCAAACCCCTGTCCCCAGCTCTCCATCACCCTGGGGGTGGAGAGGGGCTTCCAAGGGCACCTCTCACTCTGCTTTGCCCACTGATGCTCCTCTTGCTCCTGTGAATGGTCCTCCAAACCTCTTGAGATTTCCCTTGGAACCCAGCATTTCCTTCTTTCCTCCATTTTTTTGGAGCTGTGTGATTGCAGAGCCTGGCGGGGAGGTTGCTGGTTTAAGGGCTTCTTACCTCATGGTTGCAGTGACAAGCTTAGCAGAGTGATGTCAGAGTGGCCTACAGGCTGGAAAGCCAACAGGGAAATAAAAGCAAGGCAACTGGTCCTCTGCTCCTTTTCTTTCTTTTTTTTTTTTTTCCTTGCAAATCTCATTATTTTAAAGGCTTTTCCCTGATTTTTCCAGTGCCTGGAAATCTTCAGGACCTCTAAGTGCTTGGGGTTTACCATGCTCTTCTGCTATTTTTCAGTCCTTTTTTTTCCTTTGGAGGTGGTGAGTAAACCCTGCAGATTCAGCCCAGCTCACTGATATTTCAGATTGTAGAAAATAACAAAAGAAAGGAAGAGTGAATGAATCTGAAGTCTCCAGGAGAGGGCCAAAAATCCCTGTGACTCACTCAAACACTGTTTCTGAGCTTGCAAACACAAAATGGTGCCTGTTTCTTGCTGCCCCTTGCAATGGGCCAGGAGATCTTAACCATCCAGAACATTGGGTTGCAGGGCTGCCAGGTTCACATTTTCTTCTACAGATTTTGTGTCTCAAACCCCTCCTCTTTCCTTAGGGACCAGGCTAGAGATGGTTGTGTCACCATTTGAAGGCATCAGCCCTATCCTGAACATCCGTGAGCTGGAAGAAGAGTGGAGAAAGCACTGAGGGTTTTTCCCTTTATGGATGATATCCAATTAAGGCTTCAAGTAATGAGCACTGTCTATGATGATTTGGAGCACATCCATGACTGTATGAGAGCTTCCTGCATGGAAAGGACATAAGAGGGGAGAGCTTGGGAACATTGTAGTGACAGAGGTGATGCAATCCAAGGGGATGGGGAAGCTTTAAAGCCATTTGGCAAAGCAAGCGTTTGCAGTTTCACCCATAGCCCTGCAGCACTGCTCTTCATTGGAAACCACCTGCAGAGCAGGATGCAATCCCTGGCTGCAGAGAATCCCTGAAGTGGGGTGGGATGTGACCTGGGCTGGCTGAGCCCCTCCTGGCAGGAGCAGCTGGGAAGGGGAGCACAGGGGAGAAGGTGTGCAGCCCTTCCCTCAGCTCTCTCGTCTCTGTGAGTGTGTGCTCCTCCAAAGAAATGTACTTGTGAGCATTTGTCAGTGATTGTCTTCAAGGGAGGCAAAAATCTATAACCTGGGGTCAGGTCTTTCTTCCAGGCTCTCATATCATGAGATTCTCTCCACCTCCTCCCTCAAACTGCAGGGAGCAGCCCCTCTGCACTGTGTCTCATCTCGCTGACACGGCTTGGCTGTAGCCCGTGTCCAGGAGGTCACTGGCAGACGTTGGCTGTCGCTGGAAAATATCTGGAGTGGTGTCCTGGGGATGCCACGGGTCCAGGCAGCTCGAAGTGACCCCGTCACTGCAGCTGCCCTGACGGGTGAGTGCCACGTGCTGCCAGCGCTGCCAGCCCAGGCTCTGCCGCGCCGGGGTGGGCGATGCTCCTCGCTGGGGTCTGTCAGGGGAAATCCACCACGGAGTTAATGTGTGCTCTGCTTCCAGCCCTCCTTTGTTAAGGGGTTTGGCCCGGTGCCACACGGAGAGCGCAGCAGGCAGTGCTGGGGGCCAGCAGGGACATCTTTTGTTCAACATTGTGGCTCCTCCATGGAAAGGACGGTTGGCCAAAATGGGGCGCGTGCGAGTCGCTCCGCCTGGGGAGGAGCCCAGCTGCTCTCTCTTCGGCATTGAATTCCCTGGGGCTTTGTGGGAGCACGAGGAAGCTGTTCACTCCCAAGCCCCGCTGGGGATTTCGCTCATGCTGTGGCAGAGTGCTGCTCCCCGTGTCAGCTGAGTGGGTGCTTGGGTATCCCATCTGTAACGCCAGGGAGAGATTTGCCTCGGTCTTCCCTCCTTTCAGTGGCATTGGGGCAGTGGGTGGCTGTGACATGACACAGCTCCTCTGCCCGCCCTGGGTCAGGGCCAGGTCCTGCTCAGCTTTGGTTAAACCTAGCACAGCTAGCAGACCGCCGGATTTGGCCATCTCCATCTGGAAACACTCCCTGTTTTGCCCAGCCTTTGTTTCCTCCCAGCTCCTCGTTATTTTTCATGGCGTTTTCCCTTCTGACTCTTGTGCTGCTCAAGGCTGTTGGTGCAAGCTCAGCATTTGGGCTCTTGCTTGTTCAGCTGAACATGGATCTGTGCGAGCTGGGTTATTTTGTGTGCTCCCCAGCACAAGGGGTCCCAAAGAGCGAGGCTCAGCCCCACCTTGGCTCTTTAACAACAGCGGGGAACAGCACGTCCACGTGAACCCAAGCCCCAAAACAGCCCACAGGGAATGACGCAGTGAAGGCGAAATTTCAAAGGGAGACGGGAAGTGCATGGCAAGAGCAGGGGAAACAGGGGAGAGAATAGCCGGAGCTGACCTCAGCAGGGAGGGGAGGCTGGCCGGAGCATGGAAAGGAAATGGGAAAAGGATACAGCTGGGACCGGCCGTGACAGCCGTGTGCTCTGCCCCAGCAGTGTCCTTCCCGCTTTTCCCCCAGGATGGGCTGGGGCAATGGGCCTGGTCAGGGCTCCTGGAAGCATCCGTCGGGGATTGCCTCAAATAAACCCACTGGGGCAGCTCTTGGAGCCCGGCCACCGGCAACCAGGGATGCTCTTGGGCATCTGTATCCCCGTGTGCCAGGAGCTGGCAGCCAGGAAACAGCCGTGATCTGGTGACCCTCCGCTCCGGCTGGCTGCGGACCCGGCCCGGCTCCCCGGGTGCGCTCAGAGGCGGCGGGGGCAGATCTCATCCTTCCAGCCTCCCCCGGCACGGGGCGGGAGCCGCCGGTGTCACCGCCATCAGGGCCACTGTCGAGAAGTGGCACAAGCTGTCCCAGGGTAGCTGCTGTCCCTTCCAGCGCTCTCGGTTTTGCCCAGGGACGNTTTTTTTTTTTTTTTAAACACGTGGAGTTTTATTTTTAGCTGGAAAAAGCCCCAGCCTTTAAAAAACAGACACAAAGTTTTTGTGAAAAATACTCAACATAATGGGATTTTTTTTTCCTTCTTCACGAAACTGACTATGACATTTCTAAATGTAGGGTTCCTCCTGTCCTTCTGCTCTTCCCCCCTCAATCTTCAGTGAAATGTCTCCTTTCCCTCAACCCCCATTTTTCTCCTCAGGGTATGATCTTTCAAGAGGAGGCACAGCAACCATAAAGACTGTTTTTTCTGGATTTTTTTTTTCCAAAATAGTAGAAAATTTATTAAAACATCCCTTTTGAACCTGTTACAATGGAATGAAATTAATTTTGTTTTTTCTCCCTTCTTCCAATTAGTTCTCATCTGTTCATACTCTTTAGTGTAGGAGAATTGGGATAATAAATGGCAGAAAGCAGATCCTACTCTTTCTTTACTCAAGGAGAAGATTTTTCCATCCCAGCTGAACTCTTCCTTTGGGGCTGGAGGGCACCCAAAAGCCAACATCTTGAGGGGTTCATGCTTCTGACCTTCCTTTCCCTCCAGTGGAGGGATGTACAGAAGGGAGGCTGTGGGAGGACTGGGATTGTCCAAGGGGTTGACCCAGGGATGGTCAGGGTGGATGTGAGGACTTGGGAGCTGCACAGCAGAAACCTCAGGTCTTGGGTTCTGTTCTGGGCTCTCCAGCAGCATTTCCCAGGTGACCTTGGGGAAGTCACTTTGTCACTCCTCACATTCATTTCCCTACCTTGAGAAGAGGAGAGCACTTTCTTTGCACCAGTGGGCTTAGGCAGGCATCTGATAGCTTTTGATCACTGAGTTGCCACAGGAATTTGATCAGCCCCCATTGACTCAGTTGGAGCAGAGGACAGTAGTTTTCCTTCCAGGCTGGAAGTACATTGGCTGCTTTTCAAGAGTAGCTACTGGTTGCTCAGAGCTGAAGGCACTGGAGGTGGGGATGCTTCTATCCTTAGACAACACAGCTCTCTGCACCCTCTTGGCACCCAGGAACATCCAAACCAGCATCCGCATTGCAGAAATTTATGCTCCCTGGTGATCTGAGGGTCTCTCCTGACCCAACCCAGAAGCCTTCACATGGCTTGGCTGGAATGTGGGAGCATGGAGCAGAACTCTTGGGCATTAGAAGAAAACCCTTGAGACCAAAATAGGCTGAGGTCACACCTTCCAATACAAAAGTCTGGGCTCAGTGAGCCTAATTCAGCCACCCAAATTAAAGTCATGTACAGAGATCCTGTCAGAGTGGGTGATGCTCCTCTGCCTTGAATACACAGCCCATCACTTGGAGGGGGACCTGACAAGGAGGACTCAGGACTGGGCTGGTGCTTGTGTGCAAGGGAGCCTCTTTTTGCAAACTCAGGGGGAAATATCAGGCTCATGCTGCAGCCCATGTGGGTGCCTTGGAACCCCCGGAGCAGGGAAGGGGAGCAAAGCAAACACGCTTTGTCCAGGCTATTTATTTTGTGCTGGGGTAAGGGGTTTTTTTCCATTTCAGACATGCAATGAGTGTGTTACTCAGCCATGACTCGAGAACTTGTGAGCAATAAAGTCATCCTGAAGTCTGCCAAAAAAAATCTTCTTAGCACACCCACCTCATCACACGTTCCCACTGTAGCTACTTTGGTGCGATCTGCCGCGGAAAGGCGGCTACCTCGCGGGGAGGCTGCGGTAGCCATCTGCGAGCTTGCGGCAGTGGCCCATGGATGAACCCGTGCCCATCGGCACAGTGCCATGGGTGTCACCTACCTGGTGACTGGGACCCTTCACAAGCATTGTCACAAATATGGTGGGCTGGAGCTTGCTCCGAAATCCAAGAGAAAACAGAGCTGGAAGGGGCTGCATAGACTGGTGTAATTTTCCTTCTGCAGCAAGGGCTGGGGTTTGGGTTTGGAATGTTGGTTTTGACCTTTTGGGGTCAAGACTGACCTGAGACTTCCATGAGGAGGACAACCCTGGACACATTCCTCTTCCTGCCCTGAGCCAAACCAGCTCCAGCAGAGCTGGCTGGATGTGAGGATGACTTGAGGCTCCAGAGCCCTGCACCAGCCACCTCTGCAGTCTGGGAGTGGTGATGAGCAGAGTGGTGCATCCTCCAGAATGCAGGAGAAGAGACATGCACTGGCAAACCGGGAGAGTGCTGTTGAAAGTGCCTAAGAAAATGTACATTGATGCTAAAATTTTTGGGAGCTGGTTGGTCCCTTGGATAATGAGTCAAGGTCCAGGGTTCCCATGAGTGAACCCTCATCCTCCGGCTCTGCCCTTGGGGCAGTGTAGCTCTCCACTTGGGTACTAGTGGCTCTGGAACTGGGATACTCCTGGATCTGGATATCACAGCTTGCTGTGAGGGGAAGCCCTGCTCTGCTGAAGGCAGGATGGGTCAGGGATAGAAACAACCACATGTCAGTGGGGTGGGATGCAAGGGATGGTCTTGGAGACATCCCTGCAGCAGTGGAGAGGTGGGACCATGCAGAACCCCCTCACCTGAACTACCAGGGTAAGAACTGACTCTTCCATGGCCTCCTCTCCCCACCCCTCCCCTGCACCGAGGCTCTAAATAATTGATAACACTGATAAATAATAGATCTTGTATTTGCTCCTTCGCTGTCTCTGGCAGGGCGTGTGCGCTCGCAGCCTGGCGCTGCTGCATTAGGGTTACGGGGATGGGGAGCGCGGCTGTTGGGCCGGGGTAGGGAGCTCTGCAGCAGGGAGAGCATTCCGGGGAGATAAAGGGCTGGTTTGATGTGTGTTCATGTGGCGGGGCTGTTTTGCCTTGCATGCCTTTCTCTTTTGCTTTATTTTTTTCCTGGAGTGAAGCCTGGCGCCAGCAGTCTGGAACCAGCCTGACAAGCTTTTGAGTTATGGAAAGGGGGAGGAAGGGGGGAGGAGAGAGAAAGAGGGAGCGAGAGAGGCAGGGAGGAGGAGGGCGAAGGCAGAGGGAGGCAGCTGGGATGTGGATTATTAGGGGAGAACAAGAATACACACAAGAGGCTGGTGGGGTGAGGGCTGGGGGCTGCCGGGGCTTGCGGGGAGGGGATGGAGCTGGCTTCGAGCAAACCTTTCAAAGGAGAATTTTTTAAATTTTTTTTTTTTTTTTCATGGAGGGGGGAGGGGGGATTGAGTCATTTTGGGCATGAAACGCAAACCTCGCCGCGTCAAGGAACAAGGAAGTTTTTTAAAGCGCCAATTAAAGGGCTCGGAGAGGTCCGGGGCTTTTAAACAGCCTTGGGAAGGGGGGGGGGATCCTGGCCGGCGTTCAGGCTGCCGTCCCATCAGGACATTCCTTTCTGCTGAACGCTGCTGCTCCCGGCCCTCTTCTCCTCCTTTTCCAAGCTGCCGTCGAATCCTTTCCAAGTCCCGCGTCCGAACCCGGGGAACTTTGCTCCGTTTCATCTCTCGCCGCCTGCCTCCCCCCGCCCCGGCCTGCGCTCGGCGCTTTGATCACTGAGCTGCCGGCACAGAGAGCCCCGAACCCCGCACTCAGCACCCCCGGGACGCAGGCGCCAGCAGCCCCTCCAGCGGCTGCCATGGCCAAAAATTCCCCCCCTTGCCTTGATGGAGACCCCTGTCTGCCATCACATCCTTGCTCAGGGAAGGCAGCTGCTGCAGGGAATTGGTCGCTGCAGTGCTGGGGGGAGGAGGGCTCGGAGCCCAACCACAGGGACCAGGTCCCGCAAAATGGGAGAGGGCGAGTCCCGTAGGGGCTGTGCGGGGGTGGGTTAGGCAGAGTGTTTGGAAAGGTCTCGCCAGGGTGCCCACACCTGGGAAAGCCATGTGTGCCCATGAGGGCTCCTCCTGTGCTACTTCGGGGGGTCACGGCGCTGGCAGCAGCATAGCCAGAGTCTGGAGCAAATTCACTGGAGCAGGCGGATGGCAGGCAGAGGCTGGAGCAGCTCCATGGCGTGTTTTCCACTCTGAGACCCCCTCATCACCTCCCGTGGGTGTCCAGCAGCACAGGAGGGAACGCAGCCTTGCTGCTTCAGCCACCTTTTGGAGCAGGGAGAGAGCCGTGGCACACCAAGGAGTGCCGTGCCTGCGCTCCGGGGGAAATCCAGAGTGCTGGCCAGGGGACGGGGATTTGGAGCCGCTTTGCAGGGGCTTTGTTTGGTTTGGTTTCAGCGCAGCCTATTTAACTCCAACAACTGATGAAGGCTGGGGAGAAAAGAGCTCTTTGTTACAGGCTGAACAGCCCCAGGTCTTTAACTCGGCTTGTGGGAAGAGCTCTGAGAAGTTGAGATAGCCCGGGGACGGGTTGATTTTGGGATGGGCAGATTTTATACCGCTCACACCTCTAAAGTGAAGAATGAGAGTGAGGGTTTGAATACCCAGCTCCCAAAAAAAGCCCAGCACAAGCCCTGTGAAGCACCACCACCATCTGCCAAGTCTTTGTCTTTGCAGAGGAGGTGGAAGGGGGAACACCCAGTTTTCTGAAATCTCCATTACAGGTTGCCTCTGAGCTGCAGCTCTTCATAAAATATACTTCTTTCTCTGGGTTTCCAGGAAGCAAAATGTTGCCCTCCGCTGTTTGCAGCGTAGCTGGAACAGAGAATTCGCTTCGTCCGAGCTCGTCCGGCGCTTTACTACAGTAAAATCTGTGAAAAAACTACAGTTACATCCGTGACAGTGGTCAGGGGATTTGGAGAGAGACAACTCCCACCCAGCCCATAGATGCTGCAAAGATCTGCTAAAGGTCCCATCATCCTCCCTGAGCCACCAGGAATGACGGCGTCCCACTCTCAGGGTGAACTGCTCCTGCCCTGGCACCTGGGCACAGGACTGAGGCGTGGGGGTTGACCATGGCTTCAGCTGAGTTGTCTTCAAACTGGGGTGGGCCAGCCAAGACCAACCTCCTCACACATAGTGTTTCACAAGAAAACAATGCAAAGCAGCTCAGTTGTGCATCCTTGGTTCAAATTCCTCATTTTTCCTTTCTCTTTTTCCTTGGTGACTCTTCAAGCTCCTTCTGGTAACTTTAGAACTATGCTGGCAAAATTGTCCCCCAGCTCCTCCTTGCTAGAGATACAATACAGATGGATTCATATCTGTTGTCTTTTATAGACCTTCAACATCTGAGTGTTGGGAGTCTTAAACCAGTAAGAGGAAGAAGTGACTACTTTTTTTTGTACATGTGAAAACTGAGGCATAGGCTACTTATCCAGGTGAAAATAAGTCAGGTTTTAAGGCCAAGGGACACAATTTCACTTGGAAACCTTTGCTGCATCAGCTTCCCTGGCATCTCTTGAGCTGTTTCCATGAGGGAGGAGACCCTTTCTCCCTTCTTGCCCAGAAAAGATCAGAAATCAGGGAGAGAGCTGACAATATGGCACCGTGGCCCGTCCCCAACCCGTGACCTCCCCACTTGCACAAGGGCCAGCAGGCAGAAATAAAACACAATTCAGGGCTGGCAGAGCTAGGGGAGCTGGGGAAGAGCAGGATGAGTCTTGGTGGGGAGACCATCCTCACCTTTCATATTCTAATGCCTTGCCTTTTCCTGATTTGTGAGCTCCTGGGAGTCCTGCTGGGAATTCGCTCAAACGGAGGCACACGCTGCCGTCCCTCGGTAAATTACACAGAGATATAATGAAGGAGGAGAAATCAGTTACTCTGTGACTGTGGCTCCCCAGGGGACCTTAATTCAAATATTTGTGGAGCTGAGCAAGTGGGGCGTTGGGGAGCCGCGGAGTTGGAGTGTCTCTCGACAGGTTGCTTGCAGGTGGTTGGTGATGGGGAGGCAGCACTCTGGGACACAGGATGCATCCCCAAAGAGGCTTCAGGTTCTTGACAGTGCTTTGGGTGTCCTTAGGGTTAAAGTTAGGGTTGGATGGAAGAAGAAGATACTGGGGAAGGTGGGACTATGGTGTGGCTGCAGCTGCGTGAAAAAGGGAGGTGAACTCCAGCCTGCAACTGGTGGCTGTTGGGACGGGGCAGCCTCTTGTTTCCCTTTGCCAATGGCTTTGAACAGTGTGAGGTAATGGGGGCACCTGCCCATCACCTGTGGCTGAGCTCTGCATCATCCTTTGGGAAGGGACTGGGACAGTGACCTGAGAGGGGATAGGGAGGAGCAGGGTTTGCAAAGCCAGGACAGTTTTCTGCTGCCCATCTAGCCTCTGTTTCCAGTACTGGAGATAGAAAGGTTTAAATGCTGCATGGCAGCAAGGAGAGGGCAAACTCCACATTGCTCAATTTAGGAAAGAGAAATCGATTTACCTCCAGCTCCATTCCCTCTGTGTGCCCTTAACCCAGGCTTCCTGCCCCTCTCCTCCCAGGGCACGCCAGTTTTCTGAGAAGAAAAACGGGATCTGATTTGCCCAGCCAGCAACCTGCACCAGCAATTTGCTGGATGCATGCAAGACCCCTTTAGGTCCCACTTCACCTTGATGGCTCCATCAAGGACACAGTGGCCCCGTGGCTGTGCAGTGCTGCTCTCACCCGCTTCAGCAGTGGATGCTTTTGCGTGAGCATGGAGAGCTGGGGTGCAGGGTGAACTGGGGTGCAGGGTGAACTGGGGTGCAGGGTGCTCAGTCCCCAAGAAGAGGTGGTGGTGTGGGGACTGAGGGCAGCTGTGTTCATTCTGCACGGCCCCATTCTTCTCTTGGAGGTCCTACAACATCACCCCAGCACTCAGAAGTGATGCTGCTACCAGGAGTTGTGTGCGTGTGAGACACTTCCCCGGTGCGCCAGCTCTCCCTCATGTGCCAGCATCGTGCCCCCGGTGGGGGCAGTTTTGCCTGCGGCTGCCGGGGCTGCCGAGCCTGGCAGGGGCAATCCCACACCCACCCGCATTCCCAGCCCTGCCACCAGCCAGCACACGCGGCCTCCCCACGCCGCGGCCCCTCGCCCGCTCAGCGCCTTCGGGGCTGCGCGCACACGCGCCCGCGTGCGGATCCGCAGCACGCCAACTGTCGGGAAGGGGAAGGGAAAAAAAACCCACCGACTCAGCCGAGAGAGGTGGGGGGGGAAGAGAGAGAGAAAGAGAGAGAGAATGACAGACTGCAATCCCCCTTGAGTGCCTAGCCTCATGAATATTAATAAGGTGGTAATTAAAATGCAGGGACACAGCAGGACGGATGCAGGCGCTGCCTTCGGAGCGCTGGGAACGGGGGGAGCGCGTCTTTCCAGGCAGGTTTTGATTCCGTTCTCTGATGAAAAGAAGAAAACGGAGCCTTCAACTTTAATCAGTTTAGAGTTTTTTTGACACGACATATCTTTAATTGCTGATATTTCTGCTCTTCTCAAACCCGGCTCCACCGACTCCAGTCTAAGCGGAGATAACGAACCACGCTGAAGTGCCGTGGATTCGTGCTGTATTTACGCCTCGACTTGTTTGCTACTTTCTTGGGGTTTCACTTCTCTGCCTGGGGTTGGAACGTACAGCCCTGCTGCCGCTTGCCTCTGCAGCCGGGTGTGAGGGTGGAAATGCAGCCCGGCACCTCTGTCTAACACCCCCCTCCCAACCTGCTCCACTGCATCCGTAGGGAAAATGCTTTCTTTTTCTTTTTTCTTTTCATTTTTTTTTCTTTTCTTTTTTTTTTTTTTTTTCTTTTTGGGTAGTAAATCCCTCTTCTTGGGGCCATGGCTGTGTGGTGAGCTTGGAGTTGGACATGATGCCACCTGGTCTGGGTGGCAGAGTTGTGGAGGTTGGGGGCATGGATGAGGGCAACGAGATGGATGGGTAGGGTTGGGTTGGGTTGGGTTGGGTTGGGTAGGGTTGGGTTGGGTTGGGTTAAATCAGGTTGGGTTGGGTTGGAAATCAGGTCTCCTGGGAAGAGACTCTTCCCCTCTCCAGAGAAGGCTCCTTCAGTGTAAGAGTAGAAGTGGCTGTCAGATTGCTGAGTTATTGTTAAGGAGGCTTAAAGGGACTCAAGGCTGGATGAGGATCCTGTGGAGGATGCACAGGGCAGGTTCTGAGGTCTACGAGGTCTGAAGTGTTCATCTTTCTTGGAGAAGAGAGGTACTGCAGTGGGTCTGGTCCACTGATGGAGAACCATGTTGCTGGAAAAATGAATGGAAAATGTCATTTGGTGCCCAAATGGAATGTCTTGGGTGTGGGAATTGGACCATGCCAACCCAGAACAAGGATTTAGTAGGCAATTTCTGGTAAAATGGAAAAGAAAAGAAACCACAGAATACCCCATCCCAGTGCAAGCAATTGTTTTAGGTAAAGCCAGAATGTTTTTTTTAGCCTGAAATGTTTTTGTTTTGTTCCATTTTGTTTGGGGTTTGCCTAATTTACTTAGATCTCTTCTTTTACATTGAGACAATTTTTTGAATTGGAAAAAAGAGGCATCTTTTTTTTTAATGAAGAAATCAACAAGATCTTTTTAGAAAATACCTGAATACAACAGATCATCAGGTGATGAGTGGGAGAAGGCGGTTTTGCATCTTCAAAACTCTCTCCTCTGCCCAACACTGGTATTTCTTTTTTTTCATTCAAAAACATTTTTCAATTTCACCCTGAGTTTCAGGATGATTCAGCCTTTTTGAATCTTCCAATTGTTTGTGAATTTACTACTCCTTCAAAACCAAACAAAGAAAATCCCCCTCAGCTCCTAGAAAGATGACAGTGACCAAGAGAGTAGAGCACAGCACAAGTCCCATCACAACCTCCCAGCTGGTGCCTCCCCGCCGGGGTTGGAGCTGGCCATGAAAAGACTCCTGGATCATGGATGGAGGATAAAGGTTTTGCCCCACCTTGGAGACACTGTGTTTCCCAGAGAGTGACTGTGTTTCAGGGAGTTGCTGTGGTGTGTTGATTTGCTCCTGCATCCTCCTGAGTCCAGAGGTGTGTCCCAGGAGGATATCCAGGCCTCCAGGCTTAACTGCACTCTGGCAGTGCCATTTCTCCATCCCAAGCTTTGGAATTTTCTCTCCCTTGGGAACATGTCCTTGTGTCCTACCTGTGGGGGAGATGGAAAAGAAGAGCTGCGACATCTTGGACCCCTTGAGATTTTGTTGTGCAGTGTTGGAGCTGTTTGTACAATCGGGTCTTTTCCATGGTGTCTTTCTGTAAGAATATGGGATGACCTTATCTACCAGGGGCTTGGGTGTCCTGGGCTATGCCCCATGGCAGCCTGACGTCTCCCTGTTGTCCTCTCCCATAGCAAGGAAGCAGCTGAAGCAGAAGAAGCTTTGGGTTTTACTGGATTCAACAGCTGGATCGAACCCCTTTTGCTCTGTTTTTCTCATCTGAGGTAAATAATTTCCCATGTGAAAGGAAGGACACAGGTAGGGGTTGGGAATTGAGCTGAACTCCTTGGCTGGAAGGACAGGTCATTTTGCAGGAATGCCAGCTGAGTTGGCTTTTCTTAGCTGTGCTGGAGCTTTGGAATGTAAGGATGAGCTGGAGACCCCATCAGGATCATGGCACACACATAGGCAGGTGAGGGACTGGGAGATGGGACCTACAGGGAAGACAGCATCTATGGAAGGGCACCTTGGGATCAGCCAGCCTCAGCTTGAGGGGCTGGTGGATAAACAAAGTTTTGGGTGTTTGGTAGGGGGAAGAAATATCTTTCCTGTGTTGTTTTTTTTCTTCACTGCTTCTCCTCCTTCATCGTCTCCTTTTTCCTTTCCTGCAGTGCTACAACAGCTGGTTTGAGGCAGGACAAGGGAAAAGTCTAGCCAGTGTCTGAGCTCACCTTCATCCCAAACCTCCCACTGTTGCCATCCAGTCTGTGCTGAAAAAACCTTGGGAAGTATCAGGTGTGCCCTGCAGATGGGGTGAGGGGGCTGGGGCACTATGGTGACAGGGACAGCCCCGGGTAGAACGGATGGCCCTGGGCAACAGCCTCGGGCAGGTTGGGAGTGCAAAAGCCTGGGGTGGTTAGAGGGAAAAGATATAACCATGCTGTTAACAGAGGATTTAGGTGGTGAAACACAAATGGGACCTGGTGACTTGTGTGGGGAACAGAGACTGGGCTTAGGCTCAGCTGTGAGCAGCGTGAGAGGGAGGGTACAGGATGGGCCCAAGGTACTGATTCCTGGTGACACCCCTCCGGCAGTCCCAGTCACCCCCGAGTCACATCCTGCTTGTGCTGTCTCATGTCTCATCCTGCTGCCTGCAATTTCTCAATCCCTTTCACTCCTGCCAGCGTTTCCTGGCTGCTGAGGTTGCTGCAGGGCTTGTGGGGCGGGCAGTGTTGGAGGGAGCTCCCAAGGCACCAGGGAATTTGGAATAGGAGTGTTTTTGCTCACTTAGGGATGGTCAGAACCTGGCCCTGCTCTGGCTCCTGGCTGTGTTCTGCCATCACTTCTTTCATGCCCTGACTGTCAGCTGTGTGGGGCCGCAGAGGCTCTGGCCACGCATCTCCTGGTGCACAGTGAGGGCTCGCAGGTCCCCCACACAGCCATCCTGGTGCCTCCAGCCCCAGCTGCCAGGGCAGGCAGCTAAGTTAGGAGTGAACTGGATGCTTATCCGCCTCCTGTCTCCTGCCCTGAGCCCTGCACCGAGCCATGGCTCTGCAGGGACATTTGGGAGAGCAGAGCCAGGGCTGCAGCTCGTGCTCCTGTGAGGCTGTCGGTGAGGAGCCAGCCTGGCTCACCGTTCTAGGCTGAGCCACACTTGGGTCCTGCAGAGAAAACAAACACTGAGCTCCATCCTACCCTATTTTACAGCAGAACTGCCATTTAAGGGAGGATTTGGAGAGAAGACATCTTCTTTCAGACCCTTTTTGCAATGCTGGACCTCGCTCTACAGAGCATCCTCTGGCAGCAGCTTTCCTGCACTCACCCGGTCCCTGCCTTGTGCCCAGTGCCCTCTCCTCCTCCCCAGCCCCATCTCCGGAGGGGCTGTGCTTCCAGCTCTGCCGGCAGCGGGCTCTCCGGGAAGGGCAGTGTCCTCCTCGGGGACAATTTGTGCCCTGGCACTGGAGCGGCGGGGCTGAGCCAGCGCGGGGGGTGAGCGGCGGCCGAGCCGGTGCCTCTTGGCTCTGCTCAGCGCTGGGGTGCTGAGCTTGGGATTTCTGGCCTTGGAGCCCTTCTGCATTGGCCAGGAGATTTCAAGGGGAGTTTTTGGCCGGGCAGGGAGATGCTGCAATACACCATCAAGCTGGAGCCTCGGGGAGGCAGTGGGAGGAGGGGGTCAGTTCTTAGCTCTGCCATCGACTCTCTGGGATAACCTTGGTCAAGGCTTTGTGCTTTGCTTGCCCTGCTGTTAAGCAGCGTCCAGTCTCCCACTCCTGTGCTGGGAAATCTGCTTGTGCTCAGAGCCTGGCTGGCAAGGAGGGAGAGTGGAGGGGGTCTGCACAAACACTGGCGTTTTAGCCCCCGGATTTAGCCTCGGAGGAGCTTTCCCCCTTCGTGGTTTTTACCCAGGTGTGACCCCGCCTTTGCTCCTGCTGCCTGCTCCCTGTGCTGAAGGAGAAGCTGAGTCCCGGCAGTCGGCGGAGGGCTGCCAGCTCCTGCCAGAGCTGCACTGCAGCAGGGCAGAGCCATGGATCCCTGAACCCGGGGATTACTCCCTGCAGACCCCACAACTGTGGGGCTGGAGCTGCTGGTCCCACTGTGACCCCTGAGCAGCTCATGTGGGAGTGCAGCTGCCACCCTCACCCAGTGCTGGGGCCCGTGGTGGGTTGCAGGCAGGGATGTGGGTGCCCAGGGAGCACCTGTGGTTGGATCAGGAGCTCCCACGGGCCAAGTCACAGGGACCACGGCACTGGGGTGGTACATTTTGCCTACAGGAAGGCAGGACAGCTCCGAGGGAACCCAGGAGGGTTATTGCACCTGTGTAAGTTCGGGGCTGAGACCACCACTCACCATGGGGTGCCGACATCGTGCATCCCTTCTCCTCCATCATCCTCTGGGCAGCGCTCAAAGGAGCACAGCCGGGCAGGGACCCATACCAGGGGTCCCGGGTAATGGAGAGGGGTCTGGGCTCTCCACTCCTTCCCTCCAGGCCACGCAATGGTTAAATTCCTTTCCAGCTGAGCTGGCAAGCAGAGCCCAAGCATATTAGTCAGATCCCTGTAGGGGGTGGGGAGGAGGAAGGAGAGAGCAGCGAGGAGGGGCCGGAGCGAGCCGAGCCGAGCTATTCTCCGGGGCGCGAGTGCAGGGAGGCAGGCGCAGCAGGGCTGCTGCTTCCCAGAAACTTGATTATTTTTAACCCAGGAAGAAGAAAGGAAGGGGGGGGGGGGGGAGGAGGAGGAAGGGGGTAAATCTGGAGGAACTGGAAAACAGGCAGTTGGCGTTTGCAGACAGCTTTGCAGAGGGGAGGGATGAAGAGCGGGAAGGCGAGCGAGGGTCGTGGTGTGGCACAGGGGTGCCAGGGCTGCCCATGTGCCCTCCCCGCACGGCCCCGGCCCTGGCACGGTGCACAGGACAGGACAGGATGCAGAGCCGTGCCAACTCCGGCTGATGGTGTCCCTGCTGTGGCCAGAGAACTCCGGCTGCCCTGTGCCTCTGCTGGCCATGGCAGTGCCCGGGGCTGTCCTGGGGAGCAGGATGCTGCCGGCTCCCCTCCCAGCTCACACACAGCACTGCACAGAACAGCACAGCACTGCACTGCACAGCATGGCACAGAACAGCACAGCACGGCACAGCACGGTACAGCACGGCACAGCACAGCCCGTACACCCACAGCTGTGGCTTCCCGGATCCCTCCCCTCCCTGCTGCCGGGAACTGTGGCCATTTCAGAGAGCTGGGGACACTCAGGGGACCCTGTGGGGCTCTGTGAGCGCGTTTTGGTGGCTCCATGGGCTGCTGGTGGGACCCTGCATCTCTCTGCAGGGCTGGGTCTTGTAGGGGGCTCTGTGGGGAGCTGGGGCTCCCCAAGTTGCTCTGGAAGGCTCTGGCTGCTGGAGGAGTGCTGGAAGTGTCATGGAGGAGAAGGAAAGGCCTTTTTTTCTTGCACTGCCTTCCTTGGCTCCAGTGGAGGTCTAGCATCAGAGAGGTAGAGAGGCCTCAGTGGCAGCCCGGTGGCAGTCCTGGTGCATTTCATGGCTGTGTCTACTCCCCAGAGCAATACTTCTGAAGCTCTGCAGATTTCAAGTCTTTGGGAAAACAAGCCCACAAGTCAGTCACAGGTGTGGGCTCCTTGTGGTCCACCCTGTGGTCACGGTGGGCTGGCCAAAATCTCCTTGTGAAGGTCAAACAAAGCTCAAGCTCACAAGAGGAAGACCTGCCACTGCTCATATCACGTATTTGTTTCGCTGCAGCACCCACATGTGTTGGAAGCTCAGTGTCCTCCATGGCTGGAGGACCAGCCCTGGCTGTGGAGCTTTGCTGGGGCTGGACACCCCATCCCTGAGATGCAGAAGCTCATGAGGGAGCTGAGCACCACCGTGCTGAGAGCTGAGGGCACCACTGCCATGGGACATGAGCTGGCCTTCCCCTCCTCTGACCCTCAGCCGGGGATCCCTGCACTGGGAAATGACATCATCTGCACAGACACGCCATGGCCAGCCAAAGGAAGAAGGGGATGAGCCCCTCCCCTGGCAGGTCTTGCCACCCTGGCCATTTGTGGGACTTGTGCTGCCATCTCCTCTGATCTGCCACAGTGGCAAGATCCTGAACGAGGCTGATTTTATCCACACAGCAACATCAGTGCCATGTACCCAGGGGAGAAAAAGTCCTTGATTTAGCAGACATGACCAGACCTGGCCAGAAAATGGACGTTGTTCCTCAAAGGCAGAGAGGGACGAGGACAAACAGCTAAGTTGAGCCAGTTTGGGGTCAGGCATTGCTCACAGTACAACCAACACTGGCAGAGCATGCTGACTGCTGGGGTTTGCTACAAAAACGCCTTCTGACAAAGGTGTCCCTGCACTGAGGGGCCCAAGTGGGGCTCATCAAGGATATTTGCCATGGTTTAGACCCCAGGGCAAAGTCACCCCATCTCAGCTGAGCAAGCTGAAGCTGGGGAGCTCCCCTGTCGCCAGGCTGGATTGCAAGTGAGGAAATCATGTCCAACCTGCTAGGTATTCTCTTGTGCCTCCTTTCCAAGCATTAAAAGTGCTAATTAAACCAGAGCTGTGCTCCAGTATCTGGAGGGATCAGCTGCCTTTCCCAGCAGACAGGCCACAAGCCTCTGCAGGGATGGTCCCCGGTGCCATCCAGCAGTGGAAAAGGTCACTTGGCCATGATGCTCGAAGCACCCAAATTTAGAAGATAGGTGGGACAGCCCTGGAGCTGGAGATGCTTCCAAAGGGGCTCATCTGCAGGGCAGCCCCATGGAGAGCTGAGTGGGATCACCACCACCCCCAAACCCATGGAAGTGATTGAGACAGGGCATTCAGATTCTCCTTCTCACCTCTTCCCCTCTGAGGTATTTGGAGCTGGCTGTCACCACAGAGCTGGGGGGGGCACGTGGAGGGTGTTTCCAGCAGGAGGCAGGAATTCCTGACTCACAGCCAATTCTGGGTGTTAATTCCCTCCTGGGAGTCTCAGCCACATCCCAGACCTGCAGACAGCACAAAAGCCCCTCAGAGGGCAAAGGGCTCGAGAGGGGAAAGGGTAACTCCTCTAGCGGTGGGTGGGGAGGCAGGATGGAGGAGAGGACAGGAAGGATGATTTTTATTCCTGTAAATTTGCACGAGTCACCTCCCGTGATTTCCTGAGACCCAAGGGAGCTGAGGAGCTGCAGGAGCAGTGTACATTGGGGTGCCCAGCTCTAGGATTCCCATCCCCACTGCTTGGAGGAGGTGTGTGCATTCCCCCGACTCCAGGGTGAGGCCAAGGTGCCCATCTGACTGTCTGCTCTTGGTCTGGGGAGCAGTTCCATGGGCACTCACAGCCAAATGCTGCCTGCTGGGGAGCTGCCCCTCCACTGGGACACCCCGACTTCCCGTAGGGGCCTTTCCCCCAGCCCTGCCTGCCATGCCCTCAGCCCTGTAACCTGGGCTTGCAGGGAGAGTTGAACCCAACAGCTGCACCCCAAAACCAGCCAAAGACCCGGGGCTGGGTCAGGAATTGTCTGCACCCGTGGCTGAAGCACTGCTGTGAGGGCACCTGGGGCTGGGGCTGCCGGGGATGCAGACCATGCAGGACCCTCCGAAGAGCCCCTTGTGCTGGAGGGAGCCCAGCTAACCGCCAGCAGGGTATTTTTTTTCTCCCTCGCTCTTTGTTAAGCTCCCTTTCAGCTGAAATGGCAATGCCTGGGTGTTCTGAGCTGACAATAATTGCTGCAGTCTAGACACTGTCTGGTATGAGGCACGGGGAATCAAAGAGGCCCCTTCTCTCACTGCGACTTTCACACATGCTCCCTCGATCCGGCTCCTTCCTTCTCCTTCTCCCATGTTCCCTTGGTCTTTGCCTTCTTTTTTCCCCCCCTTGTTCCCCTCTATCTGCCTTCTTGCCGAGATGGAGGAGAAGCGTCAGCATCTTCCCCCCCACGCTCTCCCTCTCTGCCGTCTGTTCCTCTCTCCCGCTCCCCCTCTCCCTCGCTCCTTCTCTCATCTGTCTCCTCTCTCCTTCCTCCACTCTTACCTTTATGCTATTCCCTTCCTCCCAAAGTTAGCAGAGAAGCAGGAGGGAGGGCTGGCAGTGCCGGGGGTTTAACTCTTTCCTCACCCTCTCGTAGGTTCTCCTCCTCATCCCAGCCCCTTGCTGGGCTCCAGGGTGTCCCTGCTGTTTTGGGGACTCTCTGGGGCTGTGCCATTGGTCCTGCGAAGGGTTGAGGAGGTGCTGTCAGAGCTGGTCTGGGTCAGATGAGGTCAGGGCAAAGGGGGCTGGACCCGGACCCAAGCCTTTGCTCTCTTTTTGCCTTCCCCACACCACAGGTGTCTCTGGCTGCAAGGGGACATCCTTGGGGAAACGGGTTGTTCCTTCAAGTGCTCTAGCAAGCCAAAGGGGGTTTTTCCCACCCACTCCTGACCTCAGCAGAGCTTGCTGTGCTGCTGGAAGGGGAGACTGATCCCAGCTCACACATGGCTCACAGCAATGCTCCGGCCTCAGGCTGAGCTCAGCTGCCCGTGCCCACTGCGGGCTCTGGCCCAGCCACATCCCTTTGACATTCCCATGGGATTCCATGTGCTCAGTTCCAGTCATGCTCAGGAATTAGGCTTTTCTGCTACAATGTATTAACAGATCATTTCCAGCTCAGCTCTGGACTTCTATTAACCTCTGATCCCTGTGCGAAAGACCCGTTTTCTACAAAGCCCAACAAACCCTGTTGAGCTTCAGTTCATGTGAGATCTTATTGCAGACCGTAAGTGGGGAAACTGAGGCAAGAGACAGTGAACAAATTGGGTCAATCTGCTGAGGTCAAATCGGCCATGGGGCCACACAATCCCCTTCTGTGGGACCCAAATTTGTCCACCCATGGACACAAGTGAGCAGCTCTCTGTGACCTCCAGCATCTCACCTCCAGCCGTGCTGCTGCTTACCACGGAAAAGTCACATTAGGAAAGTATGTGATGTATTTTTAACTGTCTATAATGCAATTTAACAGCTGGAAAGGAGGAAGAATGCCAGCCCCATGCAATCCGCCAGATCTCTGCTGTCCACAAGCGAGGGCTCTGTGGACTCAGGGGTTTTTTGTATGGTTGGGGACCTTTTTTGGGAAAAGGGCAGGAAACAACCTCATCCTGGAGATGGGCTCTGACTCATGAAAGGCAGCGTGTGCAGAATGGAGGTGAGAGCACTCAGCAGCTCCCAGGGTAACACACTTGTCCCCAAAAGCCACCATGCTGAGTCCTGTGGCCAGATTCAATTCCCCAAAGAGCTCAGCCTCTTGGCTGTGCTTTGGCATTGGCATTCTTCACATGGTCTGGCAACAGTGGAGGTTTCTGGGATCGCCTCTGCACTGGAGGTATTTAACACAGGACTTGTTTTCCCCTGCCATTCCCAGTCCCATGTTCCTGCATGCTCCCAGGGCTGGATGTGCTGTGGAGCTGGGTGCTGCCAGACTGCACCATCACCCTCCTTCCCCAGGATGGGAGGGGTGCCTGCCCCCATGCTGCTCTCCCAGCCAAGCCCCAACACCTTCTTCTGTGCAGGGAGGGAGCCCAGCAGGGCTGTGCTGTGAGCAGGATGCTGTGCCCAGGATCTGATGCATCACCTCCTGCCTTTCCTGCCCGTGTCCCATGGGACCCTCTTCCTCCAGTGCCCTGAGATCCTGCCAGTGAGGGGTAGGATGGCTCATATTTGTGCTCCTCCATGCCAGGTAGAAATGCTCCTGTTGCCAGTAATGGGTCTCTAATGGGGCTGAGCTCCAATGGGGATCCTCTGTGGTGTGGTGGCTCTTTGGGCAACCACAACAGGGCTTATCTGGAGCGTTGGGTTTGGTTTGCTGTCTCCAAGCAGCTGGGTGCTAAAAGGGAGTGAGTTTGTTGCCATCACTGGTGTTACTCCTCTATGCTTCTTGGAGGACTTCTCCCCCACAGTAGTCCCCAATACTAAGAGGAAGAGAGTGAGACCCATCTTCAGCCTTATCCCAGGGGACGCCCCAGGGTAAGGCTCCTGTGAGGCATTGATTTTCCCCAGATCAGTGTTTGGGGGCTGGAAGCTCCTGGCAGCTGGTTCCTATATTCAGGTCTTTGCACACACACTGGAAAAATGAGCCATGGGATGGCCCAGTGGGGAGGGGACTCAGTGAGGGGGGTCTCTGATGAGCACTTGGAGAATGTAGGACCCAGGGATGCTCAGAGCTGCTGCCATTTGCTCACCTTTTTTGAGGACTGTTGTCGATCCTTGGGCTGGGGCAGAGCATTGCTGGGCTTAGGAAGGGCTGAGAGAGAGAGAGCGAGCAACAGGAAACACAGGGAAGGGAAACAATTTGCTGAGGGTCAACCCTGGGCCAGTGGCTGAACAAGGAATAAAATGCAGGTGTGCTGAATTGGTCCTTAGGTTGTGTTCATGCGTGTGGTTGCATTAACACTGCTGTCCCTGAGCAGGGGCCAGTACTAGAAGTAGTTTCCCAAAGCACTCCAGAGAGCCACAGTGCAGGCTGTGGGGTTGGGAGAAGGAGAGGTTTGCATGTTTGGGGTCCCTTTTCCCCTAGAGCGTCTTCCAAGCCTCACTGTGTGGATGGAGAATGCTGTTGGATGCCGGCTGATAAGGCAAAGTGGTTAAAAACATTGCCTTTATTTGGAAGCTTATCTCCAAATCCTAATGAAAACACAGAGGGAAGCCGGGGACAGCGGAGGGGGAGGACTCACACCCAGCGCGGTGGGGACCCGGCTGGGCCATGCTGAGCAGGGCCACCTGGTGGGCCTTGGAGTCTGGGGATTTAAAAGCTTTGGGACAAAACCCAAGGAGCCAGGGCACAACCACGGGTCCCACACCCAAGGAGGGAGAGCCTGCAGGGGCAGCTGCTGCCCTGCTCTGAGTGCCCTGAATTTGGGATTCCTCCAGAGTTTTGGGTTTTTTTTAATTAGGGGCTCAATGAGGAAGAAAAAGCTTGAAACCAAGGAAACAAGGGAGACAGAAAGGAAAATGTCGGCTCCTGTAAGACAGAGCGAGCTGGCTCCAGCACCCTGGGGTGAGGGTGGGTGCTGCCCCTGCTGCCCTGACTGCTCCTCCGTGGCTGCAGGGCAAAAAAGTGACCAAGTTGAGACATAATGAAGAAATGAGAATGTGAAAGGAAGTCTTGTGCAGGGAAGGACGAAGGGCTTTTCCCTGGAGGGTGCTGAGCTACTCAGGAGAATTTATTTTGGTGCAAGAGGAATGACGGAGGAGGTGAGCAGAGTTTTTCAGGGTGTGCTGTATCGCAGATGGCAGCTATGGTGGGCTCAGCAATCTGAGCTGGACTTCCCAGACACCAAAATAATATTCCCAGACCAAAAGTTACGGGGGAGAAGGGCTGGGAAAGCTGAGGATGAGACATGTGCATGTGTGTGTGTGGATGTAGCCGTGGCTGTGCCAAGCCCCATAAATCACAGCGGTGCGGCCTGAGCCTCCATCGGAGGAAATTCTTCCTTGCCAGATTCGAACATTTCCCCTCAACAGCCTCAACTTTCCCCACCGAGCAGCAGAGACGAGAGATCCTGATGATGGCAAGTGCAAAGGCTTTGTGGGGAGCATCCCGGAGCGGGGGTTCGCTGCCCCACAGCCCCACACGGGGCGCTGGGCAGAGCCCTCCTCTGCCCCGCCTTGGGGCTGATCCGGAGCAGCGCTGAGGCTCTGGGGGTGCTCAGCACCATCGCCCCATCCCGTGCTCTCGTTCCCCCATCCGCGGCCCAGCTTTTCTGTGCTGGGGGAGCATAAGTTGATATTTTCCTGCGCGTCCCCAGAGGGTTTTTTCCATTACACAGGCAGAGCGGAGCTGCCTGCTCGCCCGCTCGCCCGGCTCCCCCGCCTGCAACCTCTGGCACCGCTTTTCCAGCGGCACATTGTGCAAATGTAACCTTTCAGCGAGCCACTCCTACGGCAGGAAGCCGGGGGGCTCCGCTCCTGCCAGGAACGCAGCCGGCGCGGAGCTGGAAGGCAGCCCGTTAATCAGAGCCGGCTGACAGCGAAGCGCACAGCCTGGGCAACAGATTTCTGCTCCCTCTCCCTCGTTCGCGCTGCCTCGCCTTCCCGCTCCCGCTCGCTGCCGCTCGGCTACACGGTCTGCCCTGCCATCCCGCCTGCCTCTCCATCCTCATCCTCATCCTCCGCTTCCTCTCCATCCTCATCCTCCTCTTCCTCTCCTTCCTCATCCTCCTCTTCCTCCCCTTCTTCATCCTCTGCTTCCTCTCCATCCTCATCCTCTGCTTCCTCCCCTTCCTCATCATCTGCTTCCCCTCCATGCTCATCCTCTGCTTCCTCCCCTTCCTCATCCTCCGCTTCCTCCTCATCCTCCTCTTCCTCTCCTTCCTCATCCTTCTCTTCCTCCCCTTCCTCATACTCTGCTTCCTCTCCATCCTCATCATCCTCTTCCTCCTCATCCTCATCCTCATCCTCCACTTCCTCCAGTTCCTCTCCTTCCTCATCCTCCACTTCTTCTCCACCCTCATCCTCCTCTTCCTCATCCTCCTCTTCCTCCTCATCCTCCAGTTTCTCAGGGTGCCAGTTGGGCTCCTGCTCCCAGCACTCGCTTTTCCTCCCCGTGCCGAGCAGGAGCTGCCTGTGCCTCTTGGCATGAAACCTTTTGGGCTCCAGGTGGGGACCCGTCCCAGGAGCCCCCGTGAGGAGGGGACGGGCTGTGACAGCAGCAGCCAGGCCGCGGTGAGGCACACACTGCAGCATCGTGCACACTGCCAGCCGGCAGCACCATGCCCAGGGATGCTGTGCCGGAGGGTGGGACCCCTGTGTGGCTGCAGTGCTCCCCAGGACCTTGTACAGGGTCCCCCCAGTGATCCACCTGACCAGGGGCTCCCTGTGACACCCCAGCCAGGGTTGTGCCCCTGGGTCACAGTCATTTTTCTCTCTCTTTGAGGCAGACCCTTTTCCATCTCCTGCCTGCCCCAAATAAATATGAGTTTTATCTCTTGTGTTGGCAGAAAATACATCGGGGGGGGCTCTGCCCTGCACCTACACAGCAGCACACCCACACTGGCACTGGCAGTCCCTGCCCCTCAGGAGGGTTTATCCCCTGGCTTGTGGCAGTACCGTGGATCCAGTGTGGTATCTCAGATGTGCAGGGCCAGGAGCCTCTCCCTGGGAAGAGGGGCTGGCTGGGTGGGAGCCAGGCTGTCCCATCCAACCCCATGGGCTGTGTCCTCACTGGGGAGGGGTTGAGGTGGTTGCATTGGCCAAGACAATGTCTGGTAGTGCCAGCTCAGTGGTGTTCCCCAGGTGCCAAACATACCTTCATGCCCAGGTAAATTCTAGTGAGGAGGAAAAGGCAGAAGAAATCCCATTGTCATATGTGCAACAGGCTCCCCTTGGTGCAGGGCTAATGCAGGGCACTGTTAGTGTTGGGCACTTGTGCACTGTCACTTTGGGCTTGCCAGGAGTAAAAGGGCACCAAAAATGGTCACATCTAGCCCTGTTCTTCCCCAGTTCCTCCTGGCCCTGAGAGACCAAACATTGAGTGTTTTTCTCCACCAGTGAGGTTCTGTTGGAAGCACCAGGAATCCCTTCAGACAGGGACTGCTGCACAGTGCTATGACTTTGGGGCAAAAATTTATCCCACCCCTAATTGCATTAAAAACATCAGTCTAAGCATTGTGTGGGTTCTGGACTCACAGGCATGGCTGAGCAGAGATGCAGGGGGCATTTTTATCTGCTCCTGGAAGTGAGTTTGCTTTGCTGAGCATGAAAGGTTTGATTTTTGGAGCTGTTGAGCCTGGCATGGGCTGGGCTGTGGGTTCAAGGACTCTTCCAAGTGCCCTCAACCT
This sequence comes from Rhabdornis inornatus, assembly GCA_013397075.1. Lineage (NCBI taxonomy): Eukaryota > Metazoa > Chordata > Aves > Passeriformes > Rhabdornithidae > Rhabdornis > Rhabdornis inornatus. The sequence continues at coordinate 1,265,881 of VWZS01000747.1, read as the reverse complement.
CATTGCCAGCCCAGCCACTGCAACACCCTGCATTTATTTTTCATGTCTGATTTCTTCCAGTGTTTGAAACACGAAATGTGCTGCATTGTAGCATCTGTTTTTGTGGTATTTCCAGCCCAGCTGGAAGCAGGAGGCACTCGAAATTCAGAGATGGGGAAAAAAAAAGATCTGGTGAGATTTTGTCTTCCTGCCAAACTCACCAAACCCAGGATGCCGGGAGAACCCTGCTGTGGGTGCAAAATCCCGGGGCCTCAACTCTTCCATCCTTTCCTGGTTCTCTGCTCTTTGCTCATCCCAAACCATCCTCTCATTCCCAAATCACTTTCAGGATGCTGCACAAAGCCTGACCCTGCTGTCGGAGCTGCGGATGGGCGGATAATAACAGTCGCTGAATGTATTTCACCTTTTCCTCTGGTTGCGAATTGTCCGGGAGCAGATGGCGATTTTCTCAAGTGTATCCGTTATTCGAAGTCACTCACTGAGACAGCGATGGCTCAAACAAATCCCAGGCCCCCTGCAAAGCCATCATTTGGTCTTTCCATCTGCCCAGCCACCGCTGTCGGCGTGGGCTCGGCTTCCGCCAGCGCTCTGGAGGGAAGCGGGAGCCTGGAGAGCCGATGGATGTGGTCAGGCCCGTTGTCTGCACCTCTCTCCCACTTCATCTCTACGGAATGCTGAGCTCTGCAGGGTGGCAGGAGTGGCTGGGATCTACATCACACCTTTACCGGCATTTGGGGCCACGCTGTGTCGCTCGCACGGTGCCTTCCTGTGCACTGACGGGTGAGGGGAACTCACTGGGACAGCGCCCAGTTGCAAACTGGGAAGCTGCTTCTCAGGAGAAGATGCCAGATGCTGTTTCTGCTGCACCTCCCTTCCCGGCCCCGGAGGAAATGGGTGTTTTTAGGGTGGTGAAACACCTAAACAGCCCCAGGAAACCTGAGACCTGACGTGTGCGGCACAGGCTGGAGGTGCTAAGGGTTTGTATGTGCAGGGATCTGCCCAGCTTTGGGTGATGGATATGGAGAGGGGACCTGCAAAAGCAGCCTGAGGATGACTCTAGGTAGCCAGAGCCCTCCCTGTGTTGGTGGCACCTTGTTGGAGAAGCCTGGGCAGGGCTGCGAGGGATGGGCTTGGACTGGTGGCTTCTGCCAATCTCCTCCAGTACCTCCAAGGCGACCTGTGTGCCCGGGGCTCTGCTCTGGGTATTGGTAGATTGGGAAGGGGCCAGCTGCAGGCTTTGATCCATCCCCAGGATAAACCCCACCCCAAAAACCCAACAGTGTAATTGTGAAAATGAAGACAACTGGGGAAAAACACATGAATTCTCAAGCTCACTCTCAGCCCAGCAGTCAGTCCCTGGAGCTGGGGCTCCAACTTCCCCACCCAGAGAGGGGCTGAGCCAGAGAAATGCTCCCGCAGCGATCTGCTCCCTCCTCCTGGCTGGATTTCTTTTTTTTTCTTTTTTTTTTACTTTCCACATCTTCTTTCTTATTCCCTCCCCAGCAGAGACGAGGAGGTGGCCGGAGGGGACTCGGTGTCCTCTCACAGGGCTAGCAGGGCCATGCAGAGGGCACTTGGGGGGGCTGTGAAGGGTTTTCAAAGGGTGAAACGCTTTGAAATGCAGTTTCCTCTCCCCTCTTCACCTCCCCCCGGGCTAAACAAATACCCCCCGGCCGGGAGATGCCTCCCGCATCCCGCAGGCTTTTGTTCCCAGGCTTTTGTCTGGGGCTGGGAAAGGGGCCAGGATCCCTCAGCCTCCCCAGGGACACACATGCAGGCAGGCTCTTGCCTGCTTGGGATGTTGAGAGGGAGGCAGGAGGTGAGAGCTGCCTGTGCCCGCTGCCACAGGGCTTGGGGACGTCCCATGAGACACCCTGGTGTCCCTTAGTGGCCTCCAGCCGTCGTCCCCCTTGCCTGTCACATCACTGGCACTTTCTGCCTATCCCTGGGAGCTACTCATGGAACAGGTCCTGGTCCATCCTGTCCCCACCGTGTCCCCTCTTGGCATCCTGCCCCCAGCACACCCTGCAGGCTCTGGGCACGGCCAGTGCCACCAGCTCATGCCCTCCCTGTAGACACCCCCAGATGCCAGTTCACAGCCATGGCACCTTCCAGGCAGAGTCACCAGCTGCATCCCCATCACAGGGACCCTACAGAAGCCCAAGCAAAAATTACGTGGGTTTTAGTGACCTCTGGCCCTCAGGAACCCATCACCTGGCTTTTCATTTACATCCCAAAAGCTGCTTTAATTACACCTCGAGGAGGGAACACTTCAGGGAGTTGCTTTTTGGGGCAAAATGTTGGTGGGAAAAAACCCCCTGTGAACAGTCAAACAACGCTGAAGGGACCGAGGAGACTCGAGAGCCAGCCTCAAGCCTGTCCCTGTCAGTGACAAGAAACACCTTGATGAACTCTAAGCAAAGGTGAGACTCCAAACAAACCCTCTGCAACCAAACTCCCTGGAAACCAAAACCCATCTTTGCCTGGGGGTAAAGTGTTTCTCCAGTGACTACGCTTGGAAGAAAACAGGATTGTTTGAAATGTCCCCTGTTGTTCCTGCCTCCCGCCAGGAATTACAAAAAAGAAAATAAATACCCGATTTTTGTTATTGAAACTTTGAAAGTTCTCCTGGGAAGAGCAGACCCCGTTTGGCCCAGCCCAGTCCCTTCGTGTCCCTGTCCCTGCGGGTCCAGGCAGCCGGCGCTGGTCCGGCCTCCCGGGCCAGCAGCAGCCAGAGATGTGCAGAGCCTTCCCAGACAACAAAAGCTCTCTGGCTGCCTGATTTCCCTCTGCCTTATCTCCCTCCGCGATAGCCAGGTTATCGGGAAATGGAAAAGGGCTCAGGACAGCCTGATCCCAATCCCTGGAGAACACGAGATGGTGGCGGGGGGGGCAAAGCTTTGCGTGGGCGGGGGGCTGTCAGCACTCAGGGGTCCCATCCTGCGTGGGGCAGAGCCCTTTTTCTCCCACTGGCATCCTCCTTGCGTGCAGTGGGTGAGCAGAACCTCCTTGGGGAGCAGCTTTGGAGTATGGGTGAGCACTGAGGCTCCGGTTCCCTCCTGGACACCCAGGCGGGTGGGCGGAGGAGCTGCGGGGCTGGGCGGTGGGAGAGCAGCCCCAGCACCGCGCTTGTCACCCAGACAAGAGATCAATAACTAATTTCACTGCAGCAGCAGCGCCGGGTTTTTTCCAATAATTGTGAGCCGGCGGTGGGGAATGAGGCTCTCAGCACCGCTCCACACCAGCCTGCACCCGATCAATCGCCACACCGCTGGGGCAGCAGGAAAACTCATTTTTCTCCTTTTCTTCCCTCTCCTTCCTTCTCTCCTTCCTTATCGCACTCCATTCCCTCCTCCTCCTGCTGTGGCGCTGCCTGAGCTGAGGGCTGTGTCCCCACACTAGGTGTGATGTGGGCTTGGGCTTTCCCGAGCTGGCCCCATGGTGCTGGGGACCATGGCTGAGCCTCCTGTGCTGTCTCAGCAGCCCGGAGCACTTTGGTCCCTGTCACCCACAGGTCGGACCTGGCTCCTCGTGCAGAGCACCGGTCCCAGCAGCTTAGGTGAAGGTGGCAGAGATGAGATTTCTCCTCTCCTTGTGGGATAAGGGGCTCCCAAGGATGCCTTGGCTACTGTGTTGTGACTTTTGGTGCCTTTATGTGGTCCAAACATGACTCTTACATTATATGGCCTTCTTTTTCCTGGGTTTTCATTCCCTGAGCGATTGGTCTGCTCCAGGTCAAGGATCCTACTGAGTTTCTCCTGTAACTATCCTTTATCCCTTCTGCTTCTGCAGCTCTGCCATGCCTCAGTTTCCCTCTTTGTATCTATAATAGAGGGGGCTGAGAACATATCTTCCTGCTCCTTCCTGTGCATGTCCAAGGCAGAAGGTGCTGCTGGCTCCCAGCTCACAGGGTACTGCTTGGTTTTGGGGTGCCCAGGACCATGGAGTCCCATGATCCCTGTACCTGGCAGAGAGGGGTGCTGGGAGCTCAGTATCTCCCTGGGATTGAGAGATGCTCCAAGGCAGAGTCTGGAGGCACCTTTGGATCTCTTCAGTACCTCCAATGGGTTGTGTATGAAGTGCTTGGGCAGGGCAGGGAAGAAGGCTCAGCTGTGGCTTTGTCACTGCAGCACCTTCCAAGCCCATCCAAGCCCAGTACACCCCATGAAGGTGGCAGAAGTGCAGCCCCTTGTTCTTTTCCCATATTTAAGGGTCCTCTCACTGATTCCTGGGAGCATCCCCCTGAATTAAAGACTGCCTTTGCTGTGGAGCACTGAAAGCTGCCTGCATAAATTCAAAGTTTTATGACTTGCCTTGAAGGCTCCTATTGACTGGGGTCCTCTCTAGCTGATGGAGCTTTTAGTATGGCCTGGACTGGGCAAGCAAGGCTGGAATCTCAGCCTGTCCAGCTTAGCTAAATTACTGCCTAAAACCTCTGTGGCATGAGCACCAGGACACTGCTGCTCCTGGGAGAGTCTCCATGTGCATGTCCACACCGGAGCTGTTTGAACTTCGAGGTGCTTTTTGGCTTCTCAGTTTCAGCCCAAGAGCTGAGACTCCTTATGGGCCCATCCCACATGGGGTTTAACCAGGAGAACTATTTTCCTGATAATAACTTGAGAATTGTTTTCCTGATGTGGCTTTAGGAGTTGGAGTGAGGGCATTTTGAAGGGTTTCTGTCCTGCTGAGGCTCCAGGCACTGCTCACTGCTCACTGGGGCAGAGGGATATTGATGGGATTTGGAGTTTCTGTGAACACCCACTGCTGGGTGCAAGCAACAGCTTCCCCATGGGTCACACTGTGCTGGCACAGGCAAGGAAAGCCAGCACGGGAACCAGGAGCATCTCTCCATGGCTGTCATCTGCCCCATGGCTTGGCTTTGGAGAGGAGCTGGTGTCACCTTCACTTTCAAGCTCATCCTGCTACAGCTGGAGGCTGTGGGGCTTCAAGGGCCATGGCACAGCCAGGGAGGGCCATGGCTCAGCCAGGGAGGGCCACGGACCCTCCTTCGTGCTGAGAGGTGGGTGCACCCCCCAGCCCCCCCACACCTCCCACGCCACCACTCTGGGTACCACACACAATCACCCCACTCCACCCCATGCACAGAGCTGGGGCTGGTGGCCAGGAGCCCCCTTCCCAGTGGCTGTTTGACCTCAGAGAATGCACAGGAGTTGGTTGGCAGTGTGGCCAAGCTACAACTCTGCAGCCACAGAATTGGGTACTTCCACCCTCTCTCAGTTTGTGTGTCCTTGGGGGGGCCCTGCTCTCACTCCCTGTTCCCCCCAAGCCCAGGGGGACCAGTGCATGGCTGGGTTGAAGTTTGGGACAGCAAGAGGGAGGTGGTGGGAGACCCCATGGCTCCTTTAAGAAACCCACAACCGGCTCCAGAAACCAGCTCAAGGTCACAGCGGGAACCTGCGGACTTGGCAGCAGCCAGCAAGGGAGGAGGGATGAAGGGAGGGAGGGAAGCAGCCCGAGATCAAAATGAAATCACAGCCAGGGAGAGAGAGGGGCTGGCTGGTGGCGCAGAGCGGACGGGAGGGAAGGCGGGAGGCAGCTGAGCAGGACATGCAGGGGACTCCACCCATGGGTGTCCCCCTGGGATTGCTGCAGCCCCAACCCCAGCACAGAGCTTTGAAGCGTCCCTGTGACCCCCAGCTCAGAGCCTTGGGCCCTCCGCAGCGCCAGCCAACGGGCCTTGAGTGATTCAAACCAAGGAAAGTCCCTTTGTGCCCCTGGAGCCACCCTGGGAATGCTGGAGTCACTTCCCTCCCACAGGCCTTCCCGGGCTCCACAGGAGGTTTTCCAGCTCCAAGAGGAGCAAAGCAGGAGGAAGCTGCTGGCTGGGAGGGTTGTATCCTGCAGCTCATGGCATGGTCCACTCCCAAACTTTTACCTTATTCTCTTTTTAAAGCAGCAGCTCCCTGAGTCCTGTGATCACTGCTGAGTGTCAGCTTTCATTTTGGGCCAGGAGGATCTTTGGAGCCACCCTCACCAGAGACCACAGTGGACAAAACCAAGTCTTTAAAGGATCAAGAAAGTTAATACAAATTAATTAAAAGCTCACATTAATTTTTTAAAAGCTAACATTTAATTTTTAAAATTTCTGGTATTGAAATGAACCTCACAATTCTGGGTGCTCCAGCTTGCTCTCTGGGCAAGTAAAGCTGGGTGAAGTGAAGGCACCAGGGAGGAAGATAAACGCTGTTGGAGGGGGGAGGATCAGAGCAGGATTAGCACATCCTTTCACAGCCTTGAGACCTGATCCTGCCCCAAGGCCACACAGGGAGCCCCAGGCTGAACCCAATGGGGGCTCTGGGGGGCACAGATAGGAGTACAGGCAGACCCAACCCAGGCTGAGGTTGAGGTGTGGCTCCAAAGCTGCTCATTTTGGGGTTGGTTCAGCAATGCCCAATTTTAATTTTCATCAGCAGAATTAATCTGTGGAGTTATTTTCCCTTCTCCCCCTCCCCTTTCTCTCCTACCCACTTTATTCAAAGAATTTGATCATTTCTCCCAGGAGCTTGGCACCATTAACATTCACTCCCAACGTGTGTGAGCTGTGCTGCATCCCCAAGTGCTGCTCCTGCTGCCAGCCCTGCTACCCAGCCAGGCTCAGGGGAAACCTGGTCATCAGCTTCTACTTCCAACAGCCTGGGCTGGGAGAGCCCCTCCCAGAGATCCCTGAAATCCACCCCTGGTATCCCCGAAATCCACACCTGACTGCCACAGCACAGCAAAGGAGGATGGCATCCTGAACTCCAGCTTTGCTCTGCTGGAGCCTGGGCTTCTCCAGCAAATTAAAGCCAAGGGGCTCTGGGAAGAGCACCCAAGGCAGAGGAATGGCCAGGAGTTACAAGGTTTGGTGGTTTAAGTCAAGCAGATTGGTGTCCTGGGGTTTCCTGGAGTGGCATAAATTTGCAGGCTTGTTTTTCATTAATAAGGGTTAACTAACAAATTACTGTTGTTATTATTACTATTATTACTGTTGTTATCATTAACGTTATTGAATATTGCAGGCCAGGCTGCCTTCTCCAGCAGTAGCACTGAGGAGCTGTGGTTGGCACAGCCTCAACCATCCAGCACTGTGCCTTGGCTCCGAGTGCTCCATAGGTCTGTGTGCTGTAGATTTGTATGTAATCTGTAGAGTCTATACAGGAAGGTGTTTGGTCTAAGACTTTGCTTTCTTTGCTCAGTTGAGGTCTGAAGGAGGCCCAAGAGCTTGGGAAATTGGGAACAGAGGAAACATAGAGCTGGTAGGTTTAACGGTTTGCTGGATTATGGTGGGGAGCACCATGACCTGTGCCCAACCCCAGCTGGGTTTCACCCCTGGGGTTCCCCAAAAGCTTTTCCCACCCCCATTTCAGGCTCTTTGTGCCTCCACAGGTGCCCCAGCAGCAGCACTAACCCACATGTGCAGCCACTTGCTTGGCATCCAAAGGGATACTGATGGGCAGTACCAGTCCCAGGCAGGAAAAAGGGACTTTTGCAGCATCTGCTGCCTGTTGGATGCTGTTGAAGGCAGCAGTAGCAGCACCTGCCGATGTGCAGGCACTGAGCTCACCTGTGCCCACCACGATGAACCATTTCCTTCCAGAACGCGAGCCCTCCTGGCATGTCCTGCCTGGGAAATGAAATCAGCTGTGAATGGGAAGTGCAACCGAGCTGGCCCAGCCCAGGAAGAAAAAGGGCAGCAAAAGAAAAACAAATTCAGAAACAGGAATGGGAAAAAAAAGTTCAATGCTGTGTGCTCTGCTGTCCCTGTCACTCCCCCCACGCCCACAAGCATGGTCGGGAAGGCTGGCTTGTCCCCCCGAGGCGGTGCAGAAAGGGGTGATTTTTCCTTTAGCAGGATTCCTGTTTCAACACAGTCCTTTTCTTCCAGTTCTGGCTCTGGAGAAGGGAGCAGCTGGGTGCTGAGCCCACCACAGCCCAGCCGTGCTGCCGGGCGAGGGCAAAGAGGCGTTAGCTGAGACAGGGAGCCGAGCACTTTATTTTTAGTCTTGGTTTAACAAGTATTAATTAATAAGAGTGCAAATGCTAATGCCGAGATGACACAAACTGCGTTGCCTGAAATGAATGTTTGGGGCTTGTCTGTGCCAGGATTTACAGCCGGGTGGGTTCACAGGGGCGAAATCATTGCTCAAACTGCAAGGATAAGCTGAGCCGGCTTCTTCCCAGCGAGAGCAGCATCGGCCGTGCCGCAATGGGATGTGCCGGGGGCTCCGGGGCCGCGCCGGGGGCTCGGGGCTGGGCTCGGGGCTGGGCTTGGGGCTGGGCTCGGGGCTGGCTCCGCAGCAGCGCCTTGTGGTGCCACACCAGCTCATCCCTGCCTGCCGAAATCTCCCAAGAAGTTTTGCTAAGTGTGGATTATTTTAGTCTCTGCCCGTCGGAGGTGCAGAGTCATGCATTGCAGAAGGATTCTTCCACCTAGTGAAGATTTCAATCTTTGGAGAAAAAGATTCTCTTTCCCCTGGTCAAATCCCTCTGTCCTGCTCTTTCCCTGCCCACATATTCTTGCTCTGAGAGTTGGGCTTGGCTGGAGGGTTGGCAGGAGGCTCAGGAGAATGAGGAGGAAAGAAATACCCCATGGCAGTAAGACTTGAAATGTTTCTCCCACCAGCACCAGCATTCTGTCTGGTTTTGCCGGCATCACAGAAATTATGAACCTGAAGCTCCATATCTGTTCAGGCTGTTTTTAGGATGTTTGTAGGTTTCCAGTGAGGTGCTTCGAGGCAGGGTGATGGTGGCTTGGGGTGCTGTGGGTCATCCGGCGACTTGAACTTCTCCAGTGGGGTTCTTGAATCAGAGAGGGAAGAGCTCAGTCAGGCCAGATCCAGGCCAGGTTTTCCTCCTTCTTTCTCCTCTCAACTGCAGGCAGGAGGGAGCTGCTACCTGCCTGACACAGCTGCTGCTGCTGCTTTCGAAGCCCAGCCGCCTCCAGCAAGCCCTGCTCACCTGGGATGACGGGATGGCAGAGAGCTGGAGGCCAAGGAGTGTGGCCAGTGCAAGCCAGGCACGTGCCATACACTGGGAGCCAGGCACTCTGCTCGGTGTCCACACTGCATCCTCCCTCTGCATCCTCCTGCTGCATCCTGCCAGGGCACACCTCATCCTCCCCAGAGTGCTTGCTGCATCCCCCAGCCCCTGAGCTGGGGCAGAGATAGGACCTGGCAGGACTCCCATAGGAGGACTGGATCCCTCAGCCTTCCCATGCCAGGGGTCTCCCCATCACCTGGGGGGGCTCAGCTGCCATTTTGGGAATGCCAAGAGAGGCTGAGTTGTTTTTCTTCAATGGGCTGGAAGGATACAGCACTGAGAGTGTGCAGGGAGGTGTCACTCACCAGGGTGATGTGGCGGTTCAGTGTGAGGGGGACACAGGGTGGGATTTTGGGGTGCTGCACTGGGGCTTAGCAGTGCCAGAAAACCCCTGCTCTGGGGTTTGGGTGGTAGACTGGAGCCACTGGGTCACTGGATCAGGTTTCTTGGATGCAATGGTTAGAGCTTAGAAATTAAAGCATTTTAGCCCTGCCTCATCCAAGCCAGCAAACTGCCTCGCACTGGTGTTGGGGGTGAGGATGCTCTGGATTGGCCCCTCATAGCCCCTCCCCACCCCACAGGGACCCAACCAGGGCACTGGGGACCACACAAGAAATCCCCACCCATGGCCTCACAAACTCACCCACCTCCCCCTGGGCTGGATGATGCTGTGGCTGGGTTTTCCAGGGAGGGATGCCCAGGCAGGATTGTGTGGCCGTGGCCCAGGGCTGGCTCCCCAGACAGCGCTGCCACGCTGCTCTTCAGTGGCTCTGTTCTATCATCGAATTTTAATTTAGTTAGTTGAGTTCTTTAAACAGTGTGAACTTGCTAAGTGCTTTGCATATTTTATACTCATGAGTAACATTTATCAAACAGAAAGTACAATTAATCAAAGAGGGGAGCGTTTGTAACTTGGAGCAGTTTGTATTCTCTCTTTTCCTCCCTTGCTGTACTTTCCTCTGTGTCTCCCTCCTCTTCCTCTTCACTGCCCTGCACTGGCCAGGGAGCCAGGACAGCTTGAGTGTGATCTACACATGTGCACACACACACACACACACACACACACACACACACACACACACATACTCCCTCTCTCTCCCTCTTTCCCCTCACCAAAACCTGTACACCATACAAACACATAAAAATGTTTTTTATATTATGTATGTATGTATGTATGTATGCATGTAAATCTATATCTATATCTATTTATATATCTGTGTACCTATGTGAATATGCATATACCTATATCTACCTGCCTATCTGGTATAAAAATATATGTGTATATATGAATGGTGTATATGGTATGCTGTATATATAATACATGTAGGAATAAATGGTCTATTTGCACTATATATGTGTATATATACACATATGTGCACAGTTACATTCACAATATTATGCACACGTTATATATATATATATATATAGTATTTATATACATAGTATTTATATACATATATTCACTGTACCCATTATCTACTAGCTGCAGTTTATAGTGTATCACATCTATTCTACTACATATAATAAATACTTTTTTTACATTTTGCGCTGCTGGGGGGCTCAGCAGTGTTGGTGGTGGTGCTGCAACCTCCTGACAAGAGCCAGCAGCTGAGGGAGTGATGGTGGGATGGACAGTGCCAGCCCTGAGCTCTGCTGGGTGGACACCTGGCCAGCAGAAGTGACTGACCAGCTCCAGACTGTGTGGGGACAGTGACTAGTGGCTGGTGACAGGGACATGGGAAGCCCTGGCAACGGCAAGAGTGTGGCTGCAGCCTCCCAGCTCATGTCTCCTCTCTTCGCTGGGCACTTGGGATGAGGTGCAGACCAGGGGCTGCTTCTGGAACAAGCAGCAAAGGGACAATGACTTCTGTCCCCAGGGCAGCTGTTTTTAAGGGCAGAATCACCCAAACCATGTCAGCTTTTGGCTACAAAGGCCCCTGGGCAGCACAGGTGAAGCCCCTGCTGGTAGCTGGAGAAGGACTGGCACCAGTGCTGGAAGATGAGACGTGACCAAGGGACCCATGTCTCTGCTGTGTCTCTGAGCGCCTTGGTGGCTCTTGGCAGAGCATGAAGAAGCCCTGACCTAATTTATTCTGACTTCCCAATCCTTGGCCATGGCACAGCAGAGATGTCTGAAGGATCTGGGCAAACGTGGACATTGGGGCCCATGGCTGAACCCTGCTGCTGAGATAGAGCAGAGGAGAGGGGAACGTCCCATGTGATTCCCAGGAAAGTACCTCAGGGCTCTTCCCATGGCCTTGGAGGTTTCAGTGCTTTAGTAATTGCCATTAGTGGCAGCAAATGGGGCAGGAGGTGCCCACCTGGACCTGGGTTAAACAGCACCGAGGGAAGGGCTGTGCTGGCACTGCAGGACCTGCCTTGCAAATCACCTGCAACAACATGTGCTGTCCTGGTCACCTCTTCTCAAAAATGATAGTGCAAAATTAATTAGAATTAATTAATCAGAACAGGGTAATAAGGGTGATTAGGCACCTGGGGAAAAGAAAAAAAAATTCCTGAAGAGCAATTGCAGCACCATGATTGCGTTGGAAGGTGGCGAGTGAGTGGGAGCGGGAGGGAGGGTGTGCAGGGAAACAAATGGGCTGGAGAGAGGGGTTTGGGGGGTGTTTTCTGTCTCGTCACACAAGGAATTACTGAGTGACAAGATCGAAACCCGTCAGAGGAAAAGCATTTCCCAGCAGCAGTGACCACGAGGAGGCAGCTGAGCCCAGGAAGGCACGGGCAGCTCTGTGGCGCGGCTGGAGCTGTGGCTGCTGCTGCCACTCTTTTTTGCAGATTTGGCTTTGCATAAACTGGCCCCAAGGTCGGACCTGTCTCCAGCAGAGAGTGGGACTCAACTGGGAGTCCTCAATGCTGGGACTCTCATCCCCAGCTGGGCTCAGAAACACGGCGAGCTCAAGGACACTCAGTTCAGTTTTCCTGTTAATTTTCAGCCACACTCTGTTACCGTAATGAAATTAATAACAATTATAATATAAAATCAAAGGAAACATTTGCAAACAAGAGCTGCACCTAAGCTAAGGCAACTGCTGCATGTTTCATTGTAACCTGAGGGGCCAAAGCAGAGCCCCAGCCCCTGGAGGGGATGGGAGCACCATTCCCTTCCTGCCATCATGAAGGGTTTTGGCAACAGGGAAGGATGGAGGAGGTGACAGGGGCTTAATGGAAAGAGTCTTCAGGAGTCCCAGTGCAGCTCAGTGAAACAAAGGATAAAAGTGCCTTTTTTATTGGGGAAGCAGAGGCAGCAAATCCTGCAGGCATCATGGAAGATACGTGGCATGGATGGGATGCAGGTGTGCATTGCCTGCTTGAAAACACAGGTGACAACTGGAGCGATGCAATGGCTGCTGGCAGCTTCGGTGAGGGGAAAACTGGTGGATTTGGGTCATTCAGGTGCCTGTGCATGGGGACACTCACCTCCATGCACCTCCCAAACACCCCTCCGGCCTGTGAGCAGCAAGGTGCCCACCCTGTGCTCAGTGTCCCCTCCCTGGTGACAAAGAGCCTCGTTTCTTTAAAACCTGACACACAAAGTGGGGTGCAAGCAGTGCTTTTTGTGCATAGAGATGCTCTTACTGTGTTCCCTGCTCTGCAGTTGACTAAATACACTCTCCTGTTTCAGCACTCAGCCTCCAGCTCAGGTTGCTGCTGTCCCCAGCACATTCAGGTCTTTTCATAGGGACTCAGGGAACCTGGGGACCCATAAGCTGTCCCATGCTGAGGTTTGCTTGCCCAGGGGTATGGACTCCCTTTCTGCATATGTCCCATGGAAAGATGGCAAGGGGCTCTATCCCTGAGGCCACATCCTGGTCATGCCATGGATTTCTGGGTGGCCATGAGGTGAGCAGCCCTGTTTTGGGGACAGCAAGACCTTGTTTGGGCCACTAGGACATTTTGGGAGAGGTGGGTGCTGGGAATGGGCCCTGCTCCCCCCGTGGCCACACAGTATTGCCCCTCTGGCCACTGCCCTCTGACAGCTTTGGGCGATTTCTAGCAGATTTTGTGCCTACAGGTTTTGTCCCTCGGTTTCTGGGAAAAAAAAGAAGGACTGAGGTCATATTAGACAGCAGAGAATTCACACCAGCCTCCATTCGCCACATGACTGTAGCCAACGCAGCGTTGTCACGGTCACTGTCCCCACAGCAATCCTCTTCCCAAGGCCTTGAGCACCCCCAGGATGTTAACCCCATCCTGCTGGGGTGGGATGAGACCCCAAAAGGGGATGGTCTGAGCTGCACAGCTGTGATGAGCGGCCAGGCCTCAGCTCCCCGTGCTGGCCCGGCAGGAGCTGGCAGAGGAGGGACGGGACAGTTGGGGACACTGGGAGCAGTGGGACCAGTGCCCGCTCTGGGCTCAGGGTGGGCACAGGTACGTGAGGGGGCGTGTGAGGGGCCAGTGCTCGGGGATGTCAGTCGGTACCGGGGAGTCTCGGTGCTGGGCTCTGTCGGTGCCGTGTTCTGTGGGTGCCGGACTCTGTCGGTACCGGGTGTGTCGGTACCTGGCTCTGCCGGTACCGGGCTCTGTCCATGCCCGGCTCTGCCAGTACCGGGCTGTGCCGGTGCCGGGTGTGCCGGTACCGGGCTGTGTCGGTGCCGGGTGTGCCGGTACCGGACTCTGGCGGTGCCGGGTGTGTCGGTACCGGACTCTGGCGGTGCCGGGTGTGCCGGTACCGGGCTGTGTCGGTGCCGGGGCACACGCGGGTCCCGCTCCCCCTCAGGACTCACCGAAGTTCCCGCGGCGGCGCTGGCGCAACGGCGGGACAACAGCGCCCCCTGGCGATCGGGATGGGACACGGCGGGAGGAAACGGGACGGGACCGGGACAAGGACCTGGACAAGGACAACGGCGGGACAGGGCCGGTGCAGGAGCAGGAGCCGGGACGGGGACACACAGGCAGCCCGGTCAGGACATCCCCGCGGCTATTTGTTCTGGCGACCCGGCGTCCCGCGAGCCGGTGCCAGCCGGCCGGGCTCCCGTGGCCGCCTGCCCCTCAAGAACCGCGCGGTACCTGCAGGCTCCCCTTGGGCTGCCCAGTCCGCGCCAGTCCTCCCCCGCCTGTCCCAGTCCGTCCCAGTCCGTCCCAGTCCGTCCCAGTGTGTCCCAGTCCGTCCCTGTCCGTCCCGGAGCGCCCCCGCGCGGGCAGCAGTGGGAGAGCGGGGCAGGGCTTGTCCGTGACGCCACAGTGACGTCACAGGCACGCCGCCGCCTGGTTGGCCCCCGCGGCCGCCCGTCCCGTGGGGGGGCAGCGCGCGGCCGCCGCCGGAGGTAACGGGGGGAGCCCGGGGGTCGCGGCCGCGGCCCGAGGGAGCGCGGGAGCGGCGGCACCGGGCACACCCCGGCACCCCCCGGTACCGCCCGGCACTCCTCTCCCCGGGGGGGTGACCGGGAGGGGCCGGCGGAGCTGCCCGGGCCGGATCCGGGGTAGGGCTGCAGCCGGCGGCCCGCGGGGTCCACAGAGCCGCGGGCCTGGAGCGCGGGGGGCTCAGCCCCGACGGGCGGGAGGCGAAAGGGCCGGGTCGGGCCTTGCACCGGGGACAGCCCCCTCGCCCCGCATAGGGCTGCTGTAACACCGCCCGGGCCTGGCATGTGCCCCCCGTACCCCCCATGGCGGCACAGCCACATCCCCTCGGCCTGGGGATCCCGGCCCGCAGAACCCTTTCCCCCGCCGCTGCCCGGCCTGCGAGGGGCTCCAGGGCTCGGGCGGAGGGCCCCACACTGAGGTGACCCCCCCACGCCGTGTGACCTTCTCCCCACGGCTGCAGTGTCCGTGGGGCGAGTCCTGGCCTTCACCTGCCCGCGGGCACCGGGCGCGTTTCAGGGGCTCCTGGGGCAGCAGGAAGGGTTTGGGTTCGGGTTTAGATTCGGGTTAGAGGGGCTGGGTGCTCTCTGCATGTGCTGGTAGCCTGTGACACCATGAAAAATGAGTCACCAGGGACTCAACAAGCCAAATCCAGGCCAAAGAATGGGGTCACTGCCGGCAGGGTGAGCCTGGGTCCCAGCCCGTGAGATCAAACAGGAGCACTGCTCAGATTGGAGCCAGAATCCTCCATGTGCTGGTTCCACTCGTGGCTCAGCCTCTGAGCTAAGGGGTAGCAGCAGCTGCTGTCCCCCAGCCTCCCTGGGAGCGTGTCTGTGGGGCTGCGGTGTCTCTTACTTGTGGTTTCCTGGGGCCACGGTCACACTTACAGGACTAGAGGGGTGATTTGGCATTTAAATCCCATCCTCTCTGCTCCTAGATCACAGCGCAGACCAGCTCCTGGCACCACTGAGCCAAACTGGATTTCCACCGGTGACCTGTAAGTTGAGATGCCATGTCCCCCTTTCCTATCCCTAGGCTGTTCGAGGCCACGTGGGCCCACCAAACCTGTCTAAGCTGCCATAGAAAAGGTTTTGTGTCTAATGGGGTATTTGCCAGCAAATTCAAGCCACGAACTCTATATATTTCTTTATTTGTGAAGGTGTTTGAAGTCCTTGAATTTACCCTTTGGCCACCTTAAATCTAGTTTCTAATCCCCAGTGCAGTTAATCAAATCCACAGTGGTTTGAATTATGAGATGCCTGGGGGGGGATTTATAACTTGTATTGCTGATTATACCTTGACTTTATTATATTGCAAATATCTAACTTATGGTCATGGCTGAGATTTACAATCCTCAGGTAGGTGCTCAGGATAACTTTTAGCAACTCCAGATGTAATTGGAGGTGACTGATGGGGTTGTTGCCACACATAAACATGCAATCTGTAAAATTTTAAGACAGGGAAAGGAGAGGCAGAATAGGTGAAAAGGGTGGGTCAGCCTTAAAAAGTAATCATATAATTGGGTGTATTGCTGAGCAAGGCTCTGCCATGCCTGTTCTGGCTGAGGCATCTGCCCCAGGAGGGGTCTTGGGCTTGTTGGTCTCCAGAAAGTACCAGGATTTAGATCTGTGTTCCTTCTTGCTTTCAGCTGAAGGGTTTTGGAGTTTGCAGTAGCCCTGGGGAGGGGGAAGGGGTGATGAACAGGGGTGGGGTACTGGCAGAGCTGACTCATTCCTCACTGGTTTGGGGTTCTGCCATCCCAGGGGAGCAGTGAGTCCCGTGCGGGTGCGTGCCCTCGGCCAGCATGACCAGCGAGGTGGTGGAGAACGAGTTTGAGTTTTACTCCAAGGCAGAGAAGTACTGGAAGGATGTTCCCGCCACGGTGGATGGCATGTTGGGGGGCTACGGCCACATCTCCAGCATTGACATCAACAGCTCCAGGAAGTTCCTGCAGAGGTTTCTGCGGGTAGGTGGCACAGTTTGTCGTGCTCCTAAAACCCCACCCTTCTCCCAGCGTGGAGCTGGATTCTTCCCTCTGCATTGCTCCATGGGATCTTCTGTTGCATGCTGGGAGAGCTTTGCCCTGCCATGGGTTCCCTATAGCCCAGTCCTGCCCTGTGTGGTTGTTCCATTTCTCCTCTATGGGTGCCTTGCAGTGGGATTCACCCCTCACTGTGGTTGTTGCAGGATGGCCCCAACCGGACGGGGACAACCCGTGCTCTGGACTGCGGGGCTGGCATTGGCCGGATCACCAAGCGGCTGCTGCTGCCCCTCTTCAAGACAGTGGACATGGTGGATGTGACAGAGGACTTCCTCACCAAGGCCAGGAGCTACCTGGGCGAGGAGGGCAGGCGGGTGCGCAACTATTTCTGCTGTGGCCTCCAGGACTTCAGCCCTGAGCCAAACTCCTATGATGTCATCTGGATCCAATGGGTCATCGGTGAGGGTCACTGCTTGTGGGGTCCTTCCAGCCTGTCATGTTCCCTTGAGGGGCAGGTGCCCTATGCACTGGGGAGAACAGCTTGAGGTCTGCATGGAGAATGAGCATCACAGCATGGGTGGGGACCTGGGGTGGCCAGCTGCCCCCCATCTCATGGAGAGATGTTCCTGTAGTTTTTCCGCCAAGAGTCTTTTCCCCCAAGCCCTCAGAGACCAGAGCAGAGGTGTGGGTTGGATGGAGTTGAGTTGTGAGACACAAGTTGGATGCCCCCAAGCTAAAGCTTTCCCTGCAAATATCTCAAGTATTTGGCTGCTTGGATCAGGAGGGATCCCAAATGCAGCTTCTGGGTTTTCTCCACTTGGTCACTCTCTGCCCTCTAACCCCTGCTCTGCCCTTCCAGGACATCTCACTGACAACCACCTCTCCGACTTCCTGAAGCGCTGCCGTGCCGGCCTGCGGCCCAACGGCATCGTGGTCATCAAGGACAACATGGCTCAGGAGGGTGTGATCATGGACGATGTGGACAGCAGCGTCTGCCGGGACCTGGACGTGGTCCATAAGATCATCCGCAGAGCTGGGCTGCACCTCCTGGCTGAGGAGCGCCAGGAGAACTTCCCTGATGAGATCTACCACGTCTACACCTTTGCCATGAGATGAGGGCAGCGGGAGAACGTCTCTCCCGTGTCGTGACTCGCCTTCCAGGGGCTGGTGACAAGGACGGGACTTTGTCTTCCAAGTTGCTGCTGTTTGTGAAAAGAGGTGTTTGCCAAATACATTTTCCTGCTGTTGCATTTCTGCATGTGAGGTGTGTCAGATGCATGTTGGCTCTGTGCCACCCTCAGGGGTTCTGGACAGGAGCAAGAGAGTCTCCCAGTCACAAGGTGATCCATGGGGAGCAGCAGGTTGCTGACTGCAGTGCACAGGGCTCCTGCTCATGAACAGGAGTTTAGGGTACCTCTGAGATGGATGGGCTCCATTCCTTGCTTGGGTGTTTGACCTCTTCCTGCTGCTCAGCAATGAGCTGGGTAAGGCAAAGGGGAGAAACCTCTGCTGTTTTCCTGCAGTGGTGTGGGGAGGCAACACCAGGTTCTGGGGCTTTGAGGGGCCCCACCTTTAAACTCCTGAGCAGGTCTGCATGGGCAGTAAAAAGGGAGGTGTGTGTAACCCTGAGTCCCCCACATCCTCCTCCAGGGACAGAGGTATCCCAGACAAAGCCTTGCAACCCTGGGAGTACGCTGGTGTGGTCTGAGCTGCTCTCAGACCCCTTCAGCCTGTCACCTCCAGCTCCATTACTGTGACACTGTAGCTGCTCGCCCAGCACCCCACACCATCACCTGACTTTAAACACTCCCATCTCCTCTTTGGCCATATTCCCTTCATTTACCCAAGTCTGGCCACTGGCTCAAGGTGGCCAACACTGGCACAGCAGCATGCCAGGGGTGAGCCCAGGTGCAGCTCGACCCTCCAGCCATCCCTCCATTCCTGTCCTTCACCCCACCTCTCCTAAGGAAAAACAAGCCCCTGTTATAGAAGGCCTCATTTAATTGTTCAGTTCCCATTCCAGACACCAGGGCACAATTTGATCACATTACTGGATTTTTTAAAGCACCAGTTCATCAGGACACACAGTTCCAGTTCCAACTGCCAGTGAATCCCAGATCCACCTGATAGAAACTGTCTTTAATCGGAACAGATTTGTCCTCTTCATCTTCTGCATCTGTTGCCCATGAAAAACAATACAAACCAACAAAACTGTGTGGGGCTCAGTTCTGTGGCCAGTCTTTGGCACATCATGAGGAAGCAGATGTCTAGAAAAGGTGCCAGGCAGCCATGGCAGGGCTGGAACACGAGCCCTCCAGGGCAAGCAATTTCTTGTTTCTGGGAAGGAGGCACTGGACAATAAGATCCTGGGAGTGGTCACCAAGGGAAAGAGCCAAGGAATGGAGAGGGAAGCACAAGGCACTCAGTTGCTGACTGCCCATTCCTCATCCTTGCACAGGGAATGCACCATGAAATTAGGAAACATCCTTCTGTGTGTTTTGCTGCCCAGTACCTCTTGAGATGTCCTTGGTGGATGGTCCTCTGTGCCAGGATGGGGTGCAGAAACTCAAAGAGAACAGAGCAGTCAGGTACCACTGCCAGCCCCACTTCCCTTCACTCCCATCCCTAGTGTCAGAAGTCCATACTGAGCAAGGAAGGTATCCACAGCCACAGGATGATGCCAAACCTGCTTCCACCACCAGGACCAGAGGCAGGAAAGCCAGAACACCTTTTCCTTCTCCCAGCACTCCAAGGCATCTCTCAAGTCCACTGGACACCTAAGGCACTGCACCACCCATGGCAGAGCTGGGAGAGAGGGGACAGGCTGCCTGGCCAGTCACAGCCCCCAAACCACTGATCCCATCCCCAGGCCTTTGCTTAATCTCCTTCCAAACCAGCGCCAATACCCAGCTCCCCCATGCCCAGGAGCTCCGCCTGCCTTCCCATGATGTGCCCCAGAGCAGCGAGACCTTCACAAACACACGTGATGTTGTGCCCAAGAAAACACCCTCAGAATGCCACAGAGAGGGACTCCATGGGCAGCACCTCTTGCTGCAGAGAAAACTGTCTCAGAGCAGAGATAGGGTGGCAGTAGGCACAGCAGGGCTGTGGAGGGAGCAGACAGAGAGGCACTGTCAGGCTCGCAGGTCCTCATGCCCAGCAGCAGCGTGGTCGATGAGGAGGTACCACTTCAGCCGGTCTGGGAGAGGCAGAGCTTTAATTTTGTCATCCACTGGCCATGGTTTCAGGCGCTGCCGGATGAACACCCTGCAGAGGTGTTTCAGTGCCTGTGGCGAGCGCTCCAGCTGCTTCAGAGAGCAGAACAGAGTCTGGACCTTCTCCCCATGGAACCTACAGCTGCTGGTGTTGACCTCAAAATTTCTGGGCAGCTGGATGGCTTGTGAACTGGCCATCATGAGCTCCAGCAGAGTCTGACCCTTCTGGATGAGGTCTGAGGAATAAGTTTCATCGTCGAAGCGACTGAGGTGCCAGCAGAGGTGCTCAAAGGCAATGTGGAAGCCGGACCAGCACGAGGGACCATGGAGGGAGCAGTTGTAGGCAGCACCTGACTCCAGCAGGAACCGCAGCAGTGGGAAATAGTCTTTGAAGCTTTTCAAGCAGAAATGTGTGAGGGACTCCGAGGCTGGGCACTCGCTGGGGTTGGCACCATGGGCCAGCAGCAGCTGTGTGACACGGAAGCAGAAGCGTTCAATGTCCTCGGCCTCCTCCTCGGTGTAGCTGTATGCCATCTCTCCCAGCAGGTAGATGACATAGGTGAAGACAGTGTCACCATCTTTGGTGGCAGCCCTAACATCCGCGCCTGCAGGAGGGAACAGAGAATGTAACTGACACTGCAGAGTAAGGCCTGGCCAGCACCAACTCCAGCACTCCTGGGCTTTAGTCTGATCCAGTGGGAACATAAAGGAGTCAGGAGAGCACTGTCTGGTGCTGCACAAAATATCAGCCAGCCCAGAAAGGGGAGAATGTTTTCTTTACCTCCTTCCAGCAGGAGACGGATGCTGTCGGTGTTGTGGATCTGGCCACTGTCACTGCTGGCCAGGGCATGCAGCAGTGCTGTCTTCCCTGCAATGGAGCAATCAGTCAGTCACAGGACAACAGGGTGACACCCCAAAAGGCAAGAAGGAAAACAACCCACCCCACCCACCAGAAAGCCAAATACAGACAGTGACAACCCTTCTTCTGGCAGAGGCTTCCACTGTCCCCATGATGGTGCCCAGCTGTGGGGACAGTCAGAGGCCACATGTGCAGGGCTGGTGATGGCCTCAGTGGGTGTATGTGCCATGGCAGAGTGAGTTTTAGAATAAGTGGGCACCACAGGACAACAGAGGCACAGCTCCATCTCACCTCCCCTGGACTGCACTAGGTTCAGCCCTGTTCACGCAAGCCAGCACACCAGGAGAAAACACCGAGCACAGGGAGATTCTGCCAGCTTCCTCCCAACTCCCAAACCCGTCTGTAAGCAGGGAGCAGGTACAGCAGCAAATGGCCCCAGCCCTGTGCCCTGCCCCAGCCCACCCTCAGCTGGGGGAGCCAGGCAGGGTGCACAGACCGTTCTTGTCAGCAGCATTGACATCAGCTCCCAGCTGCAGCAGCCGCCGCAGGCACGGCAACCGCTCGGGCTCCTCACTGGCCAGGTCCAGGGGACTGCTCTCATGGATCTGCAAAACAGTTAAAGAACACTGGTAGATACTGGAGACTGCGAGTGTCTGCAGGGAGTCACTGTTGAGGCTTTATCTTGGCCACAGTAAGAGTATCTCCCCAGCCTCCTCCCACACATTGCTCCAAGGCAGAGGCTCAGCCAAAGGCAACTTGACCTTCTGCCACAGCATCAGAGCACTACAGACAGCGGGCACAGGGATGTGCCAAGGGAAAGGGACAGCGGGCACAGGGATGTGCTAAGGGGAAGCAGCATGTAGTGAGGCCCAGGAGGAGGGAAGCAGGGGGGCTGTCCCCAGACACAAGAGCAGCTCAGGTTTGGGGGGGCTCAGCCTGGCCATGCCCAGGCAGTGACACCATACCCGATCTCTGCGGTTGATGTCAGCGCCGTGCTGCACCAGCAGCTCCACCACATCCGGCTGGTTGCGCAGCACTGCCATGTGCAGGGGTGTGTAGTAGGTGACTGGGTCTGAGGATGAAAACAGTCCGAGAGAACAAAGGGCTTCCCCAAAATGGCCCCAGCGCTGCCAGGAGTAGAAGGGGACAGCTGGGAAGGGCCCTGGGAGCACAGTGATGCCTGTGAAAACACAGCTGTCACAGGCATCCCGGGTCCTGCTGTTCCAATGTCTCCATCTTGCCAAAAGCCCCCAAGTCCCTGGCGTCCCTCAGTCCATCCACACTACTCCAGCAAGGAGCAGGAGTGGTCTGAGCTGGTAGCACCCCCTCTTTTTGCCCTAGCTATCCCCACTCCCAGGGCAGCTTCTCATCTGCTGGTTCCTCCTGGCCCAGCCCCTTTCCCACCAGTCTCACCTTCAAAGCTGAGGTCAGCACCGAATTCCAGGAGGATTTCTGCAGCAGGAATGAGCCCCAGCTCAGTGACCTTCAGCAGGGCATAGCTCACACCTTCGTGATAAAATGGGGAGTGGGTCTCCCTCTCCAGGACTCGTCTCACAGCTGAGAGCTGGTTCCTGTCACTGTCCAGGCAGGCAGGGCTTGAAACACACAAAAACCCAGCAGTTACACAGTGAACATAGCTCAGGTGTGCAAGGGTCAAAGTGGCACCAGGGAACAAGGAAAATCCCTGGTCTTCCCTCTGGTTCTGTACCCAGTGGGTCTCCAACCTGCTGGCTGTGGGGTTACACAACACCTTCAGGGGCTCAACTGAGCCCCAGTTTAGGCTTTGTTGCCGGGGTCAGGCAGAGAGGGCTGTTCCTGGGGAGCACCCATAGTTCCTGTGTTTGCCTTGCTCCACCTGCACTTTCCCAAAGAACAGCAGCAAAAGGAAGGTCTGTGGGACGAGCTGCTCCCCAGGATTGGGGGCCGTCCCAAGGCAATGTTGTCAGACCTTGGTCACATCCCTGAGCTCCAACCATCCCCCAAAAACACCCTTGGGTGTTACCTCTCCAGGGATCTCTGCCTTTCCGTGTCAGGCGTGGCCAGCAGCCCCAGGAGCTCATCCACCAGGGGCTGGTACTCCAGGACGATCCTGCGGAAGCCGTGCAGGAAAGGCATCGTGCTCTGCCTGCCCGGGGGCCTCCAGCACGGCACTGCTGTCCTCCCTCCCAGGCCCCCTCTCCGAAGGGCTTCTCCCTCCTTTCAAAACAAACAAGGCTTTCAGCAGGTTTGAACGCAGAAGAAAACGCAGCCTCCCCCCTCCTTACATAAAGGCAGCCCAGCCCAGCCCAGCGATCTCCTCCCACACACCAATTTGGTGTCCCCAAATTATCTGCTGCACGCAGAGCTGCACACTGCAGTTATCTAGGCACAGGATGGAAACACTCCAGGCATAGCCCAGGATGGGCACAGAGCCCCTGTGCAGAGGGGGCTCCCACAGGCTGGGAGTGCTCTGAGTGCTCCAGAGTGTCTGTCACCAGCAAAGCCATGCCTGGCTTTTATGGGAGAGGGCGCTGGAGCCACCCCAGGGACACCCCCAGTGCACTGGGTACAGGAAGCCCCTCAATCTCCCCGCAGCCACGGGAAGGAAAGGCCAGGAGCCCCCAGACCCTGCAGGATGAGTAACAAGACCCTGCCTAGAGATCACTGAAGGGTCTTTGTACACAAAAGACCTGTAAAACGGACATTTTCATTTCTTTATCATTCTTTACTGAAGAAAAATAGCCACATTAAAATAAGCTAACAGAAAATAAAACTAATTTGTTTTTCTGGCTGTTTTACGATCCTTTAAAGTCGGAATAGTTTGCTATTATCAGCAAATTATCATATTCACAAATAAACACTCACAAATTCCAATGCAAACCCCTCCGAGCAACACGGGGAGGGAAGGGAGGCCCCGGCACCGCCCTCCCCTCACGGTTCACCACCAGCCCTGCCGCCCCTCACCTGCCTGGGCACCGCAACCGGAACCGGAACCGAAACGGGAACCGGAACCCGCCGGGAGCGGGGCTGCACCAGGAGGCGGGGCCTCGCCAGGAGGGTGTGGTCTAGGGCACGGGGGTGTGGTCTCGGTTATCGGGTGCGGCCCGTTGTGGGCGTGGCCTAACAGGGGGCGTGGTCTCACCGGAAGGTGCAGTCGCAAAGCGGCTGAATCGCATGGGCGTGGCCCAAACGGGGGCGTGGTCCCAGCGGGGGCGTGGTCCCAACGGGCGCGGCCGGCAGGGGGCAGGACGCGGCC
>VWZS01000747.1:1051762-1236164 GCA_013397075.1 Rhabdornis inornatus | reverse complement strand
GGAGCGGCCCGGCACCTCGGGGTGGGCTGCGGGCTGGGGGTGGGAGCCATGGACTCGGCGCCAGCCTTTGCCATGGACAAGCCGTTCGCCCCCGGCGCCGTGCGCGGACCGGAGCCGCCCGAAAACGCTCAAAGCCGGAAAAACTTCAGCGTGAGCCACCTCCTCGACCTGGAGGAGGTGGCGGCGGGTATGAACGGGACCCCCGCGGCCGGTCCCCCGCCCGCCGGTAGCGGCAAGGCCATCCCGGAGCCGTCGGGAGGCAGCAGCGGCAGCGAGGCAGCGCCCCAGGACGGTGAGTCCCGCCGGGCCGGGATGGGCTCCCCGGGGACGGGGCAGCTTTGGGGGGCAGCTTTGGGGATGGGATGTCCCCGCCGCGTCCCCCCTACCGCGGGGCGAGCACCCCGGACAAAGGGGGTCGGTGTCCTCCAGCGCCGGGGTGGGGAGAACTGGGGGAGCGGGTGGAGGCGAGGGGGGAGCCCCGTCGGGGCGAGCTGCGAGGGTGCTGAGACCCCGACGGCTGGGGCGGAGAGACCCTGTGAGAAAGGGACCCCGCAGTCGGGACGGGCGACACAGGGACCCCGCACCGGCCGCCTGCTCGCCGGCACCGGAGGTGTCGGGTCCGGGACGCTCCCGGGAAGTCGGTCCGTGCTGGGGCTGCGTGGCCTGCGGGGTCCCCGTTTTTCCCGGGGCTCCCGGTCTCGGTTTCCGGGCGCGGGGAGCGGGGCCGGCCCGGCGGGGCCGTGGGGACCGGGACCAGCGGGTCCAGTCCCGGCGGCCGCAGCTGCGCGTCTCCAGCATCAGCGGGGACAGAACCGGGGCTGGGAGAGGAGAACGGGACCGGCCCGGGACGCGGCTTCATGGCGCTCGGTCCTGGCCGGAGGCGCGTTTTTAACGGGACAATCCCGCTCACATCTCTCCCTCCGCGCCGCTCCGCCGGCCCCGCACATCCCCGCTGTGGTCCTGGAGCGGGGGTGAGGAGGGTTTGCCCCGTTCTTGGGGCAAAGCCACAGTGCAGAGGCAGCCCAGAGCCCCCAGAGCCCCCGGAGCCGGTGTCCCCTCGGGACACAGAGGTGACACAGGGGAGGCAGAGCGTGGGATAGCGCCATCCCCAGAGTCCGAGCCAGGTGCCCTCCCCGAGGGGTGGCATTCCCCAAAACTGTCTCCCGGCTGGGCTCTGCTACCCCAGACTTGTTTTCTACAGCCCTGGGGCGCTGACAGCTCTGCCGAGGGTCTGACCCACTCCTGGCCAGGGTGCACAGCCCAGCTGGGAATCTGTGTTGCTGAAGGGGGATCAGTCCCTTCAGTCCCCCCGGGTGCTCTCTCTGTCCCCTCCGGTGCCTCCTACACTGCGTGCAGGTCTCCATTCATTGCCTGCACAGCCTCCTTCTTTCGTGGAGCAGCCCCACTGAGCCCCCGGCTCTGCCTGCACTGCTGAGGGCTGGCTGAGGCTGGGTGCTGCTTTTTGGGATGGCGTCTGGTATTTTCAGTCTCATTTGCCACCCTCCCTCGCTTTCCCTTGGGTTTTGTTTGTACTTTTGGCAGTGGCTTTGGGGCTGTGGGGAGGGTTTCTCCTGCCCGTGGGTCTGTAGAGGGACAGTATTCCATGTGGGATCGGCGCAGCTTTTGGAAACCCAGCCTGCAGCAGTCTCACAGGGCTGTTTGCAGAACAGCAGAGAAACTACCACCCTGCTGGGCTCCTAATGCACCCAAAGAACTCAGTGTGGACCCAGCATGGTGCAAAAAACAGAGTGAGAGGCTGCACAATCACCACAAGCCTGTTCTTCACCCTAAAAGCCCGGGGCAGGGGCTCTGGGGTTTGGTCTGCAGCACTGCTGGCCCATGTGAGATATTTCCCATTAGCACCTGTTCTGGCAAGCTTGCATGGGTGGAGATACCATCTGGAATGCTCTGACAAGCTGACCAGCAGTTGAAGCATTTCTGATGTTGAAAAATACCTGGGAATTGAGAGCAGTGGGCAATAAGAGAACAAGGAAACAGAGACAAGAACCTGTGCACACACAAAGCTGGACCTTTGAGACCCTTACCTGCTCCAGCTGCCTTAACTGGGATGCAATTTTCTAAATTGAGATGGGGAGACTCGAAATACCGGGCAAATGTCCTGCCTTTGTGAGCATCAGCCTTATGCTCCAGATCTGTGATGCTTTTGGCATCAGCGCGATGACAGCAGAGGAACTTTTACTGGTAACCTTATCTTTTATTAGCATCCTGAAATAAAACAGCCTCTCAGCATTTTCTCTCATTTTTCTCTTCACCATCGTGGGGTTTTTCTGCCAGATGCAGGTTTGGAGCCCTGCAGTTGGTGGCAGTGGGTTTGTTACGAGCAGAAGTGGACACAGTGCCCCAGCATCTCTCTGCAGGATGTGGCTCAGAGCTCCAGCCAGGAGCCATCAGGGTCACTGTGCTGGTGGGTTGGAGGAAGAGCAGCCCTGAACCTGCTGCTGGTGCCCCTGCACCAGGCAGGGCTCGCTGTGGGCTGGGGGGCTGCATTGGCAGAGCTGGCACCAGGATGCTTTAGGCAGCCCCAGGCTGTGCCCAGCAGGCTGCGACCCTGATAAAACCCCCTCCCCTTCCCCTGGGAAGCAGCAGTGAGAGGTTTCTGCTCTGGAGGTTGGCACAGCCAGAGAAACTCAGGGCAGGGGTTTATTGTCTGCAGAAGAGTATTTAAGCCCCTTCTGACCTCACCCACCCCACAGCTCTGCCTGCTGGAGAGGGTGGCTGGGGGCAGCCCCATCCATGTCTGGGGCCCTTGGCACACCTCTCCTCCAGGAGTGCCTTGCAGGGCTGGCACATCCCTTTCTTCTGGCACTTTTGAGGCATTTGAAGACCAAAGCCATGCCCAACTCCCTCTCCAGCCAAGGGGCTGCTCAGCCCCTGCCTTGGCCACAGCCCCAAACTGGCCTTGAGTGTCCCCAGTGCATCCTCCTGGGATGGTGAATACAAATGTCTGTGTAACACATTGCTCTCACGACGCCCAAAAATCAGAAACCCCACAAGCCAGGCAAGAGCAAGGAAAAGTCAGCAGGATGGTGAGAGCTCATTCACATCCTCATCTTCATCTTCCTTCTCCCCTGGAGTGGTGCAACAGCCTCTCATCGAAAACCTTAGGCACAACTTCTGAGGTCTTGAAAGCTTGTTCACCTCCTTTCATTAGACTAACAAATAATGTGTAACGCGAAACATCTGTTAACAACAGCCCTTAATGTTCTCAAGATGATAAAGCAGGAGGGTAATTTCAGCCAGCAAGCCTTGACTGATGGCTTTTCAAACAATGAACTTACTTTTGGTGCCGCCTGGGGATGGGAGAGGGAGTTGTGCACTGGCTCCAGCAGCCGCTTTGGGGCTGAAAACTCAGAAAGAGTCACTTTTGTCACAGCTGAGCTGTGGCCCCTCCAAGGGGATTTTTTGGCATGGGGCAGGCATGCATTGATAATTTATTTGGCTACAGCCACTGGGACCTGGCAGTGGAATGGGGAGGTGTGATGGTCCGTGGACATCCCATTTTCAGAACAGTGCCTGGAGCTTCTTCCTCATCCCCTGGGACCCTCTGACCTATTCTGTGAGGATGCTGAGCAGAGCAGTGGTGAAGGAGAGGAGAGAGGAATCAGCACCCAAAGGGGCAGAGAGGATTAAGATGTTGTTATAACAAATTGGCTTTAATTATGTAAACCAGAGTAGCTGAAAAGGGAGAAGTGAGGCAGGGAGGGACAAGGGCCTGGTATCAGAGGATAAAAGGGACTTGGTCCTGGAGTTAAAGTGGTGGCTGATTGCCCCAGGTAGCCCCAAACTCCTCCCAGGGCTTGTGTATCTTCCTTGAGGCAGAGCCGTCCCAGCTGATGTCCCTGTGGTGTCCCAGTCCAAGGACTGTGCTGGTCCTGGCTCACAGGACAAGGTTTGGCTGTGCTGCTCTGCCTTCCCAAATACCACTTGTTCCCATCAGAGGTGGGGACAGCTCACGGACACATTGACCTCTCTGGCTGCACTCCCAGGAGGCAGTTCTGAGGCAGAGATGAGCCTTTGGGGATTTGCCTTCCCTGGAACCTCTGTGCATGTAGATGGCTCAGCCACAATTAAACCCAGTGCCATTAACTCGTGGCTGATCCCCTGTGCCTCGCTCAGTGAGATTGGGCCACGGGCACAGGGACCCAGATGAGGCCCCCTGCCCTGTAACCCCAGACCCATCAGACCTCTCTCTCCAGCACCCATCTGCTTTTTACAGCCCCAAATCTGCTGAGCATCCTCCAGGCTGCTCTGCTGGGAGGCTTTCCATGGTTTCTGGATGCCTGACCAGGGACAGGCAGTGGTGTAGAGACCCTGACACAGCCCCTGTGGAAGGGAGGAGGCTTTGAGAATTGTCTGAAAGATGTGGCGTACCTCTCCAGGTAGAGGCTTTTGTTCCCTAGAGGAGGGGTCCCTGCTGCTCAGAGTGGCACCATGAGCATGCGGGATGAGGCTGGGATACACTGGAGAGGGGCAGCAGTGTTTACAGCTCACCCATCATCCCTCACTGCTCCCCAAAACAGCACCAGCTGGGGGTGTCTGGCTGCCCTCCCAGACTGGCAGATCTGCAGGGTGCAGTGGGGACAGTTCCTGTTGGCAGAGCAGGGAACGGTGGCGTCTGAAGCAGAGGGGGAGGTGAATCGTGTCTGTCCTTGTAAGGCCAGCCCAGGCGGGTGGGTGGCTCCGGGACAGGAGCCATCCTTGCTCTCAGTGACCAGACATCACTGTCCCTGTCCCCAGCCTGTCTGGGGACACCCCCCCTGCCTGAGGAAATCTTGAGGGCTGCAGACCTCAGCACAAGGAATTTTCCCCATGTACCCTTGGGGGTGCTGAAGTAGGATGGTCCCCAGGGGAGGGGATAGCACTTGTCCAGTGCCTGATGCTGATCCAGGTCCCCAGTGCAGCATCCATCACGAATTCTTCAGTAACCACCAATTAATTCACGTGGGAGCTCCCCACCTTGGCCACCTCCCAGCCCTTCACATTTGTGTGTGCTTAGTGTGAGGCTGGTGACAAGTAAGGATGGATGGATGGATGGATGGATGGATGGATGGATGGGGAGCCTGACAGGTCCCAGCTCACCCTGAAGGTTTCCAGCTACTCACAGGGAGCCCAGCATATCCCAGTAAGGGAAGAAGGGGCTGTGGGGAGGGACCCATGTTGTACCCCCAGGCTGATGCAGGGGGTACAACCCCGACCTGCAGCGTGTTCCTGCAGCCAGGCTTTCCCTTCCCTAACTGGGGACAGCCTCCTCTGTGGCTCTTACCCTGTGTCTCTGCCACAGGACCACTGTCCTGCGCATGGTCCCCTGCCCTGGACCAGAGGAAACTGGTTCTACCCAAAAACTGCTGTGGGGTGGGAGTGCTGCTTCCCCACAGCCCAAGCAGGATAAAGGGCTGAATTAGGTCACCACCCTGCAGAACCAGCCAGAGCAGCACAAATCACTGCCAGGCACAGGCAGGAATGGGGGTCACAGCTGGAAGAGACCCCGGGTGTCATGGAGCTTCTGGCATGGGGTTCACCCTGGTACCACCTCTCTGTGCCACACACTCACCATCCCGCTGCTCCCCCATGACACCCTCTCACCGTCCTGCTCCTCCCGTGGTGACACTGGGTCACCATCCCGCTCCTCCCTGTGCCTTGGGCTGCTGTCAGCCTCTTCCTGCCTGGTAACACCAGGGCTCTGATTTGGAGAAAATTTGCCCCCAGATGAGCTGAACCCCCCCAGCTGGACTTCAGGTTCTCCCCACCCCAGCTCGGGGGGCTCTGGGCCGGAGCAGGGGCCCCAGGAAGTTGCCCTGCCCACGCTGAGCCCCCCCCAGGGCACAGGGAAACACATACCAGCACGTTCCTGCAGCGCTCGCAGGGCTCTGCGGGGTCCCCACACGTGCTCACTTCTGTGCTGGGAGAGCTGCTGCCACAGGGTAAAGGGAAAAAAAACCCAAACTCAGGGCCTGGGGAGACGAGAACCCTCTGGCTGGGGGAGCCCAAGAGCTGGAGCAGCCTGGAGGGCAGGAAAATCACTTTGCTCCCCAGCTTCTCATTGCTGGGATTTTTCTGTGCTCAGCACCCCCAGTGAGCCGGGTTTTGGCAGGCATTACTGTGGGGGATGCTCCTGCTCCTTCCACTTTGCAGCAGGGAGAATCAAGGCATTACAGTGTCCAGAGGAGACAGTGGTGGGGTCCTGCATGTTGTGGGGACACAAGGCTTTGCCCCACTTTACTGGGAGCCCTGGCAGCATCCACTGATGTGCTTTAGTCCCCAGCAGCACCCCCTGACACAGCCATGTCCAGCCCAGGAGGGTGCTGGGGTGCAGGGACACCTTGACTGTCCTCCCCCAGGCTGTTATGTCTCACTCGATCAGGAACAGCTCAGTGCAAGACTATTTCCCCTCTCTTTTTGGGCTGTTATTTCAGGGAATGGGGCTGATTCACAGGAAAAATATGAAATTTCGACTCTGTGCAGCCAAGATGGGTGAATTTCAACGAATCAGCATTTTAAGAGAGCCTGGGCGTGTGTCTGTAGCTGGGAGGCTGATGAAATGATTTGGGGCTTTGAGGCTGCCTCGTTAGAAACCCTCCTCTCTCCCAGGGAGTGGGGCTGATCACCCCTTCACCCAAGGCTGATTTCCTCCAGCCACAGGGAATTATCTCCCTAGAGCTGTAAAATCACTGAGCTGAAGGGATGAGGTTTGAAGCAGGATGGGACCCGGGTGCTTTGGGATTGGCAGAGGGTTGGTGTCCCCACACTGGTGTCTCATTCCCTCCCTGCAGCATGAGCAGAAGCTGGAAGGAGTTCTCCTTCCAGGATGGGATCCCTGAGCCAGGGACCTGGGTCAGAGCATCCTTTAAAATGCTGGGGCAGTGGGTTATGGCTGGGCTGAGCTGGGACTGAGCAAGGATTTAGACCAGGGTTAATGCAGATCAGGTTTTTCCTGGCTGGAAAAAGCAACTGGGAACAGAGTTGAAGTGTGGTGGGAAGAGGCAGCCACCCCCTGCCTGGTCTTGGTGATGCCCAGAAGGGTCAGGGAGGATGGGAACAGCAAAGCTTTTGGGGAGAAAAGCCTGATTTGGGGTTTCAAGGCGGTTTTCCGGTGCCTCTTTACCAGGACTGCTTCAAAACTGCCAAACTGCTTGTTTTTTACTGGATAGCCCTAAACTTCCGAGAATTAACACAAAAATTCCTACCCTCGCCCTTGAGGCATTCCCGATGTTTGCCTTTGCCCGAGGGACACATGACCGCGGGCGATGTTTTCCAGCCTTCCCACGGCGAAAATTCTCTGTCCATGCTCAGCATCCCTCACCAGATGCTTTCCTGCCCTGTGGTGCCCCCGGGAGAACCAGTCCCAGCACTCGGACCTGCTGGGGCACGGCTGGCACGGGGGGTGCGGTGCCCGCCTGCGGGGCAGCTCCTCACCCCCTCCAGCTCCGACTGCGGGTCCTCACTCGGGGAATTGCGGGATAAATGGGATGCTGATGTTGCAGGAATCGGGGGAAATTGCTCCAGCCTGTGGGGGAGTGAAACCATCCCGGGGACATTAGGGGGACAGGCGGGGTCCTCTTTGCCACCTCCTGCCCTGCAGCCCCACCCGTGCGCGGTGCGGGAGCAAACGGCAGCTTGGAGGGTGTTAATTGAGCAGGAGAGATAATGAGGCTGCGGTGCTGCTCTTTTCTGTGGCTTTGCGGGGGAAACAGCCCCTGGGAGGCTGGGCAGGGCTGGGGGGACAGTTCAGGTCCCGGGGGATGCCGGGCGGGCTGGGAGCCTTCAGAGAGCGGCAGCGCCAGCCGCCGGCCCCCTCCCCTTCCCTCCTCATCCCCCTTTGAGTGCATATAATAAAGCAGCTTTTCAGCTGCGGCTGCAGTGATAGATCAGGAAGAATTGTATGAGTCTATTAAAGTCTGTGTGTCTCTGAATGGAGACTGTGGCTAAGCCAGGCGCCAGGCTCGCGCATTGAACCAGATGTGGAGAGGCGCCATCCTTTCCAGCCACTGAATCCGAGAGGCTGCAGGCTTCACACGCAAGGAAACTGGAGTGCACATGGCAGGGGAGCCGGGGGAGCGGCGGGGAGCACATGGCAGCACATGGGGTGCTGGGGAGGGGGCACAGCCCGGTGCTCCCCGCAGGCACCGCAGCCGAGCCGGGGGCAGCGCTGGGAATGGGGGTTCGGCTGCCAGAGCCACCCCAGGTTGGGGATTGCACCCCGAGTTGTGCAGGGCATTGACGGGGGCTTGTGTTGAGTCTTGGGCTGTTCAGGGCACTGCAGTGTGTGTTTGGAGTGTGCTTTGCACCCCAAGATGTACAGGGGGTCAGCATTGTACCAGGTCATGCAGGGCATTGCTGGGGTGGGGTGAGGATTGTGCTGCACCCCAAGATGTACAGGGCAATGCAAGGTGTGTGTGATGGGGTTACAGAGCACCCCAAGATGTACAGGGCAATGAAGGGTGTGTGTGGTGGGGTTACACAGCACCCCAGGATGTACAGGGCAATGAAGGGTGTGTGTGTTTGGGTTACACAGCACCCCAAGATGTACAGGGCAATGCAAGGTGTGTGTGATGGGGTTACAGAGCACCCCAAGATGTACAGGGCAATGAAGGGTGTGTGTGGTGGGGTTACAGAGCACCCCAAGATGTACAGGGCAATGAAGGGTGTGTGTGGTGGGGTTACACAGCACCCCAAGATGTACAGGGCAATGCAAGGTGTGTGTGATGGGGTTACAGAGCACCCCAAGATGTACAGGGCAATGAAGGGTGTGTGTGTTTGGGTTACACAACACCCCA
Organism: Rhabdornis inornatus; assembly: GCA_013397075.1. Lineage (NCBI taxonomy): Eukaryota > Metazoa > Chordata > Aves > Passeriformes > Rhabdornithidae > Rhabdornis > Rhabdornis inornatus. The sequence continues at coordinate 1,227,369 of VWZS01000747.1, read as the reverse complement.
AGATGTACAGGGCAATGCAAGGTGTGTGTGGTGGGGCTACACAGCACCCCAAGATGTACAGGGTGTTGCAGGGGGAGGCATGTGGCACTGAGCCATTCAGGGGAATCACGCTGTACCCCAGGTTCTGCAGGCCATTGCTGAGTGGGGGGGGTTGTGTTGCACCCCAGGATGCACAGGACACTGTCAGGGCTGATTTGGGGGTGGCAGTAGCAGTGATGGTGCAGGAGAGCACTTAGCGGACCCCAGACACAGTACTGGGGTGCAGAGAGCCTGGTCTAGCAGCAGCACAACTGAGGAGGGCACAGGATGGGTCATGGGCAGCTCCTGTCCCCAAAGCCACTGTGTTCCAGAGAGAAGGCAAAAATGGAAGGACAGAAGGAAGGTAGGAAAGACAGAAAGATGCCATCCTGCTGGGGACAGCTGTGGCTGGCAGCTCCAGGGGCTGGTCAACCCATGGATCCCATGTCCCCAGCAAAGGTATCAAGCAGAGTCTGTGCAGGGGACACAGGTGGCATGGGGACAGCCACTACAGGGCTGTGCTTGGGCTGGGGAGCTGCCATACTCCTTCCTCACCAATTTCACTTTCTCATCTGGGCTGGCCACATGGCTGTAATTTGGGGGTTGTAAATACCTCAGGGGAATTTTTAAAATTAAAAAAAAAACTGTTTTCATTTAAATTAAAAGACACTCCAGCATTTCTATTAGTATTAGAGGTTTATAAAACTTAAAACAAATGTTGAAATTAAACTACCAGGCAGCGTCCACTTCGGGAAGCCCTCTGCATGTTTGACATGACCCAGTTCCTACTGGGCAGTAAGTTTTAATTTTGTATGAGAGTGTCAGGGTGCCCAGTATGACAGGAGGGTGCTTGGTCTCCCTGGGGACCTGGAGGGGATGAAAGCTTGGAGGGATGAGGGTGAGGGTCTCAGCTCTGCTGACCTTTGTAGAAGCAGGACCCTGATGGTCCTGTCTCCATCCTGTCATCCCTTGGTGTCCTTCCCATGGCTGGCACCTGCCCCCAGCAACCTGACTATGATCCTGTCCCCACTGTCCCCACCATCCCTGCCATGCATGGTTCTGCTTTAACCTGGAAACAGTTAACGAGGCTGGGTTAAAAAAAAAAAAAAAGATACGAGCCACTTATTAAAATGAATGTTTTACAATAAATTTGGCGAGAGGCCACCGACCTCAAATGAAAACCAGACTGGAGGACAGCGATGCTGCTCGCTGGCAGGGGCTGCCGGGACGTCTGTGCGTGCAGGGTCCTCCTTGGAGCGGGGCTGGGATGGGGTCCCAGTGGGGCTCCTTCCCATCCCACAGCCTGGCCAGACATGCTGCTGTCCACACTTGGTGGCCTTGGAATGGGCTCTCAGCAGGTGCTGGTGCTCACTGATCAGATGGGTGTGAAAAACACCCTTTTGGCCTCAAAAACAAAGAGGGACTTGGGGCAGTGGCAGTGGGCAGCAGGAGGGGACATCATGGGAATTCTCATCATTCCTCCTTGTCCTTGCCTGCCTCGTCCCCCCCTTGGCAATGACCCTGATGCAATGGGGTCTCTGCTTTAACCTCATGGGGCTGGTGTTGGGTTTCAGTGCCAGATGCCACTGGGGCTGGCTTGCTTGGGCTTTTGCCTATTAAATTTCAAAAAACCACCTTTTTGAGGGGGCTGGGGAAGAGAGGAAGGCTGGGATGGAGAGGAAGGCTGGGATTGCCATGCCAGGGGTCCCTGGCTGGGAGCCAGCCCTCCACACAACGTTCCTGCTATGCAGCCCCGGCTGATTTAGTTTTATTTTTCAAACACTGAGCGAAAGTCCCAGTGAGCTCTCAACACCGTGATGGCCTGAGGCACCCCCCATCCCCTTCCCAGCCCCCAGGAAAACTCACTTTGCAGTTAAATCCAGGATTTTGGTGGTGCTTTGCAAGCACAGGTGGGTTCTACTCCTGGGCCAGTCTTATTAGTGTTAATTAATTACACAACTGTGCCCTGCTGGAAAACCAGGTAACCTGTTGCATCAGATGGCTGCGTGTGAGCAATGTTGGCACCTCTGTGGCTGCATCATGGATGCACCAAATGGTCCCTAAAAGGTGTGCAGGATGGGAAGGGAAGCAGCATCTGCCATGCTCAGCCCTGATGTAGGGCAGCAGGGTCTGTGCTGGCATCATCCATCATCTGTCCCACCATCCCACTCCCCAGTGGCTGTGGGGACCCACTGTGGCTGTTCCCTCTGCCCAGACCCCTCACTGCAGTGCCTGGGGCTGCCCCAAATCCCAGCATTTTGGCCACAGGGTCTGGGCTGGCTGTTTCCCTGAGCCACAGAGGCCCATTCACACATCTCTGAGCCACCACGGTGCTGCCACTCGCCACACTCCACTGTTTTAATGAGCTGGCAAAGTGGGGAGGCTGCATCCCCGTGGGGCACCTGGGGGTTGCATCCCCAGGAGCATCCCAGGGTGCTGCAGTGGTGTGAGGTGCAGGACAGCCCAAGCACTGCTCTCATCCCACCCCAAGAAGGTCTCCTGGCTGGGAGATGAAAGCAAGCTCTGCAGTGAATATCTCCTTGCCGGGAAGGCTCCTGGCTGGTGGTGGCTGGGGGAGAGCCAGCGCCTTTTGTTGGTCCCTGGGCCTCCACCGTGGGGGTTGGCAAATTCACAGGAGAACAAAATGAAAATTCCTGCTCCCCCGTTGGTCGGTGCTGCTCGGAATTTGGCTTGGATCAGTCAAACCCACCATGCTGTCTTTTCCGGAGGCACTTGGCTGTGCTGGGAGGGCTTCGGCTCCTGCTACCCCCAGCCTTGCAGCCACAAACATCCGCCTGAGGAGCCCTCTGGTCTGACACAGCCTCTCAGAGCATCCCTGCATGAAGCCAGGAGCACCCATCCTGGCGTCTGTGCTGTCTCCCCCTCTCCCTCTCTGACATTTGCAGGGGACATCTAGACTGGCACCACTGTGAGTGAGTTTTTGGAAGCTCTGTGTGACCCCAGCCCCAACTAAGAAAAGAGGGACCCCAGAGGGGTGTGAACCCCTTTGAGTTGCATGTTTCCCTGCCATGAGCAAGGAAGATGCCAGACCCTGCCACATCCTGACCTCTCAAAACCACCGTACTCAGAAAATCTGTGCAGACAGTGGATTTACCCAGGAGCCTTTCCTCCTCACCGTGCCATTCTTTGAGGGGCAGATTGGGTACTCATTGTGGAGCAGCCCCCCAGCTTTGCCCCAGCTCAGCTCCTGCGCTGTCCCCATGGAGCGCTGACACAATGGAGACAGTGGTGGCTCTGGAGCCGGGACAGCTCATTGTGCGGGGCTCCTGTGAACACACGGGATGCTCCTGGCAGCTCCTGAAAGCCCCGTGCCAGGCTGGGGTCACCCTGTGCTGGCACAGTCCTGGGAAGGAACATTTCCCTTGCAGCCCCCCGAGCCCAAGGGATGCTCTCGGTGCTCTGGGTCTGGGCTGGCTGCCCTGGGCCAGTGCCACCGTGGCAAGCACAGCCAGGCAGTCTGAGCCCCACGGCCCCACAATGGCCCCGGCTCCGGCTCCCGGGGTGCAGGAGCCAGGCAGGAGGGAAGGCACAGCCAGAGGCCTCGGCGGGTCCCGCGCTGGGCGCCAGCGCTGTCACAGCTTTCCAGGCTGTTTGTGGAGCAGTCGTGTCAGGGGATGCTGATGGTGCCAGGCTCTGTGCTCTGGATCCTCACACAGGGTTGGGGCTGGGGCCAGGATGCTGGGGTACATCCTGAGCCAGCGAGCCCAGCAGCAGGATGTGTCTGTGTCACCTTCTCCAAGGGTCTGTCTCCAGGCAGTTCCCACCCCAGGTATAAGGTGGGTGATGGCACCATCTCTTCCAGGTCCCTGGCAGAGGGGACAGGAATTTCTTGTGGTGCTCAGCCTACTCCCCTTACTCCCACCAGAGATTTGTGGCCAAAGATGTTCCCCAGCCCCTTCCTGGGGCTTGACAGCATCCCACCAACCCTGCCTCCTCCTTCAGGGAATGTGGCTGCAATTAATTCATTAAATGCTTCCGCTGACGCAGGAGCTGGCTGTGCCAAAACACCATTCCTGGGGCCTGGCCTCCACTGGGTGAGTGCTGTGCTGGGCTGTGCAGGAGCCTCTGGCCCAGGCAGTAGCCTCTGGCATGGTGGGAAGTGCTGGGAATGTTCAGGGACTCCTGAGCACATCAAAGCCTCAAGGCTTTGCCTGCAGCCCTGTGGATTTCACCAGCTTTCAACTTTCAGGGCATTCTCTCTAAATCACAGCACAAAACTCGGCTGGCTGGTTCCTCACCTGGCATCTCCAGCATTTGCTTCCCTTCTTCATTCTTTTCATTATCTTCCTCCTTCCTCACTGTGACTTCCTGATCTTCTCTCTCTTGTGCACTTGGGTTTTGGAGCACGGTTGCCCTTTCTCCCAGAGCCAGCTGGAGAGCCAGCTCTGAATCCATTCACAGCTCTCAGCAGTGAATTTGGTGGCTAATTCTGGGCTGGAACCATCCGCAAGGGAAACAGTGTCTCCTCACAGGGGGATCTTCCTTTTCACGTTCTTTCTGTTCCCAGTACCCATCTAAAGTATCATGTTCCCAATGCATTTGCTGCACTAATAATGAGCTAAAAAAAGGCTTTGGTGCCACCACTGGGTTACCAGCACAGGCTGGATACATCCCTACTGGGATGCAAGGGATGCTGCTGGCTCAGCCAGGACCTTCCTGGTTTGTTGTGCCTTTCAGCTGGACATACTGTGATGGCTGTTCAGACACTACACATCATCCAGGGGTGCTCCTGGGCTCTGGTGTGCAGGCTGTGCATGCAGCATCCCTGGTGCTGCAACTCTGCTGGGCAGGATCTTCCCAAAAATTGGATGTCTGTGTGGCTGGGGGTAGCAAACTGTGGTGCTGGGTGGTTTCTGGCTGGTGCAGAGGCAGCTCTATAACCATAAAACAGGCTGCTGCTGCCTGTCAGTGAGCACAGGCTAAGGCCCCCCCGGGACAGCTTTGGCCTGTTTCTTGGTCCAAGCTTTTGCTGCTCCTTTTTAACAGAGACACTTTTCCCCCAGCAAAACTGGCAGCCTGTAAAAACGTGTCAGCGTTTCAGTTTTTTCACAATTAATGAGGTGAAACATCCTCGGAAACATTTTGCTGTAATGTTTCTCCAGTAGCTGGGACTTGCCCCTCTCTTAAATTTTTCATGTACACCACTTGAGCTGAGAAAGTTTCCTTCGGACTCAGCACATTTGGACCCCCCCAGCTTCAACCTCTCCCCGGAGCTTTCAGCATTCCTGGGGTCTTTGTGGGGCTGGGGCTGGGCTGGAGGGGGGACAGGGAGCGACAGTGGCTTGGAATGAGGAGGTGGGAGCCTTCTCCCAGCAGTGGGAGCCTGGGGAGGGGCTGACAGCCCTTGTTCCCCAGGGATACCCTGTCCCCCATATCCATGGTAGTTCCCAGGATGGGTTTGGACCTCACAGCATCGTGCCAAGCAAAACTGGGGCTGGCATCCTGTGGGCAGGAGATGGCATCCCCAAAGGCTTCTCCCCTGGGTACTGAGGTGAAATAATGCAGAAAATGGGCGTTTCACTGATAAGGTTTTGCCCCCAAGCTGGTGCTGTGTTGGTCCTGTGCACCCAGGCTGGGCTCACGGGTGGGTGCAGGAAAGGAACCACACCTGGATCACTCAGCACATGTGGAGGGGCAGGTTCCTGGCTGCTTCTCAGCCCCCCAGGCTTTCCAAGATGGAGAGATTAAAGACCCGTTGTGGTGTAGGCATCTTCCCCCATCCCTACTGCAATAAACCCTGTCCTTCCCGTGCCCATGAGCAGGGACAAGTGCCCAGCTTCCCTTTGGCCTGTGGAGCATCCGTCCTGCTATGCCTCCTGCTATGCCTCCTCCCTGCAAGGCCCCAGTATGGGCCAGTAACCACCCCCTTGGGCTCCCAGGCTGTTCCCAACTGCATCCCAAGGTAGAGTGGTGTTGGAAGTGGCTGCTGTAAAGAGGGGTCATCTGCACTTGGCAGCTCATGCACCACCTTGGCTTCGGGTGTCTCAGCTGAAGGTTGTGGAATAAAAAGCAGCTGGAGTGGGCACACAGCATGGAGGGGCAATTCCCAAACCCCAGAACTTTGCTGCGGCTCGCTGCAGTCCGAGGGGAAACGCTTCCTCCCCATTGCATGATTTAGAGGAACAAGTTAAACAATTGCACATGAAACTTTGGCAGACGTCATCGCCGGAGCTCTCCTCGCTTCCCCCGAGTGTATAAAGGGATGAAGGGAGTGCACATGTTTACCGAGAGAGACCATGGGAGAAACGAAAGACATTGTTTTTCCAAAGGATTTCTTGGCTGTAAAAGACCTCCACCACCCTGCGGCTTCCCTGATGAAGGCCCAGCGTTAATTTGTTAAATCCACATCAAGTGCCCAGAGAACCCGTTGTTTATTTTTGCTAATTCAGCTGGCCGAGATCAAATTGGGGTTTTATTTGTTAAGGATAAACCTTAATTAATAAAAGCTATTTATTTGGCTAGAGCTGGCCGCAGCCTGAGGGTCAGATATGCCACGATCATTATTTCAAGTAAAACAAACCCAAAATGTCTCTCAACAGTTTGAAAAACGTAGAGACTTAGAGGGCTGAATTTATTTGTCTTAGGAAGAATTTACAGCTAATTCCCTCCAGGCTATTTCCACCCTTAAATTATACCCAAGAAGAAAAAAGGAGGAAAAAAATGCCATTCCAGGCATAGTAGGGAAGTAAATGGTACAGCAGATTTGATCATTTTGGCTGGGGGGTGTGAAAAATTTAAAGCTTAAAGAGTCTTTGGCAAACTGCTCGCAAATAAATGGAACGTGTGAAATAATTTAATGACAGAAAACTGTTCAGGGCCATGGGGGCTGCGGTGCAATGGAAAATGAAACACATTGGAGGAGATGTAGCCTGGGCTCTTTGCATGAGAGGGTTGAACTTGCTGCCTTCTGACCTGAAAAATGGGGGTATTTGCACCCCAAAGCCAAGTGGTAGAGTTGGACTCGGGAAAACTTATCCCAGGATGTGGTGGTACTCATAGGGAGAGGGGTTTGCAGCATCACCTGGGGAAGAGACAGGCTGGAAGTTGGCTGAAGTGACCATCTAGGGTAGCAGGGATGGTGCTGGGCAAACACCGTGCTCTGGAAGAGTGTTTTGCAAAGAAACCCCAAAACTGGGTGTCTAGAGGGGAGACTGAGCATGGCTGGCTGTGAAGGACATCCCAAGGGAGGATCCCTGCCCGTGTTTCCAGGGCTCAGGCGAGTGATCTGCTGGGATTGTCAGTGCTGGTTGATCTGGATTGCAGCTGCTCCAAGGCCATTTACTGTGCGCTGATGGAGCTCGTAAGTCAAAACCAAAGCCTTGGTGGAAATCGAGTGAAAATTGCCTCTTTACAGTGCTCAACAGCAGCTGTGGGGGGTTGGGGCCCTGCCAGTGTAAGGGCCCCCCTTGGCAAGCCCAGCACCAAGGCTGAGACTCGCTGAGTCCTTCCTGTGGAAAACTAATGGAAGCACAGAGGGAAAAGGCAAGAGTCGGAGAAGGGGTTGGTTGGTGCCCGGCTGAACCAGCACGGCTCTGACCAAGGGGTGGTGTTGCCTTTGCAAATGGGGCAGGATCTGTCGCTCCCGAATTCTCAGTGTGGCACAGTCCAGACTTGCCAGCATTGGTGCTCCCACAGGGAGAAGGGTTTTGGGGTGACTCCCAGCACCCCGTGGAATCTGTAGGGCACAGTGCCGCTCCCAGGATGTCTGCACCTCTCAGGCAGCACTGCCTGAGGCCGGACAGCCCAGAGAGGACGCTGGCGGTTAACCAGGCCACATCCAACACCCCAAAACTCATCCACATCACGGGTGAAAAGTCTCCTGTCTTTCCTAACACTCTGGGGCAATTTAAGGCTTTTTTTTGTGATGCACATTGGGCCCATCCTGCTCTATGCAAAGCCCCTGCACCTCCCTCTCCCCATCCTCCCCCGCATGTCATCTTTGGTTATTCAGTAATGTTATCCCCCCTGTTTTCCCCCTTTCCCTGCATTTCTTTTCCTTTCAGCGGAAATTGTAATCAGTGGAAGATAAATACAGGGAAGGTGGCTGGGGGGAAGGCTCAGGAGCCCCTCTGACCTCAGGGCTGACCAACCAAACTGGTCCCTCCAGCCCAAATGAACCCCCAGATTATATCTAACAAAGGCAAGGGTTTGTCTTTCTCCATAAACTCCCCAAGCACTGCTTTGGGACAGAACAATAATGGTGGGAAGCTGGATTTAACTTTCTGCCATTACAAACTCTTATTCCTGGAAGCCCATCAGGCTGGGCAACTGGTTTCCAATTCCTCCATCAAGGTGTCAGCAGGTCTGGTTAAATCCAAGTCCCACTGATGGCAGTGAGAAGACAGGGCATCTTCAGGGGACCCAACTCATCCCCTTCCTATTCCTTTTCTGATATCACACAGGACTTAGCCATGCTCATTTTTGGGAAGCTGATTTGGGGTTATTAAAACATTTCTGATAGAAGAGATCCAGCCTGACTGTACATTGTAAACCTGTCAGACACTCACCACCAGCAATTAGGGTGGCATTTGTCTGGCCCCACAAGCCTGCAGTGCCTGAGCTAATGAGGAAAAGATGTTGATGCATTACCAAGGCTCATCCCTAAGCAGAGCAGAGGATCCAGGCAGGCACTCCATGTGTGGAGCTGCCTTCCTGCCATACAGAGAGGGCCTGGAAAAGGTGTGGAAGGTCCTTCCATTAAAAACAGCAATAGCAGCTGAACAGAATGCCCCAAAGCCAGCATGGTCCAGGGTTTGCAGGTCTCCAAAAATTCAGGAACCACTTGTGCTCGGACACATCCTGATCCAACTCCGGTCTTAAACCTCGATCCCATCAGAACTGCCAGCCCCATATGGGAAGCACTCAGCACCACTTATCTCCTGTGGCTGTTTAGCTCTTCCTTCTGTGGGTTTGGGGAGATAAAGACCAGCCAGAAAATGTGGCCAGATCCTACGGAACTGGATTGAGGATTAATTTTAAAAAAACTTTCCTCCTCCTCCTCCTTTCTTTGAGCCAAATTAGAGTGGGTGAGAGAAATCATCACTATGGAGAAGTCCTATAGCCAGGTTTAAATTGAGGATGAAGCCAAAGGGGTTTATAACTTCTATTTATACATTTCCCAGGGTTCTGTTGAAATCATTGCTAGTTTGGTGAGGGGCAGTGAGTGCCCTTGTGAACAGACCTTTGAACCAAACCCTGATCTACCATTTCCGCAGAAGCCCTGTGGCATGGTCATAAACCCACAAGGAAACCTCTCACCCTGTTACATCCTGTAGCTCTTTCCCAGCCTGATGGTTCCCATTTCAGTCCCAAGCTCCCAGAAAATTCGGGGACAATCATGGCTGGACTTCATGTATTTTAATCCAGCAGCTCGTTAGCTCGCTGAAGGAAAACAGGACCAAAAAAGGAGTTTAACTAAAAGGGGCAACTGGAAAGCAGAGACTGGCAGGACATTTGAAGCTGCAGGAACAAGTGCTGGAGGGAATTCTGAGAATTTTATTTGTGAGCCTTTAAACACGATTGGTGGTGAAGGGCAGCCCGTGGTTTCCTGGCTGGGGAAAGGGTCTCTAACCCACACATATTTCAGACACTGTCCATTATGTTTTCACCTAACCAAGAAGGCCATGCCCAAAATACAAGATCACAGACCACTGATGGTCAACCAAGGCTAAGTTGCACCTACAGCACAATAAAAGACCCAGAGAAAAGCCAGTGGCTATAGAGAGGCCTTGGGAGAATGGCATGGTTGGGCACACAGGGGTCTTAGAGACTGATGAAGAACTTACTGTTGGGCATTTAATGGCTTAAATTATTCAGAGTTAAGGTGCAAGAAGGTTTTTCTGGCCTTAAAGATCTTGGAAATTTCCTCCTGCTCAACAACTTGATGGTGTATTGAAACAGCAGAGTTAATATCCCTTCCAGTAGATTTTGTTTGTTGCTCAAGCATTATCTGAAAATGCTGCATTTATTAAATAAGTATCATGATTAGTATAATTAGCAAGTATTTAATTTGTGAGTATACTCAGGGAGTGGTGAGTTCTGCCACCCTGGCCTCTGCAATGATATAGAGCAGAAAGCCCCAACATAGCCCTGCCATGAATCAGAATGTCATAAAATTATTAACATTTCAAGTAATTCCAAAATGCTTTCCCACCAGTAGGTACAGATTGGATCCAGATGCTTTATTAACAGAAAGAATCATTAACCAGTACCTCCATAAGGGAGAACGACAGCGAGTCGTGCTCCCCACGAAGCCTTTGCAGGCAGCTGACTGGGTGTCTTGGAAGAAGGCTTCATAAACTTGCCCAAACCTTATGATATTAGTGACAAAGAGGAGATTAATCTCAGCCTGGCTGACAGCCCAAGATCAATACTGAGAAACCAAGCTACACCCTCAGCTTCATGTTTCCATGAGCCAGCAAAGCCAGAAATAAACACTGTGGAGGCTGAGCCCTGCGAGACGCGGTGCCGCTCGTTCTGAGCTCTGAAGACCAGGGTTGGAAGAGCAGATGCTTGGCTGCAGTCCTCTGTCACCTTGGGGACATGCCACACCTAGGGCCTTGGGGGGTGCTGGAGGTGGGAGCTGAGACACATCTTGGTGTTTTGGTGCTGAATTTTCATCACCATTCATGAAAGCTTGGCTTAAAGTCTTATCAAGAGCTGAGCCCCAATTTGGATCAAGTGCAACCCCAGAATACACAGACTGGTATTCAAAATCAGGTCCACATGGTTTTTTAGCCAGATGTGAAACCACTGCACGCCTTGGTAAATGTTGGGCTTAACCCTAAGCTCCAGCAGGTCCCAAAGTAGGTTTTGATTCTCATGGATATCACAGGGTTGCACAAAGTCCCAGGTGCCTGGAGGGAGCGTGGCTGGCACAGAGCAGGACACTGCAGACCCCCAGGAGGGCTTGAGCTTGGCTAGGTCATGGGGTCTCACATGGGTCTGGCTCTCATGTGGCTTCTGTTCTTTCCCCACAGGTGAGAGCCTGAGCCCAAGCTGTGGGGCAGCCAAAAGGAAGAAGAAGCAGAGGAGGAACCGCACCACCTTCAACAGCAGCCAGCTGCAGGCACTAGAGAGGGTCTTTGAGAGGACACACTACCCCGATGCCTTTGTGCGGGAGGAGCTGGCCAGAAGGGTCAACCTCAGCGAGGCCAGAGTCCAGGTGAGCACAGGTTTGTGTGGGAGAAAACAACAACCTCTGCCTTGCCCTCAGGCAGGAGCAGGGACTGTCCCCTCCCTTGTTTCATCCTGCACATCACCATGACCCATAGGACAGATTCTTGGGACATCCCTGCTCACACTGGGTCCCCACTGACCACCTTTCCTCCCTGTCACAGGTGTGGTTTCAGAACCGGAGGGCCAAGTTCCGCCGTAATGAGAGGGCGATGCTGGCCAACAGATCGGCATCACTGCTCAAATCCTACAGCCAAGAAGCAGCCATCGAGCAGCCCATGGCACCACGACCCACTGCACTGACCCCGGAGTATCTCTCTTGGACCAGCACCTCCCCGTACAGGTAGGTGGAGGCTCTGGAGGCGCTGGGGAGGAGGTGGCCGTGGGGCAGGGCTGCCTAGAGACCACTCCACTGCTGCAGGAATGCAGCCCTGTGCCACTGCTGGGGAGTTGGGAAGCTTTATGAGGCCGAAAGGAGCTCGTCTGACTTGGCTTTGGGAACCATTTCAACTCTGCCTGAGCATCTGCTGCCCAACGCTGAGCAGGCTTCCCTGTCTCCTTGCATTTCGGGGCTGGAGCAGGCGCCCTGGTCCTTGCAAGGGATTTGCTTGGCCTCATGCTGACCCTTCCCACATCTCGGCACAGGAGGTGGCATGGGTCCCTTCTGGTTCCCAGCTGTTCATGTTCAGCCATCACATCCAAAAGCACAAAGCAGGGCCTCCTGGTGCATAGTTTGAGGGGTTCCCACATCCATCCAAGCACATAAAAATGCTGAAGCCTTGGCTGTTCTTGTGAGAGATCTCCAAGAGGGAACAGCCAGCCTGGCCTGGGAAGCCAGCAGGACCACAAAGGGCATGGGGACTTCTCCATGGGCCATTGCCTCATTCCTCCCTGCTCCCTCCCTGCAGCACTGTGCCCTCCTACAGCTCCAGTGGGACCGCAACGCCCACCCAAGGGGTGAACATGGCCAACAGCATCGCCAGCCTACGCCTCAAAGCCAAAGAGTTCAGCCTCCATCAGAACCAAGTGCCGACCGTGAACTGAGCAGGGCAAACCCCATCCCATGGCCTCCTCCAGGATACAGCGTGGAGCTCCTGTGCCGGTCCAGGACAAATCCACTGCCTGCCCAGCACACATGCCACTCATCCAATGTCTCAGCATCTTCTCTCCTCTTCCCTTCCCTTCTGAAGGTAGAGTCAGTCCCAGGCCGAAGTGGCACATAATTATAGCCACATATGGAGCGAACTCGGTTAGAAACTTGCTTTTCCGCACACCCTTATAATAACGGCTATATATACACACATACCCCCCACACGCTCTTTTGAGGACAAACAGACTTGCCAAGGGAACAAGAATTTGCTTCCAAACATGGAAGGATCTTGGACTATTGGATTTGACCAATTTGGGTATCTTGCCCAGAGAGCCAAAGAGTTATTGGGTCTTCTCCTCCCGCAGGGACAGTGTGGGAGGATCACGAGCCCCCCTTTCCACCAGGCTGTGACTTGCAGCACTCAACTGTGTGTGCCAAAGCTGATCTGTGTGTTCGTGTCTTTGTGCAACTCCAGCCACAGCGTGGGATTGGGACTTCTCAAAGTTTGGGACTTTGGGAAGCTGATGGCTCACCCATGCCATGGCCAGTTTCGGCCAGCCCTCTGCACTGTGCTGCCTGCATTTAGGAGCTGCCTATGCTGATGGCATCAGGCTTTGTCCCTTCCCAGAGGGGCAAGCAGAGCTGCAGCATCTCAACAGACCCTCCTGAAGCCTGTGAGCTCTCCCATGAGCTGGGCATGCATCGCCAATCTCCAAGCAGGCACCGCTGCCGTGCCTCGGCGGATTTGCCAGCGATTCTACAAAGCCCCAGGTCACTGAACCATCCCAGGGAATGAGAAAATTGGAAAAAGCTGTTGGGTTTCAGCTGAGTAGGCGGCTCCCAGCGCTTCGTGCCAACGAAGGCTTCGCCTTCCGGAGGCACAGCCTCCCTGTCGGCAGCTCCGCAGATGTGCTCGGGGGTCTGGGGCCGGCAGCTCCATGGGGGGAGACTTTTTTGGTTTTACAGAAAGGAAATGGTTTCCCCCTCATCCCACCCTGCTGCGCAGCCTAATGAGGTTCCAAGGTGGGATGTGCAGGGGGATGGACATGGGGTGGGCCTCCACGTTCCCCTGCCAATTCCACAGCCAGAGTGATGGAGGTGTGGTGTTCCTGTGGACAAAGCCCACTGGAAACCAGATCACCCTTTCCTCACCCACTGGAAAGAGCCACCAGCCAAGCATGGGGAAACCACTAGCTCAGAGGGGTGTCCTGGACAGAGAAGACACCAGCCCTACTTCCCTAGACGGGGTTGGTTTGGGGGCTGCAGCAATAGATCTGAGGACAAATGGAGCAATTGCTGAGGTGCCTCCTCCAAGTAAACATCCTCTGGTTGGTGACACTGAGGCTGAAAGTGCCGCAGCTACAAAGTGCCCACCTGAGTTGCCACAGTTCCCAGGAGCATCCTCTCCCATTCCCACTGGGGCTCTCACTGCAGCTGCATTGGGGACCCAGTGGCTGTGACACCAGGCAATGCCAGAATGGGGGGACTCACCCAGCATGCAGAGCTGGAGACCTGATGGGAGAACAATCTCCTCTGCCTGGGGGTGAACCAGCCCCTCCATCCTGCCTCCAGCCCCTGCCTTCTCTGCTCTATAATGCAGCCCCAGGTTGGGAACAGCCACCTTCTTCTCCTCAAGCTTGGCAGGCAGGGAGGGGGCACAGCCTGACTGACACTGTCCACCTCATTCAAGGAGCAGTGTCACCCTAAATACCCACCCTCTGTCCCCATCCATATTTCCAGGGCTGGTATCCCTCCCATTTGTCATGCCAGAAGAAGAGCACACAGCTCCCCACACTGCACAGAGACCTGCCAAGCCAGAGGGAAGAGGGATCCACTGTGGATCAGATCATCCACCCTGAGAAACACCACTTGGGGCAGGAGGAGGGGCCAGGGGGTGCTATTCCCATGGAAAGCGCAGGGCTCTTTTTTCGGTTATACAAGATGAAACCACAGGGATATAAATGTCGCTGCCTCTTTGAGAACATTAATGAAAATAAACCCATTTAATAGTTTGCAGATGCTGTTTCTGTAAACCTAAAAAAAGCAGGGAATAAATATTTCTTCACTAAATATCTATATGTATATATATATTTGAAAACATTTGCTCCTAATCTTAGGGCCCCTCCTTTGCTGTGCTTTTGGCAGCTTATCACAGCTTGTCAGTCAATGCTGAACTCACCAAGAAGAGATACAAATTGCACCCATGGAGGGGTAGCAGGACTGAGGGATTATTGTAATCTAAGCTCTCTCTCGCCCTTTCTATTTGTACATTTCAATTACTTGTAACAAGATCCATGGTGGATTTGTTTTTTTCTTCTGCATGTCCGTGTTTTGGAAATTTTTGTAAGGTTTTTGTAAAAACAACTCTTGTGAAATAATGGAGGAATAAATATTTTACTGAGTAGAGACGTGTCAGTGCATGTGATAGGGACCTGAGTCTTCCATCACCAGCCACTGTCGTTTCCCTGCCTGCCTTGGACAAGCAGCCTGGGCAGAAATTGAATGAAGAGCAAGGAGGGTCAGATTCTGCTCAGAAATTGAGCTGAAAAAAACCAAAGGGTAGAAATAGAGCATCACATTGTAGACACTTTCCAGGAAGCAAAGGCCCACAGTACCCAAAACAAGAGGAATTGGTCAGGTGAAGGCAATATCAAATAGTTGAGGCAGCCAAAGTTAAACAGGGCTCCAGGAGCTCACAGTGCTGAGCTGTCAAGCAGCAGATTTAATGCAATGTGGAGAGGTGTGAAGATGTGCCCAGGGGAAACTGCCCAGCACATGCTCAGACTGAAAAGCAGGGAGTAAAGTGGCAGGAATTGCCAGGAAAGGATTCAAGAGCAAGGCAGGGAGTGTCCTCACAGCATAAATAAAGCCTGAAATCCATTGCCCCAAGATATTGTGGAGATCAATGCTATGGTGTGTTCAGAGAGGGTGAAAAAGTTAATGGTGAGTGGGTGTGTGTTGGTGCAAAGTGGGATTGAACTGCCTGTGTAGAAAACTGCTGCCCTGCCGACTTCCAGGAGCCAGGAGGGCTGGGAGTACAAGGGACACCTGGGTTTCCCTTGTTTCTTTTACTTGCCTTCACCTGCTGAATTGCAGCAGCCTCGTGTCAGGCCAGCTCACATGGTGTCACTTACAGGATGTCTCTGTCACCTCCTCCTCCTCCTCCCCCAGGCCATCCTCAATCCCCCTACACAGCCAGGGAGAACACAACACTATCCCATGCACCCAGACAGGCTCAGCTCCATGAGAGCCACAGGATCTGCTCCTTCCCAGCAGCAACTTTTGTCCCATCATTGGTGGCCGTGGAGACACGTGGGTTAGGGTCCTGTGGATTGCAAGGTTGAGGAAGGGAGGAAGGATCCATAAACAATACATTCCAACTTTCCCTAGAGGGGAACAAGGCTCATCCCATATCATCCCTGCAGCACCCAGCAGGAACGAGTCCCCATATTGGACATCACCCCATGCCCACTACAGTCCCACACACTTGACCTCCCTGCCGAAGTGCTCTGCTGCTGCTTTGTAACCACTTATTTATTCATTCAGTAAGTGGCTTGTAGATCATTAAGGCAAATTGTCCAACCTCCTGCATTAAGAACATTACCCAAGCAGCATCCTCATGTCCTCAGCACGTGGCCAGTGCAGAGCATCCCTTTGGAGAGCATCCAGCCTTGAGTCAGAAGACCCTTGGAAGTGATGAACTTACACATCCCAGGGCAGATTCCTCCAGTGACTCATTACTGTTGACTGCTGGAAATATGTCACTTATTTCCTGCCTGAACTGTCCCAACTTCAATTCATCTCTCACTAAAGCAGAAGGTCTCAACCCATGGTCAGTCGGCTCCCAGGAGCTGATGGACATCTGAGGGGACTCAAACCAGGAGACAGACAAGCGTGGAGAGCTGCAGCTCACCTGGCAAGGTCTGCACTCCACAGGGGAGGGAGATCCTGGGGGAAGGCTGTCAATGAAGAGGAGCTCAAAGGTTCTGCAACCTCTCCTCTTCCAGGACAGGAACAGTTTACTTCCCAGGAAGGGCACATCCATCACCGGTACTAATTTTGGTAGGAGAGCTGCTCTCCATCCATGCACTACAACTTTGGGAGTGGGGGAAGGTTGTAAAGACATTTGCAAACAGTTTCTGTCCTCAAAGCAGTTGGTTTTCAACCAGGTGATTCCAAAAGGGCGGCTCTCAGGTGATGGGAGGATCTTTCTGGACCTCCTTTCCTTGTTTCTGAGTCCATAGCCTGACATTTGGGCATGACTTGCTGACTGACGAAAAGTTGGAAGTTTGCCCCTAGAATATTTTAATGAGAACAATTTTGTGTTGTCATCAGCATCGGCTGCTACAGCAGCAAGACAAAACAGAGCTCACATTTTCCAGCTCACAGGGACACCCGCCTGGTTATCCCCACCCAGAATGAATTAAAGAATATTGCGGTTCCAGTATCCTCCTTCCCATTATCCTTGTGCTGCTGAGCCCTTCTCTGGTGGCAACAGGAAGGTCTGAAGACCCTGTGAGTCCTGCTGGCACCATCCACAAACTGCAGGGACACATATTCCTATGACAACAACGTGTCATCTCCCAGCAGCCGAGCCCCTTCTGCCCTTTGGAGTGATGCTCCTGTCCTGGGGGTTGCGATGCTCATCTCAAACGCCACATTCCATGTGGAAGGAGCATCTCCTCCCTGCAGCAGATATTTTGCTCGCTGCTGTTTTTTTCCAACCCCACAGGGAAGCAACCTAAGGCAGTAGAGAAGCTGGATGGTAGCTATGCACAGGGGGTGTAATGCTTTATAAATACTTGGGAAGAAGGGAGGAAGAAAAGGTTCCTTTTGTAGCTGGTGTCGCGAAGCCCAGGAAGAGTTATCACGTATAAGGAAGAACTATTGCATGGAGATGCACAGCATTGCATCCATACACCACAACTGCAGAAGCAGGGGAAGTTTGCAAGGACATTTGCAAACTGTTTCCTTCCTCAAACCAGTCTGTTTTCAACCAGGTGACTCCCAAAGAGTAAGTCTGAGGTGATGGGAAGATCTCCCTGGAACTGGCATCGCATCTGCCGGCTTTGGAGAGACTGATGGGCGCTGGAGCAGATATCAGCCTCCTCCCCCTCAATCGGTTCCCCAAGGAATGTCACCCTCCCTCTATCCCAAACCCAACCCATCCCCGCTATGCGCACCCCCAGCTCTCTGGCAAGCAGACGGGGGCAGAGAATCCGTGGGGACCCGCACCCCGGGCAGGGTGCCCGTGTCCCCGGGCAGGTCCCGCAGCCACACGAGGGTGCTGCAGCCCCGCGCAGCGCAGCGCAGCCCGCGGAGCCGGGCGGGCCGGGGGGAGCCCCAGGGCGCTGCTCTGCTCCGCACCCGGCCGGCTCCCGAGCCCCCACGAGTCCAGCAGGGCACGTCTCACAGCTCAGCCCCACAGCCGGGTTAGAAAACGCCCGCTGGAAAAAGTTTCCCCGGTGCCAATTTATCCTCGTGTGCCAGCAGGTAAGCACGGTTATCTTCTCCATGGGACTCCTGAATGCCCATGCCTGTAGAGCTGTCTCCTCTCATTCTCTCTACAAGTCACAGGAATCTCAATTCCTCAAGAGGAATAAGGGGATTTGTGTATCAAAATCCCATCTGCTAGAGAGAATTTTGGGAGGGCAGAAAAGGAAGAGTGATCTGTGTTAAAGGAGAGATGCTTAAGGAGGAATCTTGGTCCAGATCCCACCAGGGGAAGGTCTGGATGAAGAGAGATCCAGGGAGTGGTGCAGGCGGGTAAGGAAGAGGTGTGTCCAGTGCTCAGGGGTAGGAGAGATCCTGGGGCTTGAACCACCTCAAAGAGTGTGGGAGGGAAAGTGGCTTGTGCTGGGTCTCCACTTGCTTTTCTCCCAGCTCCAGACACCTTGAGGGAAGACACGTACTGGTTGTATGAATCACATTCACACATTTAACCACAGAAGGGGGCGGAATGGACCTTAAAGATCATCTGCTCCTGCCATAAGCAGGGATAGCTTGAATTAGACCGACGTTGCTCAAGGTCTCATCCAACCTGGCTTTGAACTCTGCCAGGGCTGGGGCATCCACAGCCTCCGTGGGCAGCCCTGTACCAGTGTCTCACCACCCTCATAGTAAAAAAAGTCTTCCTAATGTCCAACCAAAAAGTCTTCTCCTTCAATTTGCACCCATTTAAGCACCAAACTGTTGTTCTGCAGTCCAACGTGGGTTTCATAGCATTACCATTTCCTGTTTTAGTCAGGTGCGAAAAACAAGGTGTTGGACATAAAAAGTACACACCAAACCCCAGAGACTGGTGGGTGCAACCACTGTCCTTGCTCTCCTGGAGCAGCAGGAGGCACATCCTTTGCCTACACTGATGCTGGAGAAAGAATTCGGGAGCTCTGAGCTTTAGATATTAATTGGGAAAAGGCAGGGATGCCCCCCACATGCAGCAACCACTGGCAGTGTACAGGGGAGAGCCAGTGACTCTGATCACCTGGTCCCAGGAGAGCCCTGATGGGCCTGGTGCTATCCAAGTAACCGAGCCCAGCTTGGTCCTGCTTCCCCCAAACTTCCACAACACTTCAAAATAAGTGCAATGCTTGGGCCTCTCTCAAGTTTGCCTTGTAGGCTTTTTGTGTTTGTTTTTTTTTTTCTTTTGAGCCAGGAGAGTTCACATTCCCAAGCTTTTTCCTGCAGCCAGTAAGCAGTTTATTTTTTTTAATAAAAAAGAAGAAAGCAGAGCTTTGCATGTAACCTCAGCTTCCCTGAGCAGGGCATCAGCCTCAGGCACTGGACAGGCAGCCGAGAAGAGGCTGAAGCAGCTGGCAGATCTGGGGGTTGGAAAGGGGTTCTGTATCCTCCCTTCTTCCTTCCCATGCCAAAATCTCCATCCTAGCCACATCGCCAACCACAGCAACACGTACTGGAGAGAGTCCATTTTATAAAACCACTGCTTTCTCATTTGAAAACAAACGGGGAAAGAAAACAACCAAGTGGAGCCATTTTATGAAACTAACACACACACAGACTGGGCAGCAGCACCTCCCAGCCACCAACAACTTAAGAAAATACAGGAAAACCAGAGAAATAAAGCATTTGTTGCCTGGCAACCTAGTGCATAAAAAGGGAGCTACTTATCTTGGAAAATACAAGCTGCTCCTTTATGAGTCCTAAGAACAGAAAGAAGAGCAACCACATCTTACCTGAGCTTCTCCAGCCCTCCAGGATTTTTGTGTGAAAACCAAGCTCTGTAACAACTTGCTACTCAGGGAAGGAGAAGTGAGCAGAACTGCTTATAATTCCCAGCTTCGCTGAATTTAAAGGGTCAGCACAAATAATGCACACCTGGAAAAGAGGTTCCTCTGCAGGGCAGGTGAGTGTAGGGAAAAGGGATTCTCTTTAGAAGTCCCAGGGCACTCCAGGCTCTACAGTGGGGTTTCACATCCTGCTGGGGCTGGACCCAGCTGCTGCCCAGCTGCATCTGCTGCTCCTGAAGGAAGGATGTATCAGAGCACAATGATTTGTTTTTATTGGGAATATTTGCTTCCTGCCACCAGGATGCATGTGCAGCAGCAGAGAAACATACAAGAGTTCAAGACCTTGTGCATCATGTGAGGCAGAAAAGACTTGTGAAGAGGGGCATCTGTGTGAAGGAGAAGTGGCCACGAGTGAACTGCTGAACCTGCAATCCTGCCCACCTTCCTTGAAGTGGGAGAGCAAAGAATTCCACTCCAAACTTCACCACACAGCTCAGCCTGAGGCCACAACAGCACTGGGATTGAGTTACTGGTACAGAAACTTCTACCCGAGCTGAGCAAAGGCTGAACATCAGTCTGAGCAGGTGTGCCCCCAGTGAGGTTTCAGCAAGAGCATCTCTCAGGAGAGCAGAGTCAAGAGAACAGCCTTAGTGCACAGGACAGGTGGAAGGGGAATTTATTTTCTACTCATTCTGGCTTGCCCCTGTGATGTTATTCAAACTCTGTGTTGCCCTCAGAGGAGAGAGGAGGCACTGAAGAGCAGAGGTTTCTTTCTGCCTTCGCCTCCAGAGGGATGCTCCATTGCTGCTGCTGGGAGCAGCCCCTGGTTCCTGGGGACAGCTGTGTGGCAGAGGAGCTCATGGACCTTTGTCACCATGCAATACCCTAGTCCCGGCCTCTCCTCTTCAACAAGACACTTTTGGGTGACGCTGCAGAGCAGCAATACTCCCTTCAAAGCCCCTCTGCTCATTTCCAGAGCGTTCTGCAAACACCAGCTGGTCCAGGCTGGGAATGGCATGGCAGCAGTGGACAGCAGGAAACAGCTGAAAGAAAACACCCCTAAGACGATCACAGCACATTTCCCAAATAACAACGGCCATTCTGTGGCCAGAGAAAGGCTACAAACAGAGGGGAGAAACTCAGTCTGACGCCCTGGGGGCATTTTCAGGTATTAGTGGCATGTGGACTAGACTGCCCTGTGAGAGAAAACTCTGTCTGCAAACCTCCTGTTTTGTGCCAGCATTTTAGACTTTCCAGAAGTCCCAGAACTGTGTCCGCCAAATGTATCCAGGCTCTGTGTCCAGGGTAAAGGATTCCTGCTGGCTTCTCCAGGCATGTTGCTCTGCATCCTGCTGTGCTGAGGCTGAGATGGAAAAGCCACAGCTGCTGCTGGCTGGGAGCTGCCAGGAGCTAGCAGGATCCTGCCTGCAGTCAGGCTCCTGACAGGGAGCTGTGTCCTGTGGCGTGAGAGGAGGTGGCACTGGGAGCACTGAATGCTTCAATAGCTTTCCAACATCACCCCTGGGATTTTGAGTTCCCTGTTTCACTGCCTGGAAGTCACCTGCCTCCTGTCCTCCTTGGGGGAGAGGGAACCTAAGGGACTAAGTCCTAAGGGACTCACATTCCCGCAAATGCACATGGCTGAGCAGGAGAAGGGTGGCTGCTTTATAACCCCTGCTACCAACCACATCTGCTGACTAAGAGACTGTGGGACCCTCATGATTTTCCCTGCCTGATTCATGGAATATTCATGACCAGGAGTAAAAGCCACATCTTCCCCGCCATAGCTCCAAACACAAAAAACCTTTTCTTCAATGACCCCTTCCTTGAGGGATAGTCCATGTACTTTCCATGTCTCATGCTCAGCAGGAAAGAGAGAAACCTGCCTCCACATCCTCTTCCTGCATGTCCCTTCTCTCTGATGACTTCTCTGACAAATTCTGATGGCAATGGTATTTCATCAAGGCTGCACTGAACATCCTCAGGGTGCAGGTGACCTCCCCTGGTGACATCTCTCTCTCTCTCACACACACACACACACACACACACACACACACTCTCCCACTCACAGGGGGGACCAGCAGAGTCAGGATGAGGGGGTTTGGGTGGTTGGTCTCTCTGGTTGTTACCAGTACGGGGTGGTGGCCAGGAGGATCTGCAGGGCCATGGAGAAGCAGGGCAGCTGGGCCACACTGTAGGCCACGGAGCGTGTGGGTGCCCTCAGGCGCAGGAGGTAGGCAATGGTGTGGATGATCCGTCCCACACAGAAGATGAGGAAGTGGATCCTGGCCACTGTGGGACTGGGATCCAGCAGGGAGTAGATGGCTCCGAGGAAGAGGAAGGGAAAGATGTTCTCCATGTCATTGCGGTGAGCCCTGAAAGGCGAGATAAGGTTGTTCCTTCCCACTGGAATTCCCTGTTTTCTCTCTTTTCTTCTAGCCAGAGTATCCATCCCTAGGTGCTGCTGAGTGTCTCCCCCATTGGATGGGGCAGACACAGCCCCCAAAAGCATCAGTTCTCCCTTACACACAGAGGCAGGAGAATTTCACACTCTGTGTTTCTCCCTTGGGACACTGTGCTCCTGAAACTTTCTCTCCGTGACTGGGACGCCTTTGACATGGCAGATGACAGCTCGAGGGTTGGAGCTTTCCAATAAACAGAACACAGACCTTGTGAAGCTGTGAAAAGCTCCAAACTGGTGTGGTGCCAGCACGGCATGGCCCCAGATGTGGCCATGCTGAACAACAAAAGGCAGTTCCAGACCACAGCTTCTCCAGTGGAGAAACTCACAGGATGAGAGGGTTTGTGGTTTCACCTCTCTCCATAAATGTATCCAAAGGGGATTGGGGAGGAGGGGCCCAACCACCCCCACACTGTGCCTGCAGCAGCTGGGTAGGTGCCACAGTATGGCTGGAGGGGACACTGTGGCCATGTGGTGACACATCAGCTGAACATGCACCTGCCTGGGTGTCACAGCATCACTGCCACCACCCACAGCACTACTGAAACAGGATCTGCTCATGCCACGAGTGTGGGTTGGGTCCCTCCTCCCCCAGGCACATCCTCTAAACAAACTCCAAGGACTTGGGGATTCAGCAGGGCTGGAAGGACAAATAGAAGAAGAAGGAAGAGAACGGAGAGAGCTGAGAGGCAGCCAGGGATCTCTTTAAGAGGCAGGGGGTAAATGTCATTCCCTGCTCTGTCCCTGCCCTGCACAGACCCCTGGCTCTGCTCCCCTCCAGATACAGTCTGAGATGAAAAGCTGACATTGCCCTTGCTCTGGGGAAACACCTTGGATTGAATGTGTCTTCTCCAGGGCTGCAAATAGATCAACAAGGACAGACTCTGAGAGCTTTAGCTGCCCAAGTCAGATCCCAGGCTGCCCCAGGTTTTTGCTGCAGCTCCAGTGATTTATTTTTATGGAAGATTGTTTATTCTGAATAATCAAAAGAAGATTATGATTATTATTTCTGCTATTATTTTCTTTTTGGTGGGAAGGAAATGGCTCATTTTTCATCCTTCTCCTCCCCCTGGCAGCCCGGCAATTAGGTGGCACTGGATGTTTTCTAAAGCAAATGCTGGAGGCAGTGGGACATGAGCAATGAGGTCCTCATGTGCAGCCCAGGGCTCAAGGACAGCAGGGCACAGCTCCCGCCCCTTTCCTGAACATCACCAGCAATCCCGCCTAGTGCTTGGGGCACCTCCTTCAGTAAGGGGAACAGCAAATCAAGTCCAGGGCCGAATAACCCTATGTTTTACCTCTGAGCAACTGTGATTCTCACAGAAGAGGTGTAACATTCAGAGTTTGCCCAATCAGAGAGGCAAAAGTTACTGCAATCCTGTTCAGCCTCTTCCCAAATCCCAAAAAGGACAGCTGCCTACAGCACTGGGGGGCAGTCACTCTGCTGCCTGTCCAAGCTGTGCAGGGATCTGGGGTCCTGTTGGAGCAGGACACAAAGAGCCTTTGAGTGTGGGTATGGGATGAGATACTGGGAGCCTGTGGGACTTCAAGCACCTAGAAAAGAGTTATTCAGAGCTGGATGTTGAACGCAAACCTGGATCTTTGTCTTGCCCTTCCTCCAGTGCACACCATGCTCCTGTTAAAGATTAAACTGATTTAAGGTCCCACAGCAGCATATTACTTGATTAACGAGCCCTTCAGCTTCCCACTTCTTTGCCAGCAGCTGGTGCAGAGGGAATGGTGGCACCAGGAATGGTGGCACTGCTCACCTTAGGCACCGCTCCACGTCCGGGTCCTCGCGGCAGAACTGCAACCCCCCATTGCGCAGGGCATCTTCTGGGTTTGCAAATGCCTGCAAGAGAGAGGCCCCACGTGCTTACAGTCTTCAGGAACCTCACAGGTAGAAGCTTTGCCCCTAATCTTGAAGTTCTGTGGGGATTTTTATCTGCCCCAATTTGTTACCACTCTTCATAAAAATGAGGGTCACTGCACTTCTGTGCACACCGTCCTGGGGGTTAAACCCTGCACCTCCCCAGGAGTTTTCCTTGTTCTCCAAAAAACCCAGTGCTGCCTGCTGAGCAGGTCCCAAATCTGAGGGTTTCAAGGAAGCTCCCACCTGACCCCTCCACTTCTTCCCATGAAACCCATTTAGAGGAGACTTTGCCAGCCAGCGAGATCACTGCTGGCAGAGAGCTTGCAGACACAATGCAGCCTCCAAAAGATAACCAGGACTGACAGATTAGAGAATATTCCCTGGCTGGTTTTTTGGCAGTGGCACTGTGTGGCTTTACCATGGGAAAATGGGATCCTACACTGATAAAGTTAAATATGAGAATGATTTGTGCAAGCTTCCCACCTATGCTCAGAAGCTCTTCCTCAGGGACCTGGTTACATCTGACAGCTTCATTTTACAGCCTGGAAAGGGCCCTGGTGCTTTCTTTAATTATGTTAAAGCCCAAACTGTCCCAGGGCTGGAGCATCATTTAAAATCACAAGGGGAGAAGACAATTCATCAGTTACAATGATATCACAGCACAGGGTATTTGTATCCTATGAGAGAGCAGAAATGTCTCCTTCCCACTCTACTGGCACAGTCATAAACTCCTCAAATACTTTACAACAGATTTTACAGAAAGCTGGGTTTTACCTGGAATTGGGGTGAGGGTACTAAAAGTCCAGTTGGCCCCAATTCCTGATGGCAGCTGGGTCTCCCTGTATCTTCCCCCCTGACCAAGAATCATTTCCTCCAGCTATTGTGTTATTCCCCAGGACTTACTGCTCTCCTGGAACATTCCCATAGCCAGTCAGCCTCCAAAAGCTCAAAAGCTTTCTGCTACATTGCAAGAAAAAAGACCATTGCAAAGATTTCTTCTTAAACATTTTTTTCCTTCTCCTTTTTTTCCCCAGACTCTGCAAATTAACTGTAAACAGACTCTTTCTAGAAGCATCTCACCTGCTTGGCATTTTAGATCTGATTATTATTTAGATTAGGTTTCCAAAATTATAAACATCAAGCTACAGATGGTAGAAACAAACAAAAAGGGTCAAAGAGAAGTGAGATATTTATCTGCTGCAGCTATGAAACAAGTTTTGCTTTCAACTGAAGTCAAAGAAAACTCAGCTTGCTTCAGGAAAATTTTGTTGAACTTTAGAGGAATAAAAGAAGAAAGAAAAACCACAGAAACTCAAGCAAAGGGCCAGAAAGGGAGGAGAAGGAAAACGAAACTGGATCTTACCTTCTTTCTGAGTCTCACTTGCCCCGTAATGATGGCAACGACATACATTTTTAAAATCAAAATTGTGCTGTAGAACGTGAATGACAGGAACACTTTATTTTCCATCATTTTGGCAGAACGTGCTGCTCAGTCGCTTCAGCACCCAAAGCCAGGGGAGATCTTGGGCTGTCGGAGAGCCCCGCAGGAGAGAGGCAGGAACAGCTGCGTTTAAACACAACACAAATCCTCTCATTTTCTACTGAAAACCCGCAGCCCCTGTACCCCCGCCAGGCTGCCGGGACAGAAAGGAAACCCCAGCCAGCACACGGAACAGGATTCCAGTGCTCCTCACACCCTGGCACCACCAGCTCCCTGCGGAGGAGCTGCCCCCAGCCAGGACCCATCGCCCTCGGGAGGGGGGGCTGGCTCTCAGCTCGACCTCCGACCTCCTTAAACCAGCCCAGCCCGACCCGGTCCCACCTCCCCGGTGTGCCCCGAGCCGCACCGAGCATCCCTCGCCCGGCCGGGCGCTGCTCACCCGCACAGCGCAGCTCTTCAGCCGTGGCAGGAGGAGTTAGGGAGAAGGTGAGCGCCTGCCCCAGCCGCCTCCAGCCCTGTACTGGAGCCCACTCCTCCGGGGCCGCGCTTCCCGTCCCGCCCAGTGCTGGCTGAGCACTCACTCCCATGGCAGAGGCAGCCAAGCCTTTCCTACAGATCCACCTGCCGAGGGATGGACAGGGGACAGAGCTGTCCCTTGGCCCACCAGCGCCCACCACCCGGCAGCCTGGGCTGCCCCCGCACCCCCGGCTGGGAGGGGAGCCCCGGGAATGACCAGCCTGGAACCTGGAACCAAACCAGGCATGTCTTGGACCGCAAAGCCCCAAAACCGCAAGAAGTGAAGAGCTGCCTGCCCGCCCCAAAGTCACATCTCCTGGTTTTCTCCAAGAGGATGAACCAAGGCACCCAGATGGAATTTTGTCCTTGGTCTAGATAGTGCCATGTGAATTTGGAGCTGGCTTTTCCTCAGCCATCAAACATTGCGGAATAAAGAGTGGGATCGGGGGAGCCTCTGCAGGCAGCTCCCCCAGTGCTAGCAGCAGCAAACCTCAGGGAGCCAGAAGCGTTGGGGCTGACAGGAGCTCTCCAAGTTTATTAGAGTGAAAGGGCTGCATTTGATGTTCATTTTCTTAACAGAGAAAAAAAGAAAAAAAAAAAGAAAAGAAAAAGAAAAAGAAGGAAAATACTTAAAATACTTATTTCAGGAAAATAGAAAATTCTTTGCATTTGCCTCTGAATCTTCCTCATGGCTGTTCTGCCCTAGTGCTGCAAACCCAAAGACACTTCACTGCTCCATGCAATGCTCTGGCTCAGCCCCATGACATCCAAGTGTGCAGGTGGAAGCACAAAGCAGTGAAGAAAATGCGAAGCCGGACGTGCAATGGGACCCGCGGTGCAAACATAGAAACTGGATGTAGCTCCTGTGGTTTGTGTTGCCATGGCATGGGGGAAATGTGGAGTGCAGGCCATGTGGTCTAGTTTTTCTACCTGTTACCCAGAAAAGTTTTGACAAACCAAAACCTTCTACCAAGAAATGTTCTGTACAACACGCCCACAAATAACGGAAGATTTGATCACAGTTGGCAGCACTTTGCACTATAGCAGTTAAAAAGGTGTAAAAGGCCCCCAGTTTCATACCTAAATGGCAGACAAGAATTTTACTTGAAATTCCAGGAATAGTTTGACAGATTTGTCCTCATCTCCCACCCCACAAGGGTCATCTTTTGGTAAGTCTCGTGTCCTCAGATACGAGTGTTAGCCTGGGAAATTCAGATTGTGATTGCCATTATATTGTTAATGCTCTATAAAGCCCCTCCGCAATTCAGGCATTTATCACGGACAATCCAAAAGAACCATATATGTTACATTCAATAAATTGTGCTATTCCTGAACCCAGCTGGCTCTTTTGAATGTGACCAGACCTATAGTTCACAGACTATTCGTGCACATGGCATGGGGCCTTATAGCTGGGTTTTTTCAGCAGTGCAGAGAGCCTTTGAAAACCTCAAGCACTTGGTTTTAAGGGGGAGGTACTTGCAGCTGGTCACCACCACCCTGGCGTCGGGGAGGCTGCAGAACAAGTCCTGGAACAGCCCAGTGTGGAGCTCTGTGGCCTCTGGCAGGCTGCTTGTCTGGGGGTGGGAGTGGGGATACCAGCACACACAGCAGCCATGTGGATTCAGACTCTGTGGTAAGAGCTGGGGTGTTCACCCACATATCCCTGGAGCTCAGCACGGTATTATAAACACCATAATGCCAAGTATAAGTAGACAGTGCCAAAGCCACATCCCAGACACTGGTCCCTCCCATCCCTCTTCTCCACAGCTGATGATAGGGATCAACCCATAGCAGAGAAGACCTCGGTGCCCAAGGACTGGGGTTATGCAGGGCCAGACCAGCCCCACAGCATGGATGAGACATTCTCCAGCAGCCCCTTCTCCCAGGAGCCTGGGAGAGGGCAGGCAGCCAGACCCTTCACCAACACATCACACCCTCCATCCAGCAGCTCCAGTTTTTACCAGCTGATGATCCAGTCCACGGGGTCTTTGGCAGTGGGACCTTTTTCCTTCATGCACCTTCTTCCTCTCCCAAAAGCAGCCAACAGCTCGCTGAGCAGCAGGAATATGCACCTGCAGACAAGCCAGGACTCCTCCTGCCAGCCAGCCAGACTTCTCCTCCTTGGCAGAGTTCAAACACTGGCAAGGAGCCCTGGACAATTTGCACAAGCAACTGGCACAAATTTACATTGAATGGAGAGATCAGGAAGCATACCTTGTTTAGGGATAAGCCCTCGGGGCAAACTCAGGTGTGGATGTGTTAATTTTTAAAGTTTTTTTTTTCTGTGTTTATGCATTTCAAATCCCTTTCACTGTTACACAGAGTGGAACCCCAGAGGGGAGGGTTATGGATGGGGATGAGGAGCAGAAGATGACTGCAAAGGCAGGTGTAATGCTCCTGGGATCCCAGATCCTTTCCAGTTTACCAGGTTCAGGAGTCTCATGCTGGGTAGAACACATCCACACTTGCACCTTCCTGGCTTTTGAGACTCAAGGCAGCACAGCTGCCGGAAGCGTGTTCAACCATCCCATTAACCCATGCGGAAGCAGGCTGTTAATATTAATGGTTGATCCTCCTCCACAGATCACATCCTGCCAGGACAGAGCCCCTGCCGGAAGAAGGCCAGGTCCTAATGGCAATATGTCTTTAAACTACAAGTCAAACCTTAAAACCTTGAGCATCAGAGGTCTCAACCCAGGACAAGATCTACCTAAACCAAACATCACTAGCGAAAAACGCTGCTTTTTCTGAGAAATTATTAATAAAAATCCATGTGAGGCTTTGAAAGATTAGGTCGTCAGGTTAGACTGGCCTTAGGAGCTGTAGGGAAAAAATGCAGCATTTTGCTGGAGAAAGAACTGAACTGTAGGAGGCAGAAGGAATGAAAACTTCATGGGAGGTGCTCAGGAAAAGTACTTAAAAATAAAAGCCTGTAAAAGCAATTCTGCTTTGGTAAAATTATGGAATAAAAATCACCCTCAATTCCCACACAGGTTATTTATTTGACCAACTGAATTATGCTACAGTGTTGTGACTACATTTTTCCACTCTTGTTACACTGGGGAATTTCCTGATGGCAGCAAAAGGAGGGGGTTGATTCAGTGGAGCACTGGCACGTCCGCTGGGGTGGCACAGCCTGGGCTCCACCCTGATCCCAAATGGAAGCCGATGCTTTGAGCAATTACAGCTCAGATTCTCCAGAACTTTCCCCACACCTGGGGTTAAGCAAAGAGCCTGTTCCAGGCTGGAGAAGACGGGCAGGTGGGTGGCACTTCTCCAGCATGCTTCCACATGCTGGTGGAGAAGGTGCAGAGCCCAGCTGGGATTTTGTTTGCCCTGGGCCCACAGCTCAGCCCAGGAGCTGAGCTACATTCTCAGCTTGTTCCAGTGCTAATGTGCAACACTGGGGCCCTTCTTCTCTGCCATTTCTTCCTGCTGCTCCCAGCACAAAGCCTTGGAGCCTGCACACTCCAGTGATCACCTGCACCCATCCTGAGAAACCCAGCTGCCAAGGGAGGCTGTGCTGTGCTGGCTCATCAAACACGATGAGTTTTCAAGTAAAGGCATGAGTGTTTTCACTGTTTATTAGTGAGAAGGGTGCTCCACCTGCGTTCTCAGTCTGCACGAAAGCTCCCACTACCATGACGCACCTTCCATGGATCTGTGAAATCCTCTTGCTTCACCTGCAGCTCCCTATCTCCAGACTCCTGGGCTCCTCATGCTTGTTTCAGCAAGCAGGATACAGAAGATGCTGCAAAATCAGTAAGCAGTGGAACCATTAGCATCTGTTGTGGTTTGACACTGGCCAAATGCTAGGCACCCATAAAAGTTGCTCAGTTGCCCTCCCCTGCCACAGCTGAGCAGAGGAGAGAGAAAATTAATGAAGGCTTCATGAGTTGAGATAGACTGAGAGAAAACACTCCAAGGGCAAAATAGGCTCGGCTTAGAGGTACAAAGTGAATTTATTCCTAACAAAATCAGAAGAGGATAATGAGAAGTAAAATAAACCCTTAAAAACATTTTTTCTTCCCCCAACCCTCCCCTCCTTCCCACTGACAGTGTGGAAAGACAGGGCGTGGGAGTTTTGGTCAGTTCATCACCCAAGATTTTCTTTCACTGCTCAGGGAGAGAAGTTGTTCCCCTATGAGACCATGGAGTCCCTCCCATGGGATATAGTTCTCTGTGAACTCCTCCAATGTGGCTCCACTCTCATGAGCAGCAGTCCTCCCAAAACTGCTGCAATGTGGGTCACTCTTTCTTGGGGTGCAGTCCTCCAAGGACAGACTTCTCCAGCCTGGGAACAGGGGCCCCTCTCTCTACCAGATCTCCCACTGGATCACAGCCTCCTCCAGGCATCTACCTCCTCTGGCATGGGCATCTCCCCCACCGGCTGTGGGAGGATCTCTGCATCCCCATGGATCCCCATGGTTGCAGGGGTTTCACCATGGTCATCACCATGGGCTGCAGTGGAATCTCACCTCTGGCACCTGAAGCACCTCCTCCCCCTCCTTCTCCATGGACCTTGGTGTCTCCATGTTGTTTTCCTCACATGTTCTCACATCTTCCTCTTCTCTGGCTAGAAAAAACTGTGTCCCTCACTTTGCTTTGATTTTCTTCTTAAATATGTTATCACAGAGGTGTTACCATCATCTCTAATTGTCCCAGCCTTGGCCAGCAGCATGTCCATCTTCAGAACCATCAGGGGAAGCTTCTCACACCTTCTCACAGAAGCCACCTCTTTGACCCCCCCTCCACCAAATACCAGGCAGAGGAAAACCAACACAGCATCTCAGGAAGCAACTGGGATGCTTCAGCCTTTAGCAAGCTCAGGCAGATATTGTCTGGTTTGCATTTTGAAAGTGACAGTACTGGCTGCAGCTATCTGAGAGGCCTCAGGCATGAGGAATGTACGATCAGACTCTCCCAAATTGTCCTTCATGCTTGGAAGAGCAGATGCCTGCAGCAGGAGAAAGCCATCAGGAGAGGCCCAGGGAAGGGGCAGGCGTGTGGTGGCTCTGAGTCTCAGGCAGAGCAGAGGAAGTTGCTGTTCCTCAGCCAGTCCCAGGGAACAGGCCCAGGGCCAAAGTGAGAGGCAGTGGCACGTCCTCCTGCCTTTTTCCTACGGCTCCATCCACCATCTTTTCCTGCTCCTGGGATGCTGCCCTGCTCCCAGCCTCTCTCCTGACCCAAACCGTCATACCCACCCTGGCTGTGGAGGAGTCACTGTGTCCTCTGCTGCTGTGACACTGCAGAGACACTAGAAGAGAGGCCATCAGGCTATGGGTGTGTGGGAAGTAGATTATTTTCTCTTATTCTGAGCCTCGCATGGATTCATGCCTGGGCTTTCTCTTAGAGGAAAGAATTCCTTGGCTATGCTGCTCTGTGCCTTCAGGGATGAAACCCTGCTGGGAGAGGGGCTGAGGGAAGTTATTTCTCCTCTCTCCTGCTCTCTCCCTCTGTCCCAGCTGGTTTAATTGCTGGCTTTGGGGAGAGCTGCACCTGCCACTGCTGACACCAGGTAAAGATGGGAGATGGGGGTCAGGGCTGTGTGTGGGGAAGCTGTGTCTCTCTCCCTCTCTCACTCAGCCACACCTCAGTATCTCGTGATACATTTTGCTTCCCAAGAACCAGATCCCATCAGCTGTAAACAACAGGCAAAAAACGCTTGTGTTACTGCCCAAAAAGAGGGAGTTTCCCTGGCAGACTGGAAGAGCAGAGGAACAAATTACTACCAAAAATGTCAGAATTTGGAAACATTTCCTAGACTTCAAGCATTTGCAAAACTATAATGTAGATGCAAATTCCTTGGTGGGGTGCTCTTAAACAAGAGCAAAGGTAAAGGATGCAGCTTGGTCTGGCCTTCACATGCTGTGTTGCGGAGAGATGGGAATTAGGGCATGGGAATCACAGCATGAAGAGCCCTGGCTCACCAACAGAGCTGGGAGAGGAAGCACTGTGGTCCCTGATTCCAGCCTTATGGAGACCTGACATGCAACAGCAATGCACAGCTTCAAGGTGGAAAGTAGCAAACAAACCTCTTATTTCCTGGGCTGTTAACCCTGCCTTGCAACTCAGAAAGAACAGGTTGCAGAGCTTGTCAATTTTAAAGTCTTTTAAGTCCTGTTTTCACCAGATAGGCATTTTCAAGTTCTCACAGGACAAGAGGGAATGGAAGGGTCAGCACATCATTGCCTGTCCCTCACCCAAGCTGAGAGTGGCTACACCATCCTGGTGAAACCAGCTCCAAGGAGAGCCTTCATTCATGGCTTTGCCATAGAGCTTCACCTACCACAAAGCTTTGCAAAACAAAGAGCTTATTTTTAAACCCCCGAGTTCTCAGTGTACCCTCCATCACCCCCAAATTAAAGAGCAGCATTTCCTCCCACCCTCCTGCATAGGTCACGTTGTCTAGATCTCTTTAGCACACACACAGATCTCATAAGTGCTATTACTTTGCAATGTCCTGGAGAGCAACTGGGCTTCCTGGAGCAGATCAGGACCTCCTTCCCACAAGACCTGACTCAGGCAGAAGCAGAGCTGCTAGGTAATTTGAGGTTTTATGAGTCAAGTCATTGTGTCATTGTTCCAGACACATCCTAAAACTTTCCCTTTTTCTGCACTGAGTCATGAACAACATTTCTTCTCAGCTTGCTTTTAGGCCAAAAGGCGGTTTGAATTTCAATTCTGATGTTGTTAATAAACACCCCTCACTAACAATGCTAAAAACACCCTCCCCACAATCAGCCTGGAAAGCAGGGAGCAATTTATCTGTGTTATTTACAGCCACCTTGCCTGGAAGCTTTTTATTGTGCTGTTGTCTCAGCTGGCCTCTTGCTCATAGCAAAACCCAGGCTGCATGACCTGACTTTATCCAGAGCAGAATTTGGATTGAATGATGCAAAGAAGTAGAAAAATCTCTCCACTCTACAGGCAGTGATGCTTGGGCTAACCATCCTAAGTTTTCTGCTCTGCCTGAATGATCCATTAGCAGGACTCCAGGAGCCTGCACAGGTCCCATGCGTTGATTACTCTACTGGTTCACAACCTACATCCTCATATCCATGATGTTCCCAGAAATCTGCTCCACCCCATGTTTATGCAACACTGAACCCCCCCCATGGGGGAATACGTGCTTTTTGCAATGTTTTACGAAGCAGCAGAATGCATCTCTCTAGCACAGCACGTTTGTCAGTAGTGCCACTGACTCAGGCAAGAATGAACAAGTTCCCCCATCAGCAGGAGAGAAGATGGATCCCAGCTGTGGAAAGGCTGTAGGGACAGGAGCCTATGGGATGCTACATTAGTGGGGCTCGAGGTGTCCCACAAGGAGAGCTGGACACCAGGAAGGGTCAAGGAGCTGTGCTGCACCACTATTACAGCGGGGGAAGTTGGTGTGAATGTTCAGTGCTGGAAGGAGCTGCTGCTCTTCACCATGAGGGAGGCCCTTGCAGGGTTGTATCAGCTGTGGGACACGCTGTGGTTTCAAGGTAGGACGTGCCTCTGTGGGAGACAGCAATGGATTGAGGCTCTCTGGTCCCGTTCACCCTGATTCATCCAATCTTCAGAAGTCAGAGATTAACTTAAGCTCTGAATCACAAGGCTTAATTCTCTTTCTTGTAAATTTTTTGTCATACATGAAGGTAATGTTTGATAATTACATGCGTCAAGTCACCATCCAAACTGTTAAAATTAAATTACTTCTCAAGACAATTAAATTCCATAATGAAACACAATTTAAACAATAAGTTCCATAATGAAACACAATTTAAATTAAGATGATGATAATAAAAATAATAATAATATTTTTATGGGATCTCCTTTCCCTCTTGTTCATGTCACAGACAGACACACAGGGGAATTGAGAAGAACAGCAGCTCTTGCCCAGCTTTGCCTAGCATTCTCCTCCTTTGAAACATGTCTGTGAAAGCACCTCTTACTCAGCTTTACTACAGTCCCATTCACTTTCATGTCTCTTCAAAGGAGATTTCTCCATGCTTTTGATTATCTCAGTCATACTTTCATATTTCCCTTTATGCTGAAGCAAGCAGATGACCAGCACATGACTGCCAACTGCCAACTCCTTGCACTTCAAAAGTCCTTCAACCTCCTAAAAGCTCATTTTTCTTTTAAATGGTACAAGTCCTCACTGAGGGGTCTAGGCTGACTCCACACCAAGTTATTTAATACTCTAGAGGGGTTACTCCCAAACTGTAGGAATTCCAGCAATGTTATATAGAAGACAGCCCTGGGACACTTCACTGCTATCGAGCATTAGATCTGCCTGCTCATCCCTGCTCCTTCGGGGCCTCTCCTTCGGTATCCTCCAAGCAGTCTCCTCTTTTTCTGT
The DNA here is from genome assembly GCA_013397075.1 of Rhabdornis inornatus. Classification (NCBI taxonomy): domain Eukaryota; kingdom Metazoa; phylum Chordata; class Aves; order Passeriformes; family Rhabdornithidae; genus Rhabdornis; species Rhabdornis inornatus. Next base: position 1,193,180 of record VWZS01000747.1, on the reverse strand, counting down.
GCTGTTAGCATGGGTTTAACATTGCTCTTTGCAGAGAACATTCTCTTCTTTTCAACTCATTCCAGCTTCCTGTTGGCCACAGAGTTCCCAGCTCTCAACTACACATTTTAACAATTGCTGGAAACTGGAGTCCTGCAGGGAACCTTCTATTTTAGCAGACTACATTTTTTGTCCAGTTAGATAAAATATCTCCTGGAAAAATAACCTAACAGTTTTAGATCCCTTCCTTTATTTAACATCGAGGAATGTGTATGGAGATGATACTTTACAGGTCATTCAGAGTAAGATTTGAGGCATAAATTAACAGGTCCTCAGGCTTCCCTGCAATGACATTCTGATGTCTAAACCACAGAGAGGGACAGACCTGGTGGAATTTCCAGGAAGCCTCACTGGTCTCCACAGAAATCACCAAATCCCTTCTTGCTCAGGAGACCTGACTGCTGGTACCTGCAGTTCTCTGATTACTGATCCCCTCTGAGGCTCTCCAGCCTGTGCTGCCCTTTGGCCTTGGCTGGCATACTGCCTGCTGCTCTTCCTTGGCTCTGAAACCAGCTGGGAAGTACCAGCCTTGTTCCATAACCTCCCCAGCACTTCAAGGAGTCCAGACCCATCTTCTCTGAACAAATGGGGAAGCTATTACAGCAACAGAGTCATTTTCTCCTTATGAACCTACTTGGTCCTCAGTGTGAACTGCTAGAGCTGATTAAAACCAGGCAGAAGTCTTTACTTGGGCATGAACTGAAGATGGAACAGAGAAAGCAGAGGCACCAGACAGAATAGCTGCCTTACAAGACTAATTTTAATGACCTGTGTTTACGGTTCTGCCATAGGAGATGGCTGTAAGAGCAGGGTGTTAGCTTTGCTAAACCCCAAGCCAAACACAGCCTCTGCTTCTGGTCCAACCCAAAACCTTTTAAATCCTCTTTCACCTAAGGGTCCAAAACCATTGGATGTGGCTGTCTGCTTAATAACACCACCACCTTTATGCTTTGGATGAGATACAAGCCACTCACCACATCAGAGCCCATGACTGGAGTGAGGACACAGCATTACTCATGCCCTACTCTTCCTGTAGAATCCTCCCACACCATGTGAACACAGTGTCTTCTTATTTCGTCCAGCTGAAGTTTCATCTCTTTCACACCGTTTTTATCCCTAAATTATTATTAACAACAGAATTCTACTTAAGATAGAATATGGGCTAAAGTTTCCCTATTATTTCTTGTTCTTTCAGTGAGAACTATTGCTACACAGGCAAACAAGCTCACACGAGACCTACTCTGCTCCAAGCCAGCCTGGAGAACAAAACCAGAAATTCCTGGAGACAAGCCAAACAGGAACACTCTGCAGTTTCAAGTTCTGGGCTCAATTTTAAAAACAAGGGTAAAAATCAAAGGCAGGATCAAGGCAGGTGAAGTTTAACTCTCAGAGTGTCCCCATCTTACCAGTGAGCACCTACAGCACAAGGTTTAATTCTCTTTCTTGTGGATGTATTGTCATAAATGATGGGAACATTCAATATTTACATGCTAAGTTCACTGTCCACACCATTCAAGCTAAACTACATCTTTGGACAATAAGTTCCAAAATGAAACAAAATCTGAATTGAGATGATGATCATAATAATGATGATGATAATGATAATTATGACAATCATTATCATAATATTTTTATGGGATCTCCTCCCTCTCTTGTTCATGTCACGGAGAGACAAGCACGGGATTAGGAACAGATGATGTGACTAAACCAGTATTCCTGGAGCTGGGTGAGAGCACCTTGACCTGACCCCAAATGCAGTTCCCAGATCTAATCACTAAACCACAGAGGATGTCTGCATCAGGAATGTTTAGTTTACAAGTCAAAACAAAGCCTAACTGCCAGCATCGATAGCCCATCCACTGGGTCTATCCTACCATTTAATACATTATTCATCTCAATCTTGCATGACACAGGCCTTGAAATCAGAGCCCCGGAGGCCAGAAGGGGTGAAAAGGCAAGGCTGATGAATGGTAAAGCAACGTCCACACCCTGCTTTGCTTTCCTGAGTTCCTGCCCTGAGGATGCCTCTCTCAGCTGCCAGCCCAGGTGGATTTGCATGGTCCAGTGGAGACTGCTGCTTGTCTGCACCTGGCTTTGTATGTTGCCATTATCGTGGAATCATAGAACCATTCAGGTTGGAAAAAACCTCTAGGATCATCAAATCTAACCCTTAACCGCCCATGTTCACCACTAAACCACTTCCCCAAGTGCCACATCCACATGACTTTCGAACATTCCAGGGAGGGTGAACCAGACCCTGAGCTGCTGTGTCCTCCTGCCCTGCAACAGCAGACATCCAAAGCAGCCCATAGAACACCCACCTGAGCCCCAGTGTCTCAGCTCTGGTAGTTAACAGTAGTTAACCACTAGTTAAACTCTTAACAGCAATTTTCTCCAAGCTATTTCTAAACTTCTTTATTCTGGGCACCAAAGACTGGAGAGTGTCCAGGATGCAAAAGTCCCTTTGAGAAATGTATACCTGTGAAGATCACTCAAGTACAGATTTAAAAACTCTTCTCTTCAAAGCCTGTGGCAGTTCTGGCAACTATGAACATAAACCTCTGATTCTATCCAAAGCCAAATGGCTGCCTCCCTCCATCCCTTCTGCCTCTGGAACACACTGCGGTCGGTGGGGGAACAGAGCTATTTTGGCTGCCAGGCACTTAAATAATTCCTTGTGCTTGTTCTGAGAAAGACCATCTCCATCCAGCATTGCTTGATGGAGTTGATGTGTGAAAGACCAAGCGGGTTGCAGCATCAGGACTCAGTCCAGAAAGAGCCGAAAAGTGTTCTGCCAGCATTGTCACCTTGTGCTTATCTACAAAACATTCCATTTCCAGCAAGTTCCCACGGTAGGCAAGAAATGTGAGAGGGCAGCTTCCCCCACCCAGAAGTGGAGCACAGTTTAAACACGTTCCCTCCCCTGCCTCTCACTCCCATCCCTACCAGCTAACGCGACCTGTGTAGCTCCACCTGCTGCAAACCCCTCGGGATCAGATTAAAAACCCCATTTTTCTCCCTCTGCAGACCTGTCAGCGTCCACCACGGCCAAAGGGCACTGGCAGCACTGACAACCCCTGCTCGGTCCCAGCTGCTCTGCGGAGGAGCTGTGCCGGTGCAGACCAGGGACAGCTCTGGCCTGAAGCACCTCAGCATCCCAGCTCTGCTCGGTCCTCTGCGGGAACAGCATGGTGAGACTCTGCTCTCCGACTGAAGCCTAGGCTCAGGGAAAGGGGTTTGAGATTGGGCATCCAGACAGCAAACACTTTTTTCTTGTTGTAGGGAAGAACCTCTCAATAGAATTTTTCAGAGACAGCAACCAGAACAAAATCCAACCCTCCTGGTACCTCAGAATTTCACAAGGGTTCAGAGATGATCAAAGGAATTATTTCCCAAGAGCAGATTTACTCGACAAGTATATAATGTTGTGTTTCACTCACATCCCAAGCTCCATCCAAGTCCCTGTTGGACTGTCCCTGTTCACACAGCACAGCACCACACACTGATCCAAGGGACTCTGTGATTTTGTACCCTAGATAAGGATTTTGAAGCCTGTCCAAGCTGAATCCCGGTTCAAGCTCTTGAGTAAATATTTCAGTGACAAAACAGAATTGTTAAACCCTTTGCTATGAACTACCATGTTAAAAAAAAAAAACTTTCATCATCCGCAAACCTCAATTTTCCTACCTGCAAAGAGAAGGATGACAGGCTCTTGGCTCCCTGGGTGTTTCTAGGATTAGACAACGTCTGCTCAATCTACATTAATGTAGATTTTGGTATTTTGTGTTATTGCTCCTGTCACATTACAGAAAGGTCAAGGAACATTCCATGAGTCACAGCATTTCCACAGCATTAGTGCAGTCCTCAGAGCTTAGCCAGGCTCTGTATTTGGATAAAGCCCACCACAATACCACTCTTTAAAGATCCCAACATACGTCAGAGTGGCAGCCCTTTCCTGTCACTGCCTCATCTCTGTGTTTAGGACAAGCAGCACTTGGAAGATGATGCTGAAATTAAAGCAGGGAAAGAAAACAAAGCAAAACCACACATACAGGGCAGGGAGAGGGGGGTATAAAAAAGGGTAACAATAAAGGAAAATCTTCTCAGAAAAACTCAGGCCATTAGAGAGTGTCCAGTCAGAGTCAGAAGGCAGGGAGAGATTATGTAGAAATGAATGCAGGGAAAAGGGAGTCTCCCAGCTCTTCTTCTGCAGTTAGAAACCTTCAGCAGGAACCTCTTGCCAGCCCAGCACCTCATGTAGAACAGCACATTTCCAAACCTCTTTAACAAAGCACTTGGAAATATTGAGGACCTTATATACCCTCCAACAAAAATACAGACTTTTTCTCGGAAAAGCATTGATTCATTGATCCTGCAATTCTTACCTGGAAAACTCTTTCACTCCATGAACTGAAGATGGGGCTGCAGCCCTGATTCCTAGCACCCTGTCCCCTGGCTGGACACATTTTCCTTGGCTCACCAGCCATCTGGGAGGTCTGCTGCCTTGTGATGGAAGAGCCCTGCTAACCAGCCAGATCCCAGACTCTCTGAGCTCTCGCCACAGAGCTCAAAGCGAGCCAGCCCAAAGTCCTGAAAATGCTGACTTTAAACCAATCAAACTGCAGGTGGCAGGAAATTCCAGCACACTGGAAGCAGGGTCAGGCCAGGCAAAAGTCTCATCTGAGACTTTTCTGTCTCCTCACCCTTGGCCTTGAGTACTCCGTCTCTGCATCCCTTATCTCTTGCTTTGCAACACAGATGCCCCATCTCCACTGCACCCTCTACCACAACAGCTTTAGCACCCCAAATTACCCACTGCAAACATCCTATATCCTCCAGCTCGTAACACTGATCCCCAAATTCCTACAATTCTTCTTCCTGTACTCTCTGCAATGTCCTTCCCTTTTCCACACCCTCTCCTTTTCACCACACTACTTTCACTGCTGATCGACATCCCAAATCACAGACACCCCAAACTTACTGCACATTGAACACACATCCAAAGTCCTTCTCTGCTGCAGATTCTCAGTACTTTCAGCTTGTGGCTGCTGGTTCAAGATAATCCACTGCTGGCTAACCACCCCACCCCTGTGCTGGTCAGGAGGGCAACATCAAGGCATGACAGTTCTGTGCCTAGGGCACAGGAGGGTGTTGAGGTGAAAGAGCAACATGTTTAACACAACAGGCACAAAACATTGCACTGTGGACTGTGTATTGCACGGTCTGTGCTCCACTTGGAGCTTCCAGACTGCTGTTCAAGGAAATTGCCATCAATGTCAGGCTCACCACCACTATTAGACATCTCATCCATGTCCAGGCCCAGCTTGAACCCATTTAACTTGTAAAGGATAATGAGATAACAGCATGACATGCAGCAGCTGAAGATTATTTAAACACCCATCTGGTACCTGTTATGCAGCATACGTCCTATTGTTGTATAGGAAATATATGCCACCTCCCTCCCACATGGAAAGGAGATCTATAGATGTATCTCCTGCTACCCCTTCTTTTTTTGCACAGATAAGGTGTTTTGGTTTAAGTTCGATTTCCCGGCCAACACACCAAATAATGTCAAGGTTTTGATTTGCCAATTAAGATATACTCATTTTCTGTTGTGAGACAGAACCAGGAGTAGAAGCAAGGCAGGCCTAAAACTTAAGAGGGTATAACAAGAAATTTATTAACTACATAAAGGGGGAAAAAAAACCCCATCCAGAATAAGATTGTCAGACCACTCTTTCCTTCCCTTTCTCAACCCTCATAACAACAGAACAAACATACAAAACACTGCTTCAATTAATTCCCAACTCAAACAGTCCCTTCTTCCGCTCACTTTGGAGTGAGAAGCTTCCTCTTGTTAGGCTATAGGGATTTTTTCCACAAGAAAGTAGAAAACAGTCTTCTCGTGGTTTCATTTTCACGATTCTGCATCCGCCCGGTATCTGCAGTCATGGCACTCCTCCCAACTTCACAGCCTTCCCAAAGCTGTACTTGTGGGTCAATGGTCAAAATACATGGGGTATTACTTTTAAGAATGAAATGTTCCAAAGCAAAGGTTCTCTTCATCTCTTTTCTCTCTGTTCATGCTTCATTCTCTGAAAACCGAGACTCCCCTTCTTTCCTCGGGACAACAGATTCTCACACAGGTGCTTTTGGTCAAATTACTATCAAATGGAACATTTCCAACCCCCCATGTCTTCTTCATGGTTTATAGGAATATTCAGTACATCAGTTCATCCCTACAATCTTACAAAAGGATTTTCAGCCATTTTCACAGCATCTCCTCATTCTCCTTCCATCTAAAAACTTAAGACTTAGCTCTTGCTTCACTGACTTCAGAATATCTCCTTTTTCCTTTTCACTCCAGGGAGGATTGAAAAAGTCCGCAAGTCTCATCTGAACATTAAAAGAGTTAAGATTTTTGCACAGGGAAAAGAAAAAAAACCAAGGCCACAGTGCTGGAGCTTTGCCAGGATCTCAGAAACCAGCCACGCTGGGGAAGGGGAGGAAGCGGCTGGGATTTTTATATTAGTTTGAGTCTCTCTGGTCACTGTCCATGGCCACCCCCCTTCTCTCCCTCTCTGCCAGGCCATGCCAGCTCCCCAGACAGGGGGCCCGGCCCGGCCCCTGCCAGGCCCACAGGCCTGCAGTGGAGCCAGGCCAGGGCCCTGTTACCTGCACTGCTGCCGGAAAAGCCAAGAGGGCTCAGTTCCGGATTACCTCCTTTAAAATGTGTGTCCACGGAGCGAACTGACTTTCTTCAATTGGTTCTTCACGCTGTCAATAATCAAACCAGCCTCCAGTTGGTCACTATCAACTCCCAGGGGAGTACTCACAGAGAAAACTCCTCTTTGAGTTTTTCCTCCCCAGGTCAAACTACGACATAAGGTAATTCTCCTTCTCTGTGCTGTTCCTAGCACATCACTTTGCATTTCCCATCTGTGTTTTAGGAGATGCAGTCCCTTCCAAACTGTTGAGACCTTGTGAAAACACACAAGACCACAATAAAAAATTTGCTCAGGACATCTCACCCCCTTCACACATCAGTCAGATGATGTGTGCCATTAAACTGTGCCATTAAACTGATTCACCCTTTGACACAGCGTGGCACTAGCCTTTATCCCAGAGAGATTCAGGAGTGACAGTCCATGTCTGTGTTTGTTGGACCACACTGATTCTACAGGGGAATGGTGAAATACCTGCTGAAGTCTGAGAGGCTTTAATTCAGATGGACAGACGAGAATCTGCAGATCCCAGCTGAACAGCCTGATTTCTTTATCCGAACTCTTCACCTTCTTCTGTAGGATGACTGGCTGTTTTGCTGAAATGGCCCTCATAGCTCTGGCTCTCTGTGATCCTTCAGCAGCCGCGGGCCGGGTTGTTGTGTATCCCAAGAAATACACAACACAAGCTGTGAGCTCTGCAGATGGGAGTCCACACTCCGTTGTTTTTCTCAAGCACGACTCAGTTCTCTGCAAAAACTGTTCTCCCATGTAAATCCTGGAGCAAACCCTGTGTCTGATGCCCCATCTAGTGTTCAGCACGGACAGATGCAGAGGGGGTCGGAAAGAGGTAACTGGAGAATTCCCAGCATTTTCAGCGGTATTAAACCACCTTTACAAAACTTATTTGTCTCCAAGAGAGCTCGGAGAGAGCCCAGGCGACATGGATTCCTGCATATCCCACTGCCATTTCCTTCCTCTGGACTCTCTACAGTCTCTGGGTGTCCAAGTGGAGATAGCAGCTGAAAAGCCTTGGAAACCCAGCGTCTTCTGTGGTTGGCAGCCCACCCCGGGGCTTGGGAGACACATGGACAAACCCAGCAATGAAACCTATTTCAGGTTTGGAATGAGGAACCAAGAGTCGATGGCAGCTGACAGCCTGCACTCTCCCAAGCAGGGAACAACGGCACTTCCCGGCTGCTCGGCAGTCGGCAGCACTGGATGCTCTTGTCAAGATAGTCATCAAATCTTGAGCTGGTATTTTGAATACTAAATAACGCTGTTCAGTGTTTTTCCAACGAAATTTTTTAAAATAAAATGGGAATTACTGAAAAGTGCGTTTCACGATTTTTCGATTTTTTTAATGAAAAAAAAAAGTGTCTGTTTTTTTCATGAAAACAAACAAACTCTTTTCCGCTGCCTGTGCTTCTTTGCAAACACGGTTTTTTTTGGTGGTGGGGAGACAGTGAAGTTGTCAGGACAAAAAAAAATCTGCTCTGAGGACTTAGTTTTGATACACCAGCTTTCTGACACATTCAGTGCTGCGAATTGCAGAGCCCCAGGCACTGCTACGGAAATCCTCCGGCTGTGTAATAATGTGTGCACAACCGCTCGAAATTAAGCCCAAAACAAGCATCTCTGTGTTCTCCGTTAATCACCAGCCCAATTAGCACCTTGGTTAAGATGCTGAGAGGTTCCAGTCTTCCTCCCATCAGAGCTGGGATTGTTCTAGTGAAACTCTCACTGTGTGTACGCAATGCTTTGTTCCCAACACTTTCAGTTCTCCTGGAGCAGTGTGATAAGTCTGTTAACTCATTAACACCTCCAGCTTACAGGAGACTTGGCTTCCAGCCCCTTCCTGACCCAGGCTCCAGGCTCCAGGCTCCAGGAAGTTTTTCTGCAGTTTCTGTTTTGGTTTCTTTTCCTGCTGAGTTGGGCTGGCAGTCAGCTCCCACCATGAAGCTCCTGAGGGCTGCTGTAATCTTTGTTGTTGTGCCCACTCTGACGCCGGCTTTTGACCCTCTCAGCGCTTCAATCGTTGCGGGAAGCGCTGTCATGACTTGGCATCTCCTTTCCTCCGACTCCTGGCTCAAGTGCCGCTTCCAGGAGTGCTGCGAGAAGAAGGGCACTCTGAACTTCACAGGTAAGGCAGTGGCAAGAGCAGGTGGGGCCAAGCTGGTGTTCCTTGGCAGGGTGGTGGGAGCTTCCTTTGGGGCTGTGGAAGATAAGAATTAGCACCCGCAGAGGCTGCACTAACCTAATATTCCTTATCCCGCAAGTTGTGTACCCCGCTTCTCTGAGCGGTACCGGAGCATTTTCCTTGCTGATTTCTCGGTTTATATTGGTAGAAATGGGCTGTGCTGGTTTATGGCACCATCAGGGTGGGAAATGCCATTGACAGACCTCTCAATGTGTATAAAAATCTAAAGCAAGGGTGCCACGAAGGTGGATCAGGCTCATCCCGGTGGTGTCAAGGTCACGAATCAACAGGCAGGGAACACAGCTTGCGAAAATTACTGAAACTTTACGTTTTGATAAACTTATTCTGATATGCCTCAAGGAACAAAGCCTGAGAGAGAAATATGTATTATTGAGGTTGAACGCCTGGAATGTAATTTATAAAATTATGGACCACATGGGCATTTTGTAGAAACCATTTTGTTGGAGACCAGCAAATACTCAGTTTCTGCATTGTAAAGTCCCTACCAGAGGAAAAAAAAAATACTAAAAAAGATTAAAATTATCGACTAATTAGCGTAAGAAGCGAGATATCAATAACCAATAGAGGGTAGAATAGTAACTAATAAAAAATTTTTAATTTAGAACCGATGAGCAATAATTTCTTTGCTTGTTAAAAAGGTATAACTAAGTGAAAAAACTTTGTGTGTGTGTGGACGCTGCAATTTGGTCGGTCTAGCCAGAATAAAGTAACGCCTTCCTCGCTAACACTGAAAAGCCGGTGCTGGAGGGTTTAATTTCCCCGGCGGATTTGGTGAGCAGGTGACGCGCAGCGCTCCTTTCCATCCTCCCCACGCCGCGATTCGGGATCTTTGCCCGGCACAAAGATGGCGGCGGCGGCGGCCCCTCACGGGGCGGGGGCTCGCGCGGGCGCGCAGGCGCGCTGGGCTTGGCGCGCGCGCGCTCGGGGCCGCCATGGCGCGGTCGGTGCCGCTGCTGTGGGTGCTGCTGCCGGGGCTGCTGCCGGGGCTGGCGGCGCTGGAGCCGCTCAGCGTGGGGCTGGCCCTCGGCGTGGCCTCGGCGCTCACCGGATACCTGTCCCACCCTAGGTTCTACTGCAACTACGTGGAGTGCTGTCCCCGCGCCGGGCAGCGCCTCAACGCCAGCGGTACGGCGGGGGGGGGGGGGGGGCGNNNGGGGCGGGGGGCGGCCGGGCTGCCCCCGAGCTCGGCCGGTCACTGGGCAGTGCGGCCCGGGGCGTGCGCGGTGACCGGCGGTGCTGAGCTGTCCCTCTCCCCGCAGCGCTGAAGGCGCAGCTGGACAACCGGCTCTTCGGGCAGCACCTGGCCAAGGACGTGGTGCTGAAGGCGGTGCTGGGCTTCAGCAACAACCCCAGCCCTAAAAAGCCGCTGATGCTGTCGCTGCACGGCTGGGCCGGCACTGGCAAGAACTTCCTCAGCCAGATCCTGGCGGAGCAGGTCCACCCCGCCGGCCTGCGCAGCAAGTTCGTCCATCTCTTCCTGGCCACCCTGCACTTCCCCCACCACGACCAGGTCAAACTCTACAAGGTGAGGAGGGGCAGGAGGTGACCCGGTTACCCCCAGTCGGTCCCTAAACCCTCTGCTGAGGGGTGTCCTGCACATCTCCCGCAGGTTCCCGCTGGGATGAGATCAGCTGATGATGCTGATAATGCCAGGGTTGTGAGTTCGATCCCTGTATGGGCCATTCACTTAAAAGTTGGACTCGATGATCCTTGTGGGTGCCTTCCAACTCAGAATATTCTGATTCATATTCCTGACAGCTGAAGGTGTGCAGCTGGGTATTCCAAAGTTGATGCTTAGGAGAGACGTAAGGGGAAGTTCATGCATAAAGTAAAAGGCACCAAAAAGCCGAGAAATCAAAGCCGAGATAGTTTCCATTTCCTAGCGCTACCCTCTCAGTGATGCCATCTGCTGATTCCCGTGCTCGCTGCAAGGAGAGTTTGTCGTTCCAGCTGCATTATCCTGGCAGTCCGGGATGGAAGGAACCTTCTCCACAGCCCCCGCGGGGCCGTGTTTTGCGTTTATGGCTGAAACAGTGTTGATGATGTTGAGAACGCAGTGATGTTTTGGCTGTTACAACAGTGCTTGCAGAGCTAGTTTTTCCCACTCATCGAGCAGGCTGAGGTGGGCAAGAGATGGGGAGGGGAGACAGCCTGGACAGCTGACCCCTGTTGGCAAAAAGGATATTCTATACCGCGTGCTGTCATGTTCAGCAGTAGAAACAGGGGTTGAAGAAGAAAAGAAAGGGGGAGAGCATTGGTTTCTAAGGTGTTTGTTGCTCTAGCTCTGGCTGGACATTGGTCTGCATGTGCTGGGTGATTCCATTTTCTTGTTTGTTTTCCTCTTTTGTTCACCGGCTGGTGAGTGTGGGATACTGAGATTTGACAGTGTGTCCCCAGAATCCGTCACATACAAAATCTTGCAGCACATCCAGTAAAGACCTTGTTTTTCAGTGGCTTTCAACCTCTTGTTCCAGGAACAGCTGCAGAACTGGATTCGAGGCAATGTCAGTGCCTGTCCCTCCTCTGTCTTCATTTTTGATGAGATGGACAAAATGCATCCAGGTGTCATTGATGCCATCAAGCCCTTCTTAGACTATTATGAGGAGGTTGATGGGGTGTCCTACAGAAAAGCCATCTTCATCTTCCTCAGGTCTGTGCCACTGATTTCTGTCATTCTGAGATACTGAATGTTTATTTATGATGATAATGATGCTTTTTGGGGACCTTATTTAAAGAAAAGCAAAAAAACGTGCTCAGGTGGGAAGATTCTCTGTGCAGAGACAGCGGGGAGCACTCTGAGCTTGTGCCTGTAGTGGAGTAGGTCTGATGCTGTGCATGGCCACTGCAGTGTGCTGAGCTCATGAAGCTGGCCCAGAGCACAGGACATAAGAGAGTTCACATTTTGGGATGGGTGCACCAAGTGCTGGACCTTGCTGACATGGAGTTAACTATCTTCAGAGCAGCTGTTTTGGTGCTGTTTTGGATTTGTGGCTGTGAGAGTGTTGATAACACACCAATGTTTTGCCTGTTTCTGGATGATGTTTGCAAAGCTTCAAGGCTTTTCCCACAGTAGGCTGGGGTGAGCAGGAGGATGGGAGGGACACAGCTGGGACAGCTGACCTCAACTGCCCAGGAGGATATTTAATACTGTGGCATGCCATGCTCATCAATAAAAAAAGGGGTGGAGAAGAAAGTGGGATTTCAGCTTAAAGTGATGGTTCTTTAGCATTTGCCTGGGAGTTGGTCTGACTGTGGGGTTGGTGAGTGATTTCCTCAATCCTCCTTGGATTTTTTTTCCTCCTTTTCTTTCTCTTCCTATTAAACTATCTTTATCTTGACCTGCAAGTCTTCAGACTTTTGTTCTTCCTATTTTCTCCTTCCATCCCACTGAGGCAGAAGGGAGAAAGCAAGTAGCTGTGTAGGTGCTTGGCTGCTGGCTGGGGGCAACCCACCACACACTGATGGCTACTTAAAGAACTGGAGACTTTGCCTAAATCTTGGCTTACAGGATTCTTTTTGATGATTTGTTTGATATCAAGGAGATCAGCAATATGTGTAACTGACTGCAAAAGAAATTCTGGTTCAGTTGTGTCTGTATTTCACCACTGTACATTTTTCTTTTATGATCAGCAATGCAGGTGGTGATTTAATTAACAAAGCAGCTCTTGACTTCTGGGTAAGTGGAAAGCGCAGGGAAGATATTCAGCTGAAAGACCTGGAGCCCTTGCTCTCTGTAGGAGTCTTCAACAACAAGAATAGTAAGTCACTTTGCCCCAAAAAAGGGAAATTAATTCCTCAGCGGCTGAGACAAATTGCTCTGTGAATTCAGCCTGGCCTGTGGATCCTGTCATATGCAGGATCAAGTTTAGAGATCCTGCTTCTTACGATTTTTTTTTCCCTCCCAATTTATCCAGGTGGGCTGTGGCACAGCAGCATCATTGACAGGAATCTTATTGACTACTTCGTCCCTTTCCTGCCCCTGGAGCAAAGGCATGTGAAGATGTGTGTGAGGGCTGAAATGTCAGCCCGTGGCTATGCTGTGGATGAGAATATTGTTCAGGCAGTGGCTGATGAGATGACCTACTTCCCCAAGGAGCAGAGGATCTACTCTGATAAAGGCTGCAAGACTGTACAGGCCAAGTTGGATATTCACGAAGACCTCGTGATGAGAGAGATGAAAGCCAGGGGTTGATTTCCACTTGGAGTCTCCAAAGCACTTTCAGAGTGCTTTGGAAATCTGTGTATTTGCACTTACACTTTTTTACTGTTGCAGGGAATATGGTGAAAATACCAGAGTGAGCTGTATGGGCTTTGTAGCTTGTGTGTTTGGTTTTGTTGGCTTGTTGGTTTTTTTGTTTTTGTTTTTTTTTAACTTAACACAGAATTGGGACTTAGAGATGATCTAGTGCCATCCTCTGCCATGGGCAGGGACACTTTCCACTCAATCAGGTCGTCCAGCCTGGCTTTTAAGCGCTGTGCATCTTTGAGCTGGCTGGTATCCCCGTGTTGCCCCCTTCAGTTTCTTTTAATCTATAGAGAATTTCTAGTGTGACACACAGCACTGCATACAGCCTCTCCTGTTTTATTCTTCCAAGTGCTGGGATTATTAAGTATTTAATTCCTCTTTCCACATAAACTAGATTGGAACAAAGGAAAACAGAGGAATTTTTCTAGTCAGTCATACTCCCTTCCATGTACACATTCATAGTGAAATGGAGGGATGTGTGCTGTATTCTGAACTATGATCGTGTCTGCAAGGGTGAACTCCTTGGTGCATTGCAGTAAGATGATATGGTAGAAGTCTTCCTGTGCTTCAGCTGGGCATCATCCTACGTCTCCTAGTACAGTAATATGGGAAGTCATTATGAGCTCCTAGAAATCTGTTACTAAATAATAGAGAGCAGGGGAAGAGGAAATAAGAGTTTGCCCCATGTTTCTTTGGGGAAAAAGAAATCATTAAGTGTTCTTTAAAGGGATTCCATAAATTTGTGACTCCAGGTCTTCCTAAACTGAGGGACCCATCTGAGAGATCTGTTAAAACATACTAAGCCAGTCTTCTGTACTTGAGCAGAAAACCTCTCTTGAGAATTTGACTGTTGCAGTTCGTCAGGTTAATCTATGTGTGGGCTTCTGGGCCTGAAGAATGTAAGGTCTTTAGTAGTCCCTCCCCACTGCTCCTAATGGTCAAGGTGTAGATAATGCTGCTCTCCTCTTGCTTGGAAGACATTTGAATGGAAGAAATTATTTTTAATAGTGTATTTTTATGCTGAAGTGTAAGCAACAGCAACAATCCTATACCTCACTAGTTAGGTATGTTATATAGTAGCTTTTAACATTAAAAATGCCTGTGTGAAAGGTTGAGTTATGAGTTAAAAAGCTGGGAAAGATCAATTTAACCTTCACCCAGTAGGGAGACTGGGTTTAAAACACTGTTGCAAGCTTTAACTCTTAGTCTCCTATGACTTGTGTATCGAATGTTGTAATGCAAGACAGAAGTGCCTTTCACTTTGATTGTACTGTGGTTTTAAATTGATACAAGGGATGGGGCTGTTTTTGTGCTGCATCATCTATTCCCTCACTTGTTCTTAAACTTCCTTTAAGAAGTGATGCTAAAGTATAGGTCTCATTACAATTATGCTAATTCAGATTACAACAGAGTTTAGCACTGATGTTAAGCTCTAAATTAAAAGTGTTGATTGCCTTTTACAGCTCCACTGGAGTTTGTCAAACGTTGGCAAACTGTTGACACTGATGCAACCTCCAGAGCCAAACACTAGCAAGCCGTTAACCTTGGGACATTGGACTGTCACTTTTCAGTGTGATGTTTTGCCTACTAACTGATTTGTTCATAGTTGTATATGCTGCATCCAGTTTCACTTACTCCAAAAAGAAAATATTTGTGCTGTTTCAAAACACTAAATACTACCGTACTGCAGTTGGAATAAATCCTAAGTTACTTCTTCTCTCTTGGTTAATCATTTTCATATATAGGAAAGTACTAGTTTGTGCAGTTTGCAACCAGCTGCACTGCACGATTCTGTTACACTTCCTTTCTAAGTGTGGGGCAGCTGTTGGCAGCAGCTCACACCTCACTGAAGGGTGAGTTGTGAGCCACCTGTTGTGCTCTAAGGATGCACCAGGAAATGTCAGGGAGCTGCCTGGGAAGCACAGGTTCTGCTGTTCACTGGGATTTCACAGTTTCAGCTGCTTGTCCCTCCCTGGGCACACCAGGCTCCCTCTGGCTGGCAGGACAGCAGCACTTCCTATTTCAGTGAATTTAAACCATGTGGCCTCTGATTTTATGAGCACAGTGTGAGATCTCAGAACACTGCCTGCAGAAAGTTGAACTAAAGCAGCAGCTGCTTGTCCTGGACTTGAGTAAGAACAAAATTCACTCCTGGGACTGCTCAGCTCCTCTCACCTGGCCAATGGATTGTTTCTCTGGGCAGCAGACCTTGCCCCCATGACATTTTCCTTTAAGTTGTCTGATCCAGTCTTAAAGAGAATAATGGCCAAAGTTACCCAGTCATAGCAAGGAAGTGAGAATCTTAGCTCTGAAACCGTACAGCAGAGGAGTAACAACAGGATCAGAAGGATCAAAACTGGGAGTGATTTCAGGCACAGCTATGTCTTTTATCCAGATGGAGCTGCCCTGGGCCAGGTCTGCAGAACAGAAGAGATTAAACAGAGGGCAGTCTCCCCCCTTTCCACATCATTCCTGCTCTCCGGAGGAAGCTTCCATCTACCCTGGGCCCTTCAGGGTTGTGATACAATCAAATAGTGGCTACCAATGTATATCAAATGCTTGCACTGATGCTGCACTGGTACACAAAGCAGAACTAAGATAGTTCTGGAAGAGCCACAAGACAGCTTGGTTGTACTGATTCTCTTGGTACCAGACCGTAGTAGTACAAGTTTATCATCATTACATGTGCTTTTTCCCATTAGCCAGTTACTTGCTACAATCAGGAAGTCAAAGAAGCAGATAAATATCTGCATTTAAAGCAGTCATTTGCTGACAAGTACTAGGATTGATAATTTGCAAATCACACACCTTCAGAGCAAGTGGACACTGGGAGCCTCGCTGGCCCTTTTTTTTTCCCCCTTGCAAAGAAAACTCCAAGATGCTGTCACTGAAAACGTGGGTGGCTTCAAACAGAGCCTGCAGTGTTCAGGCAGTGGTAGCACAGTGGGAGGAGGGGATGAGCAGCAGGATTTTAGCTGGTCTCTACAAGGTAAGTTCATCCTTATTGAGCACACATGCAGTGAGGAAGTCTGCCTCTACAAAAACCACACAGCTGTAATTAGTATAAACAGTAATTAGTATAAACAGCCCAGAAGTGCAGTTTCCACTCCAAGCTTGATTTGTTTCACCAGATAGCAAAGAGTCACATCTCCTATCTCTGCCCTTTGAACTGCAGAAGGGACATACCTGTACTCAAGCACAGCTTGAACAGCCAGGAATGCAGTGTGCTCTCCCTCAACATGGAGTAAATTTGTGCAAAATTAGTATCAAATCACTCGATGCAAAGAACACCAGAAGGTAGCTAAGAAATAAATTTCTGATGAGCAAAGTTTATTTTGAACAGCAACTGGAATGAAAAAAGCCTCTGCAGTGCTCACATTCAGAAACAAGTCTGACACCCTTCACAGTACCTTCAGTGGACACATTTTATGGGCTTTCTTTTTTTCAAATGCCTTTAGATTTGCTTCCATCCCTGCCCCAAAGGCACACAGTATGGTAGGAAGATGAAAAAGGGAAACCCCTGCAAGCTGACCCCTGAACTCAACATGTAAATGAAGAAGAGAAATTTCCATGGTGTAAAATTTAATCTGTACACATTTCCCATGACGTTGCAGCCTTTCCATGAAGCTGACTCACCACTCCCAGAGCACAGTTCTCCTGGGAGAGGCTGCTGTGGGCAACTTCATACATAAAGACTAACTTAAAACAGGAACTAAGTACACCAGTTGTGGCATTTAATGATTTTAACTCACTCCCTTGTAATATTAAGTCTACTCTCTGAACACTATTCACAACAAAGAGTTTTATATTCTCGGTTTGACACATTTAAGACTAAATTATACCTCGGTATTGAAAAAGACAATGGCACTGTGTAATGTTGGATAGAAGAGCCCAGATTTTTAATTCCAGAATCCCCCCTTATCTTTACTGAGCCCAAGCTGTTGAAGGCAAAAAGACATGTTCTATTTTTAATGCATATTCCCACACAGGACCAATGAAGGCTTTCAGAGACACAAGAACTTTGATTAAAATTCTCAATATTGTCTAGAGATCATCAACATGAGAGCAAAATTGAATTAAGTCATAGTCTCAGTCCTTCTGTACCTGTCAAGAGTCTGCCAGAGGGTTCCGATGATCAACACATGATTCAAGGAGTCTTCAGCCCTGCCAGATCCAGGAAATCCCAAAGCAGTTCCTTCTTACCTTCACAGCACAAGGCTGAAGCACTCTGGAGCCGTGACTGGTGACAAAAATGCAGAGGCACTGCTGCTTATTTACACACCAGTTAAAAAAAAATAGTGTTCCTTTCTTTAAAAAGTACTTAAAAATGAAATGTCTCAGGTCCCCCACTTTGTGATTAAGTTAAATTTGCTTCTTTGCAGGTTGTAGCAATAAAGTATTAGAAGTCATAATAATAATCCAGCTTTGCATCCACAGTTTTACATCCTTTATCTGAATAGATTCTCTCCTCTCTGGGGAAGTAGGTCATCTCGTCAGCTATCCTGCTCACAATGTCTTCATCCACAGTGTAGCCACGTGACTCAATCTCAACCCTGACACACATTTTCACATGTCTGTATTCCAGAGGCAGAAAAGGAATAAAGTAGTCAATGAGGTTTCTGTCAATCAAGGTGCTGTGCCAAAATCCACCTGTGAAGGGAAAGAGGTTTGTTAGTATTTCTCTAGTTAAACACTGCCATGGGTTGAATGGGAGCAAGGGGCACATCATAGGTGGGATTTTAGGGCACTATAGTGCACAAGTCAATACAAGCCCCTTCTCGTGTTACTTTGTGCATAAAATTTTGGACAGACACATAAATGTGGTCCTTTAGGCTGAATGAATGAATTTTGACTGTGCTTGAGCCTTGCTCTCAAGGTATGATTTCATACCTTTCCCACTCTCACCTAGAGAGGGACAAATTTTCTCTCTCTTATCAGCTCTCCCAGACCAGTTTTCTTATTCCTTTCTTTGGAGCTTGTATCTCAACTTTTTAAGAAGTACAGTGACTTTGCTTCCAATGCTAAATTTAGAGCATAATTTGTTAAAACTCCTTTTCACCAGAAGTCCTGTGTGAGGAAACTTATGAAGCACTTCCCCCAAAACATGCAGTCCAACAGACAGCAAACAGGCTGGTGGGAAGTAAGCACACTGAGCTCCTTAATCTTCACTCATCCTGGGAGCCAACTGCAGGCCCCAAAACTGCATTTTTGCTCCTCACAAGCCAAAACCTGGAGGCCATATCAAGAAGAAACCATGGCTTGTAAAAATGCTAAATGCAGCCCATGCCTTTTGTGTAACTTTTACCACCCCAAAAGTAATCCCAGTTTTACTCACTGTTTTTGTTGTTGAAGACTGACACAGAGAGTGCATTTTGGATATCTGTGAGCTGGATATCTTCCCTTGTCCTCCCATTTCTCCAGAAATCTAGTGCTACCTCTGTTATCTTTTCAGCTCCTGCATTGCTAAGTAAAGAGAAAACAGAGATTGTAGTAGTTTTAAAAGCTGAAGTGATGAAGTAAAAAGCATGGAGTGTACAGAACAGCAACCCTGAGAAGCTGCTTTACCTGAGGAAGATGAAGATGGCTTGTCTGTAGGACACCCCATCCAGCAGCTCATAGTAGTCCAGGAAGGGCTTGATTGAGTCAATGAGTCCTGCGTGCATTTTATCCATTTCATCAAATATAAACAGTGACCGGGGACAGATGCTCACATTTCCCCGAATCCACGACTGCAACTGGTCCTGAGTGCCATAAAAACAAAAGATGCTGAAAGAGTTTGTATTGAAAAGACAGAAAAACCAGCACTTTCTGTTTATGGAACCTTGTCCTGAAGGAGTTGTTCCAGTGGTGTCATTTTAACAGCTTTGCCTTCTTGACTAAAACATGGTTACAAGATGTAAATGAAACCTCAACAAAACCTCATGCTGGTTCTGAAAAATTTTAAGATACCAAGAGACAGGATGGGAGAAGCAGAAATTCTCCCAGATATTTCTATAAAAAGCAAAAATGAAAGTGCACAGTAGGACAAAAAATGGGTCCCACCAAGGAACAGCCACACAAAGCCAAGCTCTGACATGCCAGATGATGACTTCTGGCAGCACTTTGGTCTAAACAAATATAAGCAATATTAAATTTGCAACCTGGCAGCAGCAGTGAGAAATTACACATGCAGTCACTGGCAGAAGCAGAAACAAAATTTAACTCTCTGTGTTTTAATCAATCAGAAGTTAAATGAAGACAATTACAAGTTCTTCTTAAAACAGCTGTCCAGAAAGGCTAAGGATTTATTGCATTGAAAGAGTCTCTCATTTAAGCATTGCATTTCCATTCTGAGTATTACATTCAAGATCAATAATGCATTAATTGTGGGAAAAAAGGTTGATGTCCTGGTAGATGAATGAGAAATAACTGTTCTGACTCTTTTCAGTGGTTCATCACTTTTGTATTTAGTCTATTCAGTCCCTGAACTGCAGGTGTATTGGGGATAAGCAGCAATACTTCCTCCTACTGCCTTGGGCAGCAAATTTCCCAAGTGCATTCACCTCAAAACAAATGCAGAAAGGCATAATTTTATTTCAAAATAGCTCAGTTAAAAGAAGGGAGAAAACAAGTTGTAAAAGAGGAAATGTCTATTTCCTCCATTTAGAAATCAGGTTTGTAGACCATCCTGTTCCCACTTTTAACACATGCAAACTGAATATCAACATGCATTACTACAAGACAGTGGTAATCATTCAAACTGTGCAGCGAACAAAGTTAGAACAAAAAAAAACCATAAGACACATCTGAGCTACTGTTCCATGGTATCTCCCTGCCTTCAGAACTGACACAATTCCAATTACATTTACCTATACCTGACAGCAGAGTATTTTGTGATTTTGCTTTACAGCCTGGAAATGGATCCATAGAAAACTAAATAACCTGCTCAGTGTGCAGCAGAATAGACAATGATGCCTCAGAGAGCCAGTGTGAGCTTGCCATGGTGCCTGACAAACCTGGGGGTCACTGGGTTGTTCCCAGAGTCATGAACGATTTGGTTTTTTGCAGTGCCCACCAACACAACACCTAACCAGGAATCGTGTTTATCCTTAAGTCAGTCCCATCTCTAAGCAAAGTGCAGAATGAAAATTAAACCATATCACTCTTCCCCAAAGACAAGCTTAAAACATATGCATAAAACTTCACATTCACGGGAAAAACAATCCTGATGGATGTTAGGATCTACACAGTTCTGTACAGAAGACTGCAAAACCGGCATAGCACACATATTACTGCATAAAATAACATCTAGGTCTGATGTACTGATCGTGCCATGACATTTATAACTCATTGCAGCACAGCTCATTCTTACCTTGTAGAGATTGATGCTGTGAGCGTGAGGAAAGTGTAAAGTTGCCACGAACTGATGGACATATTTACTCTGCAGACCTCTTTTATAAATGCTTTCGGCAACGATCTTACTGACAAAATTTTTGCCTGTTCCAGTCCACCCGTGCAAGGAAAGGGCGAGAGGCTTTTTGGCGTTGGTATTGTTCAAGAAGCCCCTCACGGCTTTTACAACCACCTTGCTCACCAAGTGCTGCCCGAACAGCTTCTTGTCCAAATCCTGCTGCAGAGCTGCACGGAGAGACCACAGTGTCAGCGGGCGGGGAGCGGCCGCCAGCCCCGGGCAGCGGCCAAAGGGCCGGGCAGGAGCGGCGGCTCACGGGGAGGCCCCGCGGGCTCTGCCCGGCTCCCGGCGCTGCCCCGGCGCCCTCCCGCCACCTCCCCTCAGCCCATCCCGGTCCCGCACCGGCGGCGGCGCGCGGGTCGTGCCGGTGCAGGCAGCACTCCCTGAAGTAGCAGTAGAGCCGCGGGTAGGAGATGAAGCCGGTGAGGGCCGAGGCAGCGGCGCCCGCGATGGCGAGTCCCAGGCTGATGGGCTCCACGGCGCCGGCCGGCGTGAGGAGCGGCAGCAGCACCAACGCCAGGGCCGCCCGCAGCGCGCCCCGCCGCAGCTTCATCGCCCGCCCGGCCCAGCCGCCCGGCCGCCGTTTCCGCCCCTCGGCGCCGCTTCCGCCACCGCCATGGCGGGTGCTGGGAGAGGCGGGGCCAGCGCTGAGGGGCGGCCGCCATGTTTGGGCGGGAACGGGCGGGGCCAGCGCTGAGGGGCTGAGGAACTGCCGCCATGTTTGCTGCTGCTGGCGGGAGACGAAGGCTGGGTCGCGCAGTGGAGTTATTAAATATTCTGTGACCGTATCGCCGGGTGTTAGAATGGAGGAATCAAATAATCATCATGGTTAGAAGAGATCTTTAACGTCATCATGTCCAACCGTCCATCCAGTACTGTCACTGTAACCCCATAACCACTAAAACCCACACCATCCAATGCCACATCCCAACACCTCTTTAACGCCTCCAGGAATGGTGCTCCACCACGTCCCCGGGTATTCCCTATTCCAAAGGGACCAATTGCAAAGCCTGACCACCCAAACAGCAAAAAATGTTGTTTCTAATATCTAGTCTAAATCTCCACTGTCTCAGCTTAAGGCCATCTGCTCAAGGGATCCTCTGCTGACCTGCACAGGGCACAAGCTCGGGCAAATTCACCCCTGGCCTGGCATGGAAATTCTTTCTCTTTTCTGAGAAAAAGTGAAAACTGAGGTTGTCTCTCCCCACCCTGGAGTTGTCACTTCTGAGCGATGGGACAACCTGCCATCAGCACCACGAAAACCCATAAACCAGGAAAAAATCCATCAGCATGAATTCCAGAAGAAAAAATGCTACAATAACTTAAAAAACACTTTTACTGTTTCAAGTTACAAATCTTCACTATAAGTACCCACACTGCACTTCTGGGGAAGACGGGGACAAGAAGACAAGCTCCCAAGAGCATTACATTTACAAAGCAAACAACATTGCTGCTTTTAAAGGATCTCTTTTTTTAGTATTAAGATGGTGAAAAGAAAAATCTATAAAAGCCAATTTGTTTTCTCACTAAAAAATGCCAACCATGAAAGCTCATTTTCCATTATAAAACTTAATTTATAAGAACATATTTATATACAAAGTTACACCAACCAAAGAGTTCACAATCACCTGCAAACTGATTCACTACAAGATCACACAGGAAAAGCTTCGTAGGTAACATCAGCATCTGAAGGTAGTGACTCTTCCAACATCCACCGCAGGTCACTGACACAAAATCCTTTATTGGTGGAAAACAGGAACAACTCCAAAGGCTTCAGTCCAGATTCATCAGTATCGCCTGTTCATCTTCTTGAACTTCTCATAGTGATAATCATCTGTGGCTTTTTCATTGAGGGGACGTTTGCGATTTGGAGGAGATCCTTCAAAAGAAAAAGAAGGAAATTTTATATCCCTGTTTTTTCATTTCAGGAGACATTTCCTGAACTCTGCCACCTCCCTTAGACAGCCCCTCACTATGTGAGGTTATTCCTTACACCCTTTGCTATTTCACCAAACCCTTGTCAGATAGCTTTGGCAACACTTCAGCCATGACCTTCACCTCTCCACCCCTGAGCATCTCCACAGACACTCTCCAGCCAGAGTTTCAGGTGTGATCTAGTGGTGCAACAGCCAGCTCCCTTGGACTTGTATCGCTCCACTCCCACTACCTCAGCACACTCAGAGAAGAGGAGGCAAGCACAGCCAGATCATTCCTGTGTACAACACCCCTGAAGAGCTCCAGTGTCTCCTTACAACCATTCAGATTTGGAACTCACGCTCAGGTTCTGGCCTCTCCGTGTCCCCCACTCTGAGTGGACGCGGCTTTGGCTCCTCCTTGTTCCTTCGCACTGGTGCATTCAGCTCCTCATGATAAACTGCAAGAAGCAAAACATCAGATAAAGAATACTATCTGGAGCACTCCTGGATAAATTTCTGTGGCCTTTGTTATAAGTGATTCTTTACCAGATACAACAGAAATTCAGAACCACCCTTCTTGGAATTGATTTCTATAGCTAATTAGGCAAGATGGGACAGAGCAACCGTGTCAGGAGAGACATTCAAAACTTACATCTGTTGTGCTGAACATAATTAACAGCCATGTTGGTGGGAACAAAGGAAGTTTCACTGTCTTTCTTTTTGTTCTGCTGCTCTGCCAGCAGCTTGGCCTTAGCCTCTTCAGTTGAGATGATGTTTTTTATTTTTGCACTAGAAGAAAAAAAAAATAGTCATAGAAAGGGTAGCAGGCACAGAAGTGCTAAGTGCATGGATTTGGAGGACAGTAATAGCACTGCTGAAGCATCTGATGCAGTTTCTGAGAGGAAACAGTGCTACAGAAACAGACACTTTGTTTCAAAGGCAAAACAGAAGCTCCTATCTTTGTGCATTGCTTCAGTGCAGGACACAAAGGGGTCCTGCGGAAAGCTGCTGGGGTCAGGTCACAGAAGAGCCTTTTCCCAGAAGCCATAGGATGGAGCTGCACCTAGCCCTGGGGCTGTGCAGGTGTGCTGTGCTAATCACCACATCAATCTAGAAAAAGGCTCAATCCCACCCCATCCCAAACTGGGGCTGGGTAATCCAGGCATAGCTCTGCTCTGCCAGCCAACAGCTGCTCATCCTGTCAATCCAGGCCAGCACCCACAGATCTGTGAACACATACTCAATTCCCAGGTCCACTTCAGGAATGCCACTCAGCATCTGGTTGGACAACATCTCCTCAGTCTTCTTGGCAGAGGAGACACGGATGTTCTCTGGCAGCTCATACAGGGAGTCTTCAGCATTCTTAAGCTTCACCTTCTGTTCCTCGTTCTCCACAATTCCCTTTCTCTTCTTCAGCTCAGTCTCAATGTATTTCATCCTAAACAGCAGCACACAAGGGACAGGGAATTTAATTCTGTTCCTGTACTCTGCTCCAGCACTTCTGGAGCACAGCTGCATCCCTGTCCTGACAACTGGGAGAGAGGAAAGAATCATCTCTCCAAAAGAACTCAGCTAATACTAGTAGCAAGAATTAATTGTCCAAGAAACAATTAGATCCTCCAAGGTCTTTAACAGCCAGCAGGGAAGTCTCTCACTGGGATTTAGTGCCAAGCTGACTGGTTGGCACCTCCTAGCTTTGTCCATGAAAAAGCTTTCTCAATTCCGGCACGCAGGAAGTGAAAGGGCAAGGGAAACTTTCAGTGAGAACTGGGGAGATGTCCTGGGACTACTCAGAATCCATGACATAAAAAAATAAATGGTGAAGGGCCACTCAGCCCTGAACACCAGAGACACAACACAGCATGACTCACATGTCAGCATCTTCATCCCTCCTGTTGGTTTCTGCTGAGAAGGAAGTTCCCAAGTTCAGATCTTCCTCTTCATTAATCCTAAGTGGAAACCACAATGTTTACAGGGTTTGGTGGGTTTTTTTGTTGGCTGTTTGGGTTTTTTGGGAGACGTGTGTGTAGTTTTTTAAAAGTAATTCAACAAGTTAGAGCAAAAGTAACTGGCTAGACTGCATTATATGAAACTCCTCAAAGTGACACAACCTCTGGTTAATTAATTACCAGTTGTCTTTAAATACTAGTCCAGGGAGAGATTTTCAGTGCTCACGTGCACTTACCTGTCCTTGCCTCTTTCTTTCAGCTTCTTCATGTCCACCATTCCCCCAGATTTTATCTTAAATGGGTCATCCTGTAAAACAAGAAATAACAAAAACCCCTGAAGCTTCCCTCTAGTTTAATGCTAGTCATCAAAATCTGGATAAAACCACAGGAAACATTTAGGAATTGAGCTGTGACATCAGTCCTGCCCCAGGCCAGACTCACAGTGTTCTCACACCATCACATCTGAGCCCTGAGGTGATGGAATTGTCCAGCACTTACCACAAGTGTGGCTTCTTCTTGCAACTTCTCTCCCACCAGCAGAGCTACAGCACTGGTCAGGTAGATAAAGAAAGAAGATAAAATTCAGAAGGTAACACAGTACCAACACTACTGCATTGCTTTCTCTAAGTCTCCCTGTCTTTCCAACCTCAGGCTTTAACATAGAAACTCCTCTGTCAGGAACATAATTTTGGCAGTGTCTGACATAATGGTTTGTACTGGAAGGAGGCAGATGACAGGAGAGAAATTGACTGTCACATCACACCCCAAAACACAGTTTCCCCTCCCCAGTGCCACATCCCTTACCTCACCCCATTGGGCCGCTTTCTGAGGCTCTGAACTTCTTTGGCTTCCTCAAGTTTTAATCTAAAAAAAACCCCCAAACATTTGACTTAGTACTTGATGCTTTGGTTTTAATAAATTCATTTTATTTTCTGCAGTTAACACAGAATTTTCTATTCTTCTTTGCCCTAAACCTCTGCATATCAGCATCCACTTTTCAGGTTTCAAGTTAAATAGGTATTTTCTATTTATTTAAGCAATTCCACACATTTGAGCAATCAGCCAGAAAAAAACTAAAAACAGAACAAAAAAACTAAAAAGGATTTGTTCCTTTCTGATGTCTTCCCTCAGCTGAGGAAGGCAGCACCAAACACCGGAAGACTTGAAGAACAAGCCAGTTTGGGAAGGACGAGCCAAAATACAGCCAGGCATGAGTGACTCTAAAGAAAGTTGATGGTGAATTGAAATCTCAAGTGTTTCTCTCTAAACTCAGAGGAATCCGTAATTTCTGGGATCATGTAACGCTGTGACGCACGCTGTGACGCCAACGCCACAATACGGCAATGTGGCGTGACGTCACCGGTCCCAGCACAGCCGTACGTGACGATAAGACACGACACGATGTCGCGCCGCCCGGACACTGCACTGCTGGACTCAAACACACCCGGGGTCCCGTCCCGTCCCTCGACCGCCGCAGGACCGGCCGCCGCTGGGCTTCCCGCCGGGCCCGGCCGTGTTCTCCGCCGGCGCCCGACCCACCTGACCTCCTCGGCGAGCTGCTCGTCGTCCTCCTCCTCCTCCTCGTCCTCCCTGCGCCGGCGGAAGGATTTCTGGCCCGGCATGGCTCTGGATTCTGCGCCGCGCCACGGCCGCCACGGCCGCCACACCGCCGCTTCCCTCCCGCCGCTGCGGCGCGCGGCGATGACGCCAGAGCCCCGCGACGAAGCCGCGCGACACCGCCCCTGTGCCCGCACCTCGGCCGGGCAAGAGCCGCGGGGCCGGCAGCGGCGCCGGGAGCTCTCCGTGCCCTCCCGGACAGGGCAGGGAGCCCTCGTGCCCGCCCCCACCCCCGGGCCATGCACTGTCTTTTCTGAGAAGACTTCGTGTAAGATACGAGGGTCGTTGTATTTCTCGCAATCCCGGCAGCGCAGCCTCTGCCGGTGGCCGGTGCCTGTCAGGGACGCCGTGGAGAGAAGGCGCCGTGGGGAGCGTCGGTCCCACAGCTGGGTTTACAGCCCAGCCCTTGGAGCGGGACGTGGCTCCTTCGCTCGGCTGCTCCCCGCTGACCGAGGCATCGAGCCGCACTGTTGGATCCCCGGCCGAACGAGCCGGGGTTCGCCCCTCCAGCATCCGCCCTGGGGCCTGAGCCCCGAGTGCTCGGGGAGTCCTCGGGCCCGGCCCCCGGGACCCCGCGGGGTCAGCGCCGCCACCGCCTCCTCCGCTCGGTCCCTCCTCGCCCCGCCCCG
Organism: Rhabdornis inornatus; assembly: GCA_013397075.1. Taxonomy (NCBI): domain Eukaryota; kingdom Metazoa; phylum Chordata; class Aves; order Passeriformes; family Rhabdornithidae; genus Rhabdornis; species Rhabdornis inornatus. Next base: position 1,166,391 of record VWZS01000747.1, on the reverse strand, counting down.
CCGGGCCCGGCCCCCGCTCCTCCCCCGGCCTGCGCGGCACCGGCAGCTCCTCCGCCGCTTCCCCGCGCTGCTCGGGGCCCACGGCCCTTCCCGGCGGCCCGGCCTGGGGCGGGGGCGGTGACGGCGACGGCCCCGGCATCCCGCAGGTGAGCGAAGGCCGCGGGCCGGGGCGGCGGGGCCGTGGCCGGGGCTGTGTGGAGGGAGGGCGGCCGGGCCGCGCCGGGGATGATGCAGCAGCAGCGGCCGCGGGAGCTCCGGCCCGGGTCCTGCCGTGCCCCGGCGTTGGGGCGGCCCTGCACCCCCAGGGCTGGTGCTGACCCCGGGAGCGGGACCTTGCGGCTTTAGGCTGTTTCTGTTCAGCCTCGCTCGTGTCTGGCAGCTGTAACCTCTGTCAGGAGAGGACTTGTATTTTGGGGGTCTGCTGCGCTTGAGGAGTGACATAGCGGGCAAGGGGGAATTTCCTGCAGGTGTTTTTTGCCTGAAAGCTAAATCTCTAGGTGAGTCGTGTCGTGACCTCCCATAATAAATCAGCGTTCAGACCTGCTCTCTTTGCGTGTTGCACATAAACCTCCTGGTTTTCCCATAATTGATGCAGCTGCGAGCCAGGAGCACCTGCTTTCTGCTTCTGCCTTGTCAGTAGGGCAGTTCAGTAAATGTTTCTTTCTTCAGTACCTCAAGTAGAAAATGTCTCAGAGCACAAATGCAGATACTTCTTTCTCTTGGTAGGTTATGCAAGACCAGACCTGGTAGTTGTTTTGTGGATGAGCAGTGCAAAGATTTCTTTTGTTTGTGCAGTTGCTTCGAAGAATGTCAGCTTGCATGGATCTGAAACTCTTGACAGCTGGCTCTAGCTTTGGTACAAAAACACACAGTTGTTTTAAGACAAACAACCAACGAAAACCTAGAAATGTGTTCCTGTAGAAGGCAGAGTCGCTGGGTTTGGCAGCAGCTGAAGCGACTGAAAGTAGGTTGCAGTTACAGAGGAATTGTTCTGACATGCTCGTGTACTGTTCTCCCTCAGTGGTGCTCGACAAAGGCTGAAGGACTTGTTTTAGGGTAACTTGTTTTCCCATTATACACACAGTACATTTTGACAAGCACACTTCAGCTCTCTGGCAGTGCTTTTCTGAAATTCCTGGTTTTCTGGGCAGAATTAGAGCTGTATGTGCCATCTCTAGGTCTTAGGGCAGAGTCGTGGGAAGGCAGAAGTTGAATTTCCTTCTGAACAGACATGAACCTTTTTCTGGTGTGTGTGGTCAGGGCTGAGAGGCAATGATGAGGTTTTCCCTGCGTTGTTCAGAAAGGGAAGCCCTGTGGGGAAGATCAGCACCCCAGTTCTGGAAAGTCTAAAGACATGGTTTTAATTTTGAGAAGAGGGGTGGTCCCACAGAATGCACTGAAACCATCCACATCCAGAAGACTCTACTTAACAAAATGTGCTTCAAAACCAGTTCTCTGTTAGCTTAAGCTGGTGAAGATATGGGGTCTGGAATGAATTTTAAAACAGTGTTTTGTTCATTAGCTTTTCTGGGGGACATCTGTGAGAGAGATAAGAAATCAAGGATGGTGAAATAGCAAACATGGCATTGATACTTTTTAACTGGACCAGCTGATGCATTTGGGGAAAGGGATCTGTTTTGGTGAAGGAAATCAGAGCCTGAAATGTCCCAGTTTTCTGTGTTAGTCAAAGCTACTGTGCTCTTGTCATTTATCTTTTAAATCAACATGTGTTACATGGTGCTGTGTTCCTTCTCTGTGAAGCTGCGTGAAATTGCTCTGTAACCTCTGAAATTCTCTTCACAGGTTACTGAGATTCAGGTCAGCACCCCTGTGGTGTTTTCTACCATGCACACATGATTTCTTCTCCCTCTGCTCCTCCCATCAATTATTCAGTTCTAAAGAGTGCTGGGAAAACATTATAAAATTATCCTTGAGGTTTATCTTCTGCCAAGACAAGGTGCTAGGCAAGGTTTTCCACTCCCAAGATAAGTGTTACTGATATGGCCTACTAGTTTATAATTTTTTTTTTCTCCCTACTGTCAGTGATTCAGACCAGATAATACTGGTAACTGTTTCAAATGTCTTCAAAATGTGAAAAAAAGCAGAGTGTAGCAGCCATGCTGCTGCTGGAGTCATTAACATCAAGTTCATCAGATTTTTCACTTCTTTGTTGCAATGATGTGGGCTCTTCACATCTGCTTCATTTCCAGCCAACTGTAATATTTTGGATCCTTGTCTGTGCTATTAATACCACTTATCTCCTTTTCTATTTTTTTTAACAGCCATGAGCAAGGTTATTTAAACTATGCTTAAGAAACACAAACTCTATTAATTTTTTTTATAGCTGCATGTTACTGAGACATGTCTAAAGTCTTTTATATATCCATGGACCACCATAAAAGTGTTTATTGTTTTCATAAGCTGTGAAATCATCTGTTCTTGTGGTGCTTGGATGTATGAGCTGGGTGGAAAAGTGTGTTTTTATGTTTTGTACAGACTTTGAGTTTTGTGGTTCATACTGTTAAAAATCTACCCATGAAATGGTAAATTCCTCAGAGACTGAAGCCTGCTTATCAGTGTTACAGTTCATTTAAGTCTATTTCCCTCTTGGCTCGCTTCATTTAGAACTAATCATATCTGTAATGTTTGATGAAGTAATGTAACAAGGAAATGTTAGATTCAGATCAGCACAGTTGGGTGCATGAAGCTCATAGACACCACAGGCTAAGTACTGGTGTCATGGGCTGCAGCATCTTTCACTTTTCATCAGAGTTTCATGCAAATGAGCTAATTAGATTTGTATCTTTGCAGCTGAAGCTGTGCCTGTATGCCCAGCATTTCTGACAGCACATTCCATGATACGGATTATTAGCTTTATTTGTTTCTCTCTCCTCCCCATGGGCTTTGCTCCTTCCCTGCAATTCCACAGTGCAGCCACTCAGCAGTGGGGCCAGACTGTGCCAGCTTGTGGGGCTCCAGGTTTAGATTTGTTTCAGTCTCTGAACCTTGAAGATAGATATGGAACTCTAATATGCAAAACATGCCTAAGTGTCTTCTTACAATCATGAGAACAAATGTGACATGTAGTGAAAGGAACCATCTTTTTTTGTCCTAGGGAACCCTCCTCACATGAGTGTTGGTGAAAATGGGGGATACAAGGGACATCTGTCCTCACCTGGATTCCATAGGAGAGGTGACCAGGGATGATCTGCTGCTCAAATCCAAGGTACAGGGTTGTCGCTTTCAGTCCTTTCCCTTTTAGCTATTGTGCATGGATTTGCATGTTTGCTTTTTGAAGAAAATGCTGCCTATCTCCAGAGAGAAACTCTCCTTCTCCCAGTGATCTACCCACATGTCCCATAAAATCACCCTTTTTGAGCCCACAAATTTCTCATTTTATCCTGCTTGAATGTGTCACTTAGCTAAAGTGGTGCAATTGTGTATTTGATTGGAAGTGTGTTAAGGAATGAAATACTGTGAGCTGATGGTTGGGCTATTTTATAGAGAAGTTTCTCACTCTTCAAGGATTTGGTTACTTAAAAACCAACCAAGTAAACAAACCTTCTTTTATCATGAATATGCAGGGAACTTGCCAGTCTTGTGGAGCTGTGGGACCAAACCTCTGGGCTTGTCTTCAGGTAAAAATGGCTTGTTTATGTGCATGATGTGGTGGGACTTCACTCGAACAGCATTTACACTGGAAAGAGAGAGTGGGGAGCAAAGAAGGGTTCACAGTAGAACTATACATTGTTTTTGATGGTTTTCACGGAGGAGACTCTCTAGGTGAAAGGGTAACACTGTCAAAATCTGACAAGATGTAACTGTTCACTCCTTGTAGGGGATTGTCCCTGCTATTCCCAGTAGGAATGAATCAATTCCCCAGTGTTGGTTGTTGGCTGGGGGTTGCCTCTGCTGGCACCTGTGGAGAGGTGGCAGGGTGACACCGTGGAAGTGGGGAGGAGGGTATGCCATGGGACATGCAGGCAGGGACTGTTTATTTTTACACAGGAATGCCCAGGCTTGGGGCTGCTCAGATGGAGCAGTGGCCTTGGAACAGAGATGTTGCCTGGGTGCAAACCTGGTTCCAGGTTTTCTTTCTTAAATCACTTCTAAATTTCCAGCAATTCTAAATTTCCGTATTGTTCTGGGCCCTGAATAAAAAACAGGTTAGAAAACTGGCAGGATAATTCTGAAGTTGCTGCTGCTGCTGGGACTGGAGTTACAGTCTGTTTTCTAAGGAGTCTAACCTGATGTGCCCATTGTGCTTTGGCTCTTTCCCCTCTCTAGATTGGCTGTCCTTATGTTGGTTGTGGGGAGTCCTTTGCTGACCACAGCACGCTTCATGCACAGGTGAGCTTTTCTCTGTTCCCCACATTTAAACAGACAGAGCTGGATTTTCCCTGTTCCATGTTCTGGTCGTCCTGTACTCCAGCTCAAGCCAGCTGCCAGAGCAGATCTGTTGTTTCATTTTTAATTTCCAGGCCAAGAAGCACAACCTGACAGTGAACCTGACCACGTTCCGTGTGTGGTGCTATGCCTGTGAGAAGGAGGTGTTCCTGGAGCAGCGCCTGGCTGCTCACCCGCCCTCACCCCCCATCAAGTTCCCTGAGCCGGTGGGTCTGTGTCACACAGGGCAGGCCTGAGTGCTTGGCAAAGTTTTTTTACCTGGTGTAAAATCTGCCAAGTGATTTCTGTCATGGTGCAGTGTTTGCTGTGATGGGGAGACCATCACTGAAAGTGGCTGCCTGTAGCCGGAGGACCACTAGCCCTGACTTACAGGATCTCCCAGCAAAAAGACAGATCACTTGGGGGTGGGAACTAGATGACCTTTGGGGTCCCTTCCAACCCAAACCATTCTATGGTGCTATGATTCTATGACTTGAATATCCATTCTGACTTTATTTTTAACCTTTCCAATGGGGTATCTGCATGTGAGAAGAACCTGTCTGTCACATTTTCATTTCCAATGCATGGCCCATGGAAATTTCAGCTGTCAGACCAGAAACACCATGTACTTGTGACAATTGATGTTTCTTATCACATGTACTGGAAGCAGTAATGGCACTATTTCCACTCCCTGCTGCCTCAGTGAGAAGGGTAGACAGTGCAACCTGTTCTTTCTTCTCATTCTACTTTTCTTGAAGGCTGGCTTGATTTATATGTAAGATAATATCTCTCACAGCTCATCTTTCAAAGCAGGCCTGTGACTGATACTTACTTCTCTGTCTTTAATCTAGGATTCTCCTTTGCCTGCTCACCCTCTGAAAGCTGTTCCAATTGCAGTGGCTGATGAAGGCGAATCTGAATCAGAGGATGATGACTTGAAACCAAGAGGTAACTTTGCATTGAGTTGATGAAAGAGCTGGCAGGGCAACTCTGCAGTCTACAGGACCTGCACTGAGAGGGTTCCTGGCAGCAGAATGTGGAGACTGCCTAGAGGGGAATGGATTCCCTCTCCTTGGGGAGGAATATAGAAAGCAGCACATCTGGAAAGTGATTCATCTCTCTCTTGTTTGTGCTTTAGGCCTTACTGGAATGAAAAATCTTGGGAACTCCTGCTATATGAATGCAGCACTTCAGGCTCTCTCGAACTGGTAGGCATTAGGGCTTTCAGTATTTTCTTAACTGGCTTCACTAAATACCAGAACTGTCACCTCTGATCTGAAACCTTCATGAGTCTTGCAAAGAGAGATTAGCCAGGCTAGGGACAGAAAAAATAGTGGTTTTTAAGGGCAACAGAAGTGTTACAGTAGGAAATTGAGGGACCAGCCAGCTCATGGTTATGTACAAGACTCATGTTTGGATGAATGCTTGAAATAAAACTCCCTCATTTCTGTTGCAACAGAAATTATTTATCCCAGAGAAAGCCGTGTCACGTCTCTTTATTCTCCATGCTGATGTCATTCTAATAACCTATATCCTAAAATATTCTCTAGCCATCCTGCTGAAAACTAATTCCAGGATCTTTTCTGTGCTGAGAACAGGTTCAGATCAGCCTTTTTTACTTGATCCAAGTGAGGAGTCACATTTTCATCTGGAGTCACTTCTTCCCTTGGTTTAAAATCAATATCTTAAGCATGCTTTTGATAAGGCCTGCATGAAGTTTTGACAAATAAACAGAAGCAGAGGAGAAATTTCTGTGGGCTGAATACTTCTCTTTTTCCTTCTCTTGTAGCCCACCTCTCACACAGTTTTTCCTGGAATGTGGTGGACTGGTCCGTACAGATAAGAAACCTGCCCTGTGCAAAAGTTACCAGAAGTTGGTGTCTGAGGTTTGGCATAAGAAACGGTGCGTGGTGACCCCTGATCTAACCTGGCCAGGTTTCAGAGGTGTGTTAGTTCTGAGGTCTGGCATCAGCAGAGAGGAAATCTGATCATCAGGGACAAATGCATTGTCTGAGGCAGTGATTTCTCCCCCTGCGTGGATGGGGATGTGAGGATTCCCTGGGATCCAGGAGATCCCATGTCCTGCTGCTGGTGATGCACATTGATGGCAGTGAAAAGAATTCATTCTTAATATTACAATTTTTAAAAAGGAATAGGTTTTTTTAAATATAGCTCCCCTGTTGGCAATGAAGAAAAAATGATGGAGTAAGGGAATACTTGGGGCTATCTCCAAGTATTTTACATAGACTTCAGTGGCCACCACTTAATTGCACTGCTCTTGATTAGCAGAGGAATTGATGACGTGGATGAAAAAAGTGATTCAGAGATTTTTATTGAATAGAGTGGAAAATGCAGGTGACATTTTGGGGAATGTTTGCTCTTGGTTCAAATTCTAGACCAGTTCAAAGGACAGTGCAAAATTATGTAGCTGTGTTTAAATCTGAAGATGTCTGCTTTGTGCAATAAATTTAGCCCCATTAAAACAGGAATTTAAATGGCATTGCATGTTTGGCTCAAGTTCATTATTAACAAGGAATAAGTAAGATATAGAGCGAGGTGAACTGTGGAGGAGGAGGCTGCAGGCTTTGAAGTAATATCGTGTCATTTTAACATTGACTGGATTTACCTCATTCACTGGGTGGTCAGCCTGCCCAGATTTTGAGACAGACATGGTGCTGGAAAATCAAACAAAGTAACTAATTACTAAACTCTGCTCTGGAAAGAATCACTTTCCACACTCAAAGTGTGACAGAACTGCAAGTGAAATGTGTTTTGGGAAGGGTCTCTCTGGAAAGACAGCCTGAAATGACTGCAAGGTATTTTCTGTCTCTTGGTGTGTTTGTCACCTAGCTCATGCAGAAATCTCTGCCCAGGCTCTGCAGATGCATAATTATCTTAACTGCACACCATACTCTGTTGTGGCCTGTTAGACAAACTGGCTCCAGGCCTGATAAGCAAAGTGACTTTTTCTTTTTTCTTTTTCCATGTCTAACCAGCCCGAGTTATGTTGTTCCAAGCAGTCTATCCCATGGAATCAAGCTTGTCAATCCCATGTTCCGAGGCTATGCACAGCAGGTGGGGCCAGAAAAAACCCATGTCATTATTCCAAAGATGGTGGGAATTTAATTCTTGCAGTGTTGGTGCTTGTGTTCAGAAGGAAGAGCTTGATCTCAGGGGTCATGGCCTTTCTGTGTCAATATCAGTGGTCTGATAGAGCACTTGGGTGGGATTTGGGAGACCTGGAGTCTTTTTCAGGCTTCCCTCTGGCTTGTTGGTGCCAAATCAATTCATTTTCTCGTGTCAGCTTGCTCACTTCTGAAATTATGGTGGTCAAATCCTTTATAAACAGCTTTGAGATCTATTGATATCTGCTCTATAAGAGTTTGGTATTATTTGTTCATGTCAGGGCTGAGGAACCTGGGTAAATTTGCACTAAAAAGTCAAAGATACGAATGCTCTGTGTTCTTTTTCTGGGGAATTACAGCAAAACTAAGTCTTATTTAAAGGTAGTATAGTTTTGTTTTTTTCCTTTGAAGTCTTTATCAGTGTAGCTCTTCTGTTTGTTCTTTATAAAAAAATGTAAGCAATGACCTATGATTAGAAAATTTACTAGAGAAGTGACAGTGCATCAAAACTGTGATAGTGACAAGAAATCAAAACAAAGAATAAAAATAATGATTAATGAAAGACCTTCTGTATTTGTCTTTGATGTGAAATACGTTGGATTGAAAACCTCTGATCTGAAGAGATAAATTTGAAAGGTAGGCAGGGCAGGCTAAAAGCCAAACTTCATAAAACAACTGAAACGTCGTAATTAACTTCCTGCAGTTGTCAAAATACCAGCTTGCTTTCCAGCAGCTCCTTTGAAGCCAATGTACCAACTCTTTTACCATGTATTATAAATGTAGGAGCTTGCACCTAGTTTGTATAGCTTTGGGTTTCTGGTTCCTCTCCCTGTTTATTAAAGATTTTAATCTGCCGTCTGTAAGAGGTGGCTTGCCATGAGCAGAAGTCAGTATTCCTAAGATGTGTTTGTTGGTAGGAGTCTGTTCTCCAGAGCCTGCTGTTTTCATAAGGTTTCTCCTTGCTTTTTCCCTATTATCTGTGACAAACCCCTGATAAATGCATTCTTGGTTTGCCTTCTACAGCTGTTCTCTGGCTTTTCTAAGTCTTTCAGCTGAAGATAGATTAAAAAAATTGGGCCTTTAATTATTTAGGATTTAAAGCATTTCTGTAACAGGCAGGCCTTTGGTGCATGGCTCTGTTTTAGCTGAGTCTATGTGCTGCAGAGCAGGCTCACCTTTGTGGGCACTCTTGGAATTGTGAGTGGAGTAATTTCCTCTTTTTCCCCTCTCATTGCCCCACTTGTGGCTGGATACTGACATGGAACCTTGGTTTTCAGGACACCCAGGAGTTCCTGCGATGCCTGATGGATCAGCTCCATGAAGAACTGAAGGAACCAGTGGTTGCAGAGATGAGGGATTTGGACACCAGTGACCAGGAGGACAAGCGGGAGGGCGACCGAAGCCCTTCAGAGGATGAGTTCCTCTCCTGTGACTCCAGCAGTGACAGGGGTGAAGGAGAGGGCCAGAGCCGGACCTCAGGGAGCATGGGCAGCAGCTCCCTGGCAGAGACAGAGCTGCTGATCCAGGATGAAGCAGGGAGAGGGATCTCAGAGAAAGAGAGGATGAAGGACAGAAAGTTCTCCTGTGGACATCGGCGCAGCAACTCAGAGCAGGTGGATGAGGATGCAGATGTTGACACTACCATGATGCCAGTTGATGGCAGAGCCTCACCTGAGATGCTGCCAGCCCCCTGTCCTGCCAGCCCATGTAGGACACCAGGTATGCCCCTCTTCCAGTCAGGATATTTCCAGGAAGATGTGTTCCATCCTCCACAGGCACTGTGGTGTAGTGCAGTGGCAAACACATGATGTGATTGTTCCTTCTTTGTGGTTCAAAAGATTTGCATCCAAGATTTTCCTCAGTCCCTGCCTTTCTGCACAATTGCTTCTGTAAGAAAGTGTACTTGGTGAGCCAGAGAGGTGCTTAGCCAGGCTGTGAGCTGAGTAAAGGCACAGCAGTGAGAGCTGTCTCTGCTGAGCCTGCAGACACTGTATTGATGCCTTTTAGGAAAAAAGGTTTGGTATGTGTATGTCCTTTATTTCATAATCTGGCCTGAGGAAATATTAGCTGTGGAAAAGGCATGGCAGAAGGTATTTGCTAACATTGGACTGTGGACCTTGGGGAGAGAAAAGGGAGAGGCACAGATTGAGCATTTCTGTGTCTCAGGGAAAAGAAAAGAGCAGCAGTGTGGAGTCACCTCAAGCTGAACATATCCGATCTTTCAACGCTTCTTTATGTAAGAGTCTTACTCTGCCAGCTGGCACTGAAGGCAGCAATGCTGTCTGTGTGGTTTAGGGCTACAGGAGCAAGCTGCAAAAACTAATTAGTCATAAGTGTGAAAAAATGGCAGGTTGTTTTTTTGGGTTTTTTAGTATGTAATTATTAGCTGTTAGGTACAGCTCCACATGCACTCTCACCAGTGACTGAGGGAGCTGTGTCTGTCCTGTGCAAGCAGGACAGTTAATGGACACTGAACTGCACCTTTGGGGAAGATTCTGTTCCTGAACACAGAGCTAGGCTGACACAGATTGCAGTAGAGTTGCCTTTCATAACCGGGGTTTTTCACCAGTGCCCTTTTCCCTGCCCATTTTCCCAAACAGAACCTGACAATGATGCCTATGTGCGCTGCTCCTCACGCCCTTGCAGTCCAGTCCATCACGAAATGCACTCCAAGCTCTCCAGCAGCCCTCCCCGCTCCAGTCCTGCCAGGCTTGGACCTTCCTACATACTCAAGAAAGGTAGTGCAAAGAGGGATTGCTGGGGGCCAAAGGGGGGAGCATGTACAGGAGGAGAGAGAAGGAATCCATCATGATTCTTGATTAACAGATGTAAGGAGTGCTGGTTTCCCTGGACATCAGTGTGTTCTAAAATAGTATTTGGCAAAGGCTACAGTAAACCTGCAGATAAAGTCGAGCTCTGGGCACAGTGATGTTCTAGTGTGTTCTTATACTGGAGCCTGAAATGATTCGTGTCTGCATCTGTGTGCTGTGTTTGTCATTAATAAAATGGCTCTGAATTTCCAGGCACAAGCTCTGTCCCTTTAGGGGTGTGTGGATACATAAACATTTGTCTACCAGACTTGGATTTCATGGCATGTGGGCCAGAGAACTGTAAGATGCTGTTCCTGACAGAGCTTCCTGCCTCTTGGACATCTTGGGCTCACAGGAATGGAATTAGGGCTGCAGATGTCCCTGCAGTGCTGGGAGCACTGTCAGACTGCAGAATGGAGCCTGGCTTGTGTTCTTATCAAACTGATCCCTTCATCCCAGAGCAAATTGCAAATCAAAATCCCTCAACGCTGCATAGTCTGCAAACACAATGGCTTGTGCTTTTACCACTGTCCCTCCAGCTGCTCCATGAGGACATTCTTTCTTCAGCTCCTTGGCTGAGGTCAGCACAGCCGCAGATGTTCTGGCTGCATGAAAACCACTCTGTCTGCCTGCACGTGTGTGGGGACAAGGTCTGTTGTTAAACAAAACCTTGCATGGCCAGTCCCTGCTGTGGAGAGTCCTCTCCAGTGCAAGACACTTGGGGAACACGTGATAAATGTCAGAGGGGAAAAAAAAAGGTCAAAGTACAGAGGCAGGTGAGGGGGGGAGGATGTGAAATGCAAAGCTTGGAGCAAAATGTCACAAGACCTCAGAAAACCAGGGATTGTCTGTGGCAGGGCCAGGCTTCTAAACATGTAAAAGGCTGGAAACAGGAGTTCCAGTACAACAATTTCTGCCTCCTGAGAGCTGACTGGTGTTGGTTCAGTTGGCTGCCTCTCCCCTGTACCACGCACAGCAGCAGAGTCCTCCGTGTCTCTTCACAGCTTGCCTCACCATGTCCCTGGAATGGGGTCTGAACATCAGGACAATCAGCTTGTCCCGTGTTCTGATGTGGTTGTGTGACTCTGTGGAGATGTGGACTGAGAGGACCATTCCTTGTTTTCCAGCCCAGATGCAGGCTTCTGGGAAAAAGAAGAAGGAGCTCCGCTACCGCAGTGTGATTTCTGACATTTTCGACGGCTCCATCCTCAGCCTGGTGCAGTGCCTCACCTGCGACAGAGTGAGTGTCCTGGGCCCTCCCAGTCACCCAGCACAGGCTTTGTGCTTTGTAGATCTCCTCCTAGGGAATGGTGCTGCTCTTTCCAAACCCTATGGGATGCAGCACCTGCTAACGTGGCGATAGGTGATGGCAGGGGAGGTGTGAGAAGCTGCCATGCCAAGGAGATGTGTTTCTGTGTTTGCTGATCCATGTCACTGAGTTGACCCAGCAGTATCACATTCACATTAGAAAACTGAGTCCAGTGCTACAAAACCCATGACAGAAGTCAGTGCTGACAGCAGGGAAGAATAATTAGCCACAGGGAGTTGCTTCTGCTGCCAGCTCAGGTTTCTAGCCTAGGCTAAATCCAAGCAGTGATAAAAGGTGATGAAGGTCAGGTGCCAGCTTCATTACACATGTGGGAAACCCAGATCTCTTCCTCTTGGATATTTCCAGGTTTCTACAACAGTGGAGACGTTCCAGGACCTGTCACTCCCAATCCCAGGGAAAGAGGACTTGGCCAAGCTGCACTCTGCCATCTACCAAAATGTGCCAGCCAAGACAGGGGCATGTGGGGACAACTATGCCTCCCAAGGCTGGATTGCTTTCATCATGGAGTATATCCGGAGGTGTGTTCCCTTTGCAGGACCTGTTTTCTGGGATTTACCCTGCAGTGCTGGAGGGCAGCTGTCCCTAACCAGTGGTGTTAACATTGGGATGTCATTTGGAACCATTCCTTGGAGGACAGTATGTGGTACCTCACAGGGCTTTGAGCCTTTGCATGTGAACCAGTTGTTACTGCTCCTCTAGATTTCTCACACACCTTGAGAGCTCTTGTGCAGCTGATCACCCCTCACTGCTGCCTCAGACTTGCCCTCCAGAGCATATTAATTGCTGGTGTAGTTTTCCAAATAATTTCCAATTTGAGTAGGAACATCAGCTGAGAGCAGTTGTGCTTTCCCTGCTCCTCTGGGATGTGGGATGAGTTTAGGACCTTCAGCTAGAAGGAAATTTATCATCCACTTGGGGTTTTGTGTGCCAAAGCATTCAGCTATTTTACTTATAACTCTTAATCCCTTCTCCTCTGCAGATTTGTGGTGTCCTGTATCCCTAGCTGGTTTTGGGGTCCTGTGGTGACACTGGAGGATTGCCTTGCTGCCTTTTTTGCAGCAGATGAGTTGAAGGGTGAGTTTTTTCTGTGGGGTCTGACAGCATGGAAGAGCATTCCATATGGACTTTGAAGGCAGATTGAATCTCCTAGAAATCCTGCCTTGGTGTGTCATTAGATACTGGCAGTGCCAAAAGTTGGCAGCTCAGCATCTCCAAGCAGGAGGGAACTTTTCTACCTGCTCAGGGGTGGGAAATCTGGGTGAGAGTGTCCTCAGTGAGGAGGAGGCTGAGCTGTTGGTTGGTTCAGTGCTGTGGCTCCTCAGTTTCTTCACTTTCTCATCCTTCCTGCTAATTGGCTGCATCCTTTTCTTGCCTACATTTATTGAGAGGAGTTTTTATCTCTTCTCATCCTGGCCTGCCCAAAAGGCTCTAAATCTACTTTCTCTGCAGTGTCTGGAAAGTTAGCTGTGTCAGCCTTGTATGCTCTGAGCAGCTGCATAATGTCTCTCTTCTCTCTCTATAGGGGACAATATGTACAGCTGTGAAAGGTGTAAGAAGTAAGTTGGCATTATCTGTATTGTGTTGCATGTCTGGAGTTTTATTTCTGGAATTTCATTTCTCTGTACTGCTGTCAGATATTTTGCTGTGTCCTCTACGTGGACAATTCTGCTGGAATTCAGGATTTGTCTTGGATTCCAAAGTGAGCAAGACCCAGCTATGCCTTTGCTGTAGAGAGTCCTCACAGCTCGTTTCTTTTCCTCCCTCAGGCTACGGAATGGAGTAAAGTACTGCAAAGTCCTCCGGCTCCCAGAGGTGGGTAAAAGCACCTTGTTTCCTAATTCTCTTCTAGCAGCCACTGAGGAGGTCAGGAGGTCAGAGGTAGAATAAAGCCAGCAGGTTTTTTGGTGGCAAAGTCCTGTATTTAGATCAGAAGAGACTTTCTCAGTCTAAGCTGATGAGCCAGCAGGATTCACGAGAGTCAGGCAAAGAACTGCAACAATCAGACACACAGAGATGTGCTGTGCTCCCAGAGCTCCCATGGCAAAACTGCCCTTTGGTGTCCTCTGTCCTTGGTCTTTTAGATCCTTTGCATCCACTTGAAGCGGTTCCGGCACGAGGTGATGTATTCCTTCAAGATCAACAGCCACGTCTCCTTCCCTTTGGAGGGGCTGGACCTGCGGCCTTTCCTGGCCAAGGAGTGCGTGTCCCAGATCACCACCTACGACCTCCTGTCAGTCATATGTCACCACGGCACGGCTGGCAGTAAGTCCTTCTCTGGAGGAGTGTGAGTGAGGCAGGGGTGTGGTCAGGAGTAGCCAACACCTCTGCCGGCTGAAGGGCAGCATAAAAGCCCCTCCATTCTCAGCCTGAGCAGCCTCTGCCCTTTGGAAAATGAATTGAGCAGCTTCTGACAGATCCCCTGCAGCTCTTTCAGCCTCCCCTCAGGCTTGGCTCAAACCCTTTCCCACTGTTCAGTCTTGCTGAGAGGCTCTTCCAAGGAAGGCAAATCAGGGTGACAGTGCCAGGGTCTGCTGCTCCAGCAAAGCTTGCCTGAACAGGAATTATGCTTTTTTTTTTTGTCTCTCTCTCTGTTCTGTGCCAGCAGCTAATCCTGTTTGTGCTGCTGACATTATCCCAGGCCTGCCTTCTGTCTGCACTGCAGATCCCAGCAGTGCTGTGCTTTCTGTTCCAGGTGGCCACTACATTGCCTACTGCCAGAACGTGATCAATGGCCAGTGGTACGAGTTTGATGACCAGTACGTCACTGAGGTCCATGAGACCGTGGTGCAGAATGCAGAAGCCTATGTGCTGTTCTACAGGTGAGCTATGCCCCCAGCCTCTTCCTGGGTACAGAACACCTGGAAATGCATTTCACAGATGGAGTTCTCCTCTCCCTGCTGCAGGAAGAGCAGTGAGGAGGCTGTGCGAGAGCGTCAGAAGGTCGTGTCCCTGGCCAGCATGAAGGAGCACAGTTTGCTCCAGTTCTACATCTCTCGAGAGTGGCTCAATAAATTCAACACCTTTGCTGAGCCTGGGCCCATCACCAACCACACCTTTCTGTGCTCCCATGGAGGTAAGGCTGCTGGACCTGGGAGCAGCATCTTTGATGCTTCCTGGTGCATTAACAAATGCAGGAAAAAGCTCCAGCTGCCGTCCTGCTATGGGAAAGCTGCAGTGGGATCCTCTTGGCAGAAACTCCAGCCTGCTCATGGAGGCATGAGACAATTACCCATTGTGCTGCTGGTTGGAGGCCTGGGGGGATGTTTAGTGCTGGGAAACAACAGTTTTCAGTTCTCTGTGTTTAAAAACAAACCTGTAGAAAGCAGATAGGGCAGGGTTTATCTGTGTTACCCTGTCAGCAGGGCTGGCCCTCGGGGTTTGTTTGGAGAAAGAAGCTGATACCACATCTGACAATGCTGCTGTTTCATCAGCCATGCTGGGGAGCACTCAGTGGTTGTAGATCTCTCTTCTAAATTGGAAATGAAGCACTTGATTAGAAATTTGGGCTGTGGATTGAGAAACCTCCACAGTTAATGAACTTATGACCGTCTTCCATTAGCAAAGGATTCAGATTCTGGAATCAGAGTTCTCAGAAAGGAAAATCTGCCTTTTTATTTGTAGCTGTTGTACACATCTGTTGAGATCCCTGGTTAACTCTTCCACTTGCCTTTCCTCCACAGGGATCCCTCCTAATAAATACCATTACATTGATGACCTGGTTGTGATTCTGCCCCAAAACGTGTGGGAATATCTCTACAACAGGTGAATATGACATTCCATTCTTTCTCACAGTATTTGTAGTGTCCTGATCTAGGCCAGGATGAGCTGTATCAGTGCCTGTCCCAAAAAAACAGCAAGAGATAAGCCAGGAGAGCAAAAGTGTGGCTGAGTAAAGGCAGCCACAAAAAAAAAATCTATGCATCTCCCTCACCTGGGAGTGTCTGGAGCAGAATAAAAATCCCTGTCTGTAGGATGCAGGGCTGGGAAGTTTCCACTTTGCTGCAGTTCTCCATTGCTCTCCCTCTCCCTGTGCCCAGGTTTGGGGGTGGCCCTGCTGTGAACCATCTGTACGTGTGCTCCATTTGCCAAGTGGAGATTGAAGCGCTCGCCAAGCGCAGGAGGATCGAAATCGACACCTTCATCAAGGTTGGCATGGCAAGCATCTGGGAGCAAGGCAAAGGGCAGGGTGGGAAATGGAGACCTGGAAAACTCCTGCTTGTTTTCCAGAATGTGACCTACAGCATGGCCAGGAGATTGGCCTGGGCGTTCCCCAGTGCAGAGGGGCAGCTGGGGAGTGAGAATGCTGTGCAGACAGAAAGTGTGAAACCATCCTTGTCTCGTGCCTGCTCTGATGAGCAGGAACAGGATGTGAGGAAGGAATTGCATGGGGTTCTTCTGGAGAATGGCAAGGCTGCCTTACAGTTAATGGAATGGCCCCCCCAAGATCTCAGGAGTGACTAAGTCCTTGCTGTATCTCTGTTGCTGCTCTCCCAGTTGAACAAGGCTTTCCAGGCAGAGGAGTCTCCAAGTGTCATCTACTGTATCAGCATGCAGTGGTTCCGGGAGTGGGAGGCCTTTGTCAAGGGCAAGGATAATGGTAAGGAGCAAACATTGGGGGTCTGGCAGGGGGGAGAGCAGGAATGGAATTGAGTCCATTTGCTGGGTCCTGGCTGAGCACTGCCTCTGGCTGGGGTGACAAGGCTGGGCAGGGTTCAAGCACCAGCCACTGGGGCTGCCTGTAGGTCCCCAGGGCAGGACAAAGATACCAGGAGAAGTTGGGAAAGCATCTGAATCTGCAGGCAGCAAGGAAATCAGATGGTTTTTGACGTGTTTGTTCTCCTACAGAGCCTCCTGGACCAATTGACAACACCAAGATTGCCCTCACAAAACCAGGTGGCCATGTGCAAGTCAAGCAGGGTAAGTCTGGTGCTTGCTGCCTGTGGTGGTTCTAAAAGGTAAAGGAGACTGTTCCACGGGATCTGGCTGTGCACAATGAAGTCACAGAGCAAGGCAGTGTTGCAGATGACAGTTCTCTACCCAGTCCCTGCCCTGAGTGAACCAGTTCTCCAGTGGCAGCTCCTGCATGACCAGATTGCTGCTGTGACTGGTTCTGCAGATGCCCAGCTCCGGCCTTGCTGCTCCCCAGGCCCCTTCCACCATTCCCCTTTGTGCTGGAGCTTTGATCTTGTGTTGCTTTTGATGTGGTCTTCATTCACCGTCTGTTGTGGTCCAGCTTCCAAAGTTAAAACATCCTCACATTGTGCCTGGCAAGGTTTAGACTGGATATTAGGAGAAATTTCTATATCGAAAGGGCTGTCAGGGTTTGGAGCTGGCTGCCCAGGGCAGTGGTGGAGTCACCACCCCTGGAGGGATTTAAGAGATGTGTAGGTGTGGTGCTTGTGGGCGTGGATTAATGGAGAACACACTGGTGCTTCCAGCAGGAGATGGCACTGCAGGGGCTTTGTGGAGGGACCACCGGGGTCTCCTCCTCCTGGGATTGGCCTGTGGGAGGAGCTGTTTGGAGGGGAAATCCTGGCGTTGTGGTGCCCTGACCTGTCCCTGCTGTTGTCCCTTGCAGGTGCTGACTACGGGCAGATCTCTGAGGAGACGTGGGTTTATTTAAGCACCCTGTACGGAGGGGGCCCCGAGATTGCCATCAGACAGAACGTGGCCCAGGTGCAGGAGCTGGAAAACCTCCACGGGGAGCAGAAGATTGAAGCAGAGACACGTGCAGTGTGATCTGTGCAGAGGGGCAGGGCAGGGACAGCACAGGTACCTCTGTGGGGACGGGAGGCTGGGAATCCTGCGGGGTCAAACGCCCTCCCTTGTCTGGGACTCGAGGTGTGTGCAGCTCCCCCAGCACTCCCAGGGCAGGCAGGCTTCCTCCTCCTCCTCCTCCTTTCATGTGGCTCTGAGCACAGGGTGGTGCTGGGAGAGACTGGGACAAAGCTCTGCACCTCACCTCTGGCTCAGCCGTGGTGTGAGGCTGCAGCCACAGTCACAGGCTTGTCCTGACCTGAGCCCTCTCCCTTTCCTTTGCTTACACCAAACCAGCACTCCCAGCTTGTCCCTAGTGCACTGAGCTCTGCTGCTTTGCAGGTTTTGCTTTTGGCACTTCTCTTTTTAACTCAAATGTGTAAAGATAATGAGAGATTATATTATTATTTATGTTTCCAGCGGGCAGTGTTGCAACCAGAGAAACCTGTTTTTGAGTCTGAGTAAAGCCATGAAGTCTCCCTGTGGTTTTGTGCTGGTGGTGCTGTCACAACTTCCTAGTTTTGCTCTTTACAAAATTCTTGCAAATTCAGTTGCAATCAAGTAAGAAATTTGGAAAGAAGCTATTCCCTTCTCCTTTCACTCCCAAACCCACACCTTCATGGTCCTGCAGAATTTTATTTTCTCCTTGTGTCTAATCTTGTATGTTCAGCACATTTTGGACAACAAAGCTGGAAGGCAAGTCTTCCTTTCCAAAGCCTCCCTCAGACTGACCCTACCATGAGCCTGTGTCTCTGTCCCCTCAGCTGGTGAGGAGCTGAGGGGCTGAGGCTGAGGAGGGGCCCCTTTGTTCACACAGAGCCCCTTCAGAGGGGGCACCCAGAGCTGGGGAGGGGGCCTGGCTGAGCAAGGCCCAGGCTGGTGAAGCAGCATTTTAGGAGCAAGCTCTTTCTGCAAACAAGCCCCCACCTATGTGCTGAGGTCATTCCAGATGTCCTTTGTGTGTACAGTGGCTCATTTAATGAATTTGCTCCCAGATCTACTGCCACCCATGCAGCAGAGACAGGAAGGCCAACCTCCACTTTTCTCAGCAGGGCTATTCTTTACATGTTTTTTGTTCATCTTGCAGTAAGGCATGAGTTGAAATGTTTGCAAGCCTTTGAGTGCAGTTTAATGGAGGCAGAGCTGCCTCCCAGGGCCTGAGGAGCCAAACTCCGTGTTCATGGTGTGGGTGATGCCACAGTGCCAGACACTGCATGGAGCTGGGACCTCCTGAGCTCCTCACAGAAAATGGGAAGAAAGGGGAGGGAGTGAAAGGCTGCTCCTTGACTTAGAGATAGAATGGAGTAGAACAGAAGGATTTGAGAAGAGAAACGTGGCCTTCATGTTTTTCTTTTTTTTTTTTTGTTAGTTCAAGTGTTTGTTGCATAAAGCAACTTCTTTAAAAATTGTCTATAATTGATTCAGCATGTTAATTTTACAATCCTGTTCATGGGATGCTTGTTTAGACCCAGCCAGACCATAGGGGAGGTCAGAGAATGAGCCACTGTTGAGATTCTCATTGTTCCAAGCTGTCTTTATTCCCCACTGCAGCAGCCCTGGGATCTGCTGCAGAGCCTGCAGGGCTGCATGTCCCCATGTGTTGTCTGTGTTCCAGAGGGTGCTGTACAGACTGTAATGACACTCCTGTGCTTCAGTGTTAGACCTTGTGCTGAAAGTGGTACAATAAATACATGTGCATTCAACAAGGCCTGTCTTGCCTGGTGAGAGGGGCTGACAGCTCCAGGTAGCAGAGTGGGGAAGAAAAATTTTAAAAAATTAAATATAAAATAAAATTCAAACTTCCTGCTGACCAAAAGCTGTGTGGGGACAGATCCTTCTGGGCAGCAGCAAGAGGAGCTTGAGGCCACTAAACCATCCTGTGCCCAGTCAAAGAGCACCTGCCCCTTCAGTGTCTGCTCACAGACCTCCCTTCACCTTTCATTAACCCCATCTCACCTGACTGTGCCTCAGAAAGCCTGGGGGGTCTGGATGTGCTGCTCATTGACAATATTATAATCCTGGAGCTAACTTGCAAGGGAAGGAGTTGAAGTTTCATTGAGCTGTTCCACGATCCTACAAGAGTTTCCTGTCACCGTTGTGTGGCCAAATATCCCTTCTGCTCCATTGCCCTCCCTTGGTAACACACGTCAGCAGCCTGTTCCCCAGGCCCTGGGCACTGGGAATTAACAGAGTTTCTAAAGCAGCCTGAGGGGCTGGAGCAGCAGGAATTCCCTGCCCAAGTGAGTGATGCAGCCTCAGCTGGAGCCTGAAATGTTTGAAGAAGCAGAGCTGGAGCTGGGTAATAACATGCAGAACATGCTTGAGCAGCTTGGAGTCAAGTGACCAAACTTGGATCTTAGAAACAAATCTCTCACCTGAGTCCAGACAAACAGCTCCAGGGCTGCTCTGGCAAAGCCCTGACTCTCCTCTGGGTTATCCTCTGCCTGGTCAAGCACTCCAGGATTAGTTCTGCATCCTGATTTCATCTGAGACCCAGCTGCAGCCTTGCTTTCCTCCAGCTCCACTGGTGGCAGCCGTGGCATTTCTGAGCACACCTCAGACACACTGTGGGAGCCAATGCTGAACTCTAATCAGTTCTCTTTGCAAATCATTTCCTCCTTTTTTTTTATCCTTTGCCAATTGCAAAAAAGGGGAGCTGAAAGAGCTGTGCATACAGTAGGGACTGATGGAGCAAACCTCAGTATTAGAGTGTTTCTGCTCCCTCCCCTCAGTTCTCCAGGAGTTCAGTTCCTGTGTGCTGCTCCTGTGCCATTTCTCTGTTGTAACTGTGACAAAAACACTCCATACAAAAACCTTCCATTTTCTTTTCCCTTTCTGTTCAGCTCTACACCCCCAGCTCTCCCTCACCCCTTGGGCTGTGCTGTTTCTATTTAAAGTCAGCAATGCTGATTCTGTGAAAGATAAATCCAAGTCAGAGCCAGGGGAACTCCCCCTCCTATTCATTATTGCCCAAAACCAAAGACCAGCAGCCTGTCACAAACAGCCCTGATCTGTCCTGAACTGACAGGGATGTTAATTAGTCCTGGCAAAGAACAACTGAAATCCCGTTGAAGAAATGTAGCAGCTTGACTGTATTAAACAAAAATAATCTCTAGATTATTTGTCAGATGAAAGGATCACCAGGTGTCACCTGCTGAGTGGGAAAACTTCAAATCTTGGCACTTGGATGGGCTCTTTGCAGTGACCTGGACCAAGAGGTGACGGAGAAGCTGGCCAAGAGCTGGGGCTTTTCTCACAGCTAGAGACACACACACATTATTCACAACCCTGCACACCAGAATGGAATTGTACATCTCAGCCAGAGTTACAGAAACGTGCCTGGTTTTTGGATCATTTGGTGAAGGGAGGCATTGCTGTGTTGGACACATCCACACATCCCTGCCCAAACCCATTCCTTACCAGGCTTGCAACAGCCTGAGTTTTCATATAAAACCAATCAGCATCAAAAACATCTGCCAAGACTTCCAGCTGAACCAGAGCACTCACCACAGGCATTCCATTCTACAACTCTCTCTTCAGATGAAATCTTTCTCCCAGTTTTCAGTTCTCATAGGCTCCTACTGAAAAAGCACAAACTACCTGCCCTTCCCAGCACCAACTCTAGCCACAACAGCCCATTTTTCTTTCTCCTCACATGACCAAATTAAACAAACAACCCAACCACTTCATTCTCTCTTCAGCACCAGCTGGAAAGGTCAAAGTTTGATAAAATCAAATCTCAAACTGACCTGATGGGACCCAGCTGTGTGGAACAGTCAGAGGTACAGACAGAGCTTAATTACTACTCCTGAAAATTCCAGTAGGAAATAATATAAAATAAAAAACAAAACCAAAGCCAACAGGTACCACAAGTGAAAATGTGTCCTCACTCTTCTGAAGAGAGAACTAGGAACAACATCACACTGGAATGTGTTGATCCACTTGTTCCATGTACATTTTACAGCTGGAAGCAAAACCCAAATCCACCCCATAGTCAGGAAGAATAATGAGGAGTTTGAGAGCAGCTCTGGGGAGTTTTAGTCTGAATTTCTCTGTGGCTGAAGCAGCAGCCACAGCCAAATTCAAATTCCCACTCTGCACTGGACACATCTGTGGGAAGCAGCAGCTCCTGGAGAGCGACAGCTGCAGCTCAACAGCCCCAAGAGCCCCAGCAAAGAGGCACCAACTTTTCTGTTGGGAAAAAAAAAAGCAGAAAATCAATTTTTCTTCCAGTCTGGCTGATCAAAAGGGCGCAGTGAAACTGTATTTCTGGAATTAAATGTTTATTTAAATATGCAGATGACTTTGTTTCATTGCTACAAGGTCAATATTCGCTTTCAAATGGAAGCACTTTATTTGGTTGAATTCTGTCTCCAGAAATGAATGGGCAACACCAGAACCTTTTACATTGGCAATGAAATCACAACACTGAGATGCCACCGAGGTCTCGAGATCAGTGCTCAAACACACATACACACACATATACAAATAAAAAAGTGCTCAACATCATCATGTTAAAATATAATTTGGCTTCTTTTAGGTCGTCTGACATTTCAGGCAGGAAAACAAAAAACCAAAGAACAGTATGCATCAAACTAAATGAATTTCTGAAAAATATTCAGCATTAAACACAACTTTGAGTATCAGTAAATATGTTTCTTCTCTATTTACAGGTGTTAAGAAAGGGCATTAGAGACTTTTGCTGGGGATGAAATTTCATAGGATGTACAGTCCACGCTGCTGGGCAAGATTAGTAAATCCAAGCAGAGTTTTTATAAACCAGTCCCATATTTAGTTCTTCAGCATTTGCCAAAGGTAAATTCTACAAAAATTATTCATTACCCTGAATAACGGCAGCAGAATAAACGTGTGCAGACTATGAGATATGACTGTCACTATTTCTTAAATAAGTTTTATGATCCAGGCTTTTGGGAACTACTTGCCAAGTTTATAAAAACTCCATACATGGTCTTTTATTAAAACTTCAGGGATCAATCAGTCAGCTAAAGCTAATGCTCCTTCTACAGCACAATTTAGAAACACAGACATTGCAATTGTTCCAATGTTCCACAAAGGCTGACAATAATATACTGTCCACCCAGATTAAATATAGAAAAGCAAACTTTGATCTAATTTTTACATAGATGGCACAACAATAGGTGAAAATGAATTCTTAGCTGCTGATTCAACAGTGCATTGGACATGAGAATAAAAATACTGCAGCTAAAAATATTGTAAGGATATTTTTGCACACCTGTTAATTGTTCAACCCTTTAGATCCCCTGGCAGGTGGAGACCACAAAGCCTTTGCACAAAGCCACAGGTGCCAACTGTGGGGATCCCATTCTGCTCTTGATCTGAACAGCTCAGTGACCACAGCAGCAGCAGTGATAAGGCAGTGATTTCTGGATTCTGACCCTCCAGTGCTGCAGCAGGACAGCCCCAGCATTGGTGCTGCCTGTGCTCAGCACATTTGGGTTGGGTTTAAATCACAAACCTTCTGCTGGTTCATGCTGGCAAGTCTTAAGCACCAATCACACAACAGCTACAGGAGGAACTGTAGCACCAAGGGACTTTGTAAAAACAAAAGTTGGCATCTTAAATGGAGAGAAAGGGACAGAATTATGAACTCCACACATAACCCAGCTCAAAAATCACTTCATCCCAACATTCTCTTCACAACATGGAGAGTCTGAGATTCTGGGATGTGTTTTCATGTGCTGACCCTGCAGGACAGCCCAGCAGGCAGCAAAACAACACTCACCTGCCTGCAAACAAACCCTGAGAGATTTCATTTTGGGGTCACTGCCCATAGTGGCTTCCACGTAAAATTTCTCAACTTGTGGGGATTGTAGAGGATGTGCTGGAGTTGGACTAGAGCCAGTAGACTCCCACAAACAAGGTGTGGAATCATGAATAAATTTGGCCCTCGGGAGCTATCAAGTGGCAACTGACTCTTGCAGGGCTCAAACATGCCCATGACTGTAAAACCCAAACAATGGTAATAATTTAGGAGAAACCAAGTTAGAATATAGAAGTTTGTAGGAGTTTAGAGAGGAAATTGACCCTTTATTAGGCAGTTGAAGTCCAGATCGTGTGATTTTTGGAGATATTGTAGCTCTCTTACCACTGTATGACATGATAAAGTGCAGAATCACTTATCCTGCTTCTGCTTCAAACCAAACCATGTGAGAACAGGGTGGTCACAATTCCTGTCTGGCTGCTGGGTCCAGGTCCAGTCCACAACAAGATGGGAGAAGGAAACAGTGCGGTTTCTTTTTTTTTTCTTTCCTCTTTTATTTATCTAAAAAAACTCCGTTATTCCAACATGAACTGATGAGAACGCACAGGAGGTCATGCAAAAAGAGGAGGCAGGTCTGAAATGCTGAAAAACAAACCAACCAAAAGAAAACTGCAGAGAGATTAAACCATGAGCCACAAAATAACGTGACCCTGAGGAAGGTGGGCGCAGGCAAGGCAACAGGGCGAGCATGCAGGCTGAAACCAGAGCCAAACGGGGCCTGTGAGCAGCAACAAGGGCTGCCAACCAAAATGCCATTGTCTGTGTCTGTGTGTGTCTGTATGTGTGTGTGAGGAACAGCAGGGACACAGGAGGGGGCAGAGAGAACAAGCAGGAAAACAAGTACATACGTGAGCTTCAAGGGTTTCAGGAAACAGCAGGGTCAGAGGGGTTTAATACTTGGAATGAGCATCAGCCTGGATTTGAAAAAAGAGAAATAAAGGCTGACAAGTATTAGTGACCTTGTGGGGAAGGCAGAATGTTGAATAATGCATGTGGATCAGGTTTGATATTGACAAATTGAGAGCCCAGTCCAGCTGCTGTTACACTGTTCCCAGGGGAGGTTTTCCACCTCCTTTCCATGCTCTCTGGTGAGAAGAGCTGCAGGTTTAGCACTAAAGGCACTGTGTGAAATGCTGATGGACCAGTGTGCACATCCAGATGGACTGAGGGACATGGGGGGGACAGAAGACAGACCAGAACATGCTTGGGACTCTCTGGCTACCCCCTGCATCCAAGGGCAGCCAGCAATTCTCTGACAGAAGCTGGGAAGGATTGGGTTGGGAGAAGTGTGTGTTATGTTTGACAGAGGGGCTGTGCCAGGCTGGCACAAGAGTGGGAGAGGCTGATAAGGAAATCTGAGTCACAAGTAGCATGCCATGGAAAAGAGCAAGCATCTGAATCGTACTGGGATGGAATTTAGGTCTGAATTTTTCAAGTGGGAACTCCAGACTAGACTGGGAGTCTGGCTTTCCATGGGTGTGTTTTAACTGCCTGCAGGGTAAACAGACCATTGTGTTTCTCCTTCTGTGACAAGCTCGCCCCAAGGTTCTTGCACCAGCACAAACACCTTTAGGAATCTAAAACATAAGAAAGACAAAAAGAAAGAGACTGGATTAGAAAGAGGCTGGGGGAAATGGGGTCCCTTAAGAGCAGCTCTGCCTGGAGAAGGTTAAAGGAAATAAAGCCATGAAGCATCTACTGGGTTACAGGGCTTAGGAAAGCTCCTGACTCAGACAGCAACCCTTCACCCTCAGCCCTTCCCTCCAGCCTGGGATGAGCATCACTGGGACTCTGCTGTGCCCTGGGAGTAAAGCACAAGAGGACAACCCTGCCAGCACCTGCTTTGTGTCACTGAAAAAACAAACAGCTTTTTCATTTTCTGTCTGCAAAGCAGCATCTGTTCAAGTGACAGCTCCAAAGACCATCAATGACATTGAACAACAGGAAATTAAATCAAAGAATTTGCAGAGGAATCCAGAGCTTTCCTTTCCACCACAGGCTGCAGAGGCCTTTCCTTCTCCAGGGAAGCCAGGAATATGCAGGTCAGGGAAGCAGCCCAAGCCTCCAAAGCCCTCCTCTGGCCATCCCTGTTCCCACAGACTGGGGGCTGCCCAGTTCTTCCTTTGGCCAAGTGAAGCTACAATCCAGGAGCGTGATTTGGCCCAAACTGCTGTATCCAAGGGAATACAGGATCAGTCCAAACTTCCTTTGTATTTGAGAGACCAGGGGACCCTTCTCAACTCCTTTGCACTCACTTCTATCAAATCCTTCCAAATGACAGCACAAAGAAATTTTCAAAGAGCCACAATAAAATATTTTTCTTGAGAAGAATTGCTTTTGTGTTTAGGGTGAGAAGCAGCTCTGGGCCATTTGCTGTCCCTTAGGAAAGTTAAGTGCCACGACTTTTTGCCACTAATTATTGCCATCTACTAGTTACTGTTATATAAAAAAAACTCAAAAGCCAAAACCTCACAGGAATGAGAAAATATAATGTTTATTAGAAGAAGACACCATGGTACATCAAGCTATAAAGAGATTCCTGACAGATGATGATTCTTTAAAAAATAAGAATAGAAACAAGACAACCACACTGGCCAGACTGAACAAACCTTAACACACAACAGCAGTTCCTATGCAAGTCCAGGTGCAGGCAGCTGAGTAACCAAAAACACTTAACATCAGAGGGACTGAGTAGTTACCAAAACAGCTGGGTTAAGCAGAAGAACAGCCTATAAAACCATTTATATTTATACACATATAAAAGGATATAAACAATTCAAGTAACTTTAGTCTTTAAGTTATGTTATATACAATTTTTTTTATACTGGGAGAACTAAGGGCACGTATTTAACAAAAGGATTTTAAAAAGCCACAGTCCAGTTTAGAATTACCAATTCCTAAATAATTTGGCAAGCATTAAATAATCAGATATATCCTAGATAAAAAGTGCATCAGCATGGTTAACTTTTACCTATTTATTTATATAAGTCAAGGCCCTGCATGATGGTTACAGCAAACAGCAGAGCTGCAGCACTGGGAATGCCAGAGCTGTCCAGAAGGAATTACTGATATCATCAGAAGTGAGGGGGAACAGACCCACAGCGGCAAAGGAGCCAAAATGCTCATCAGCCCAGGCTCCAAAATAGTTTTTGTCAAGAAGTTTAACCTTCCACACCAGCCTCTGTTCCTGCATGTCACCCAAACAAACATCCAGGCTTTCTGCTGGAAGGGAACATGGGATTTCTGTTGGGTGCAATGCAGGGTTTGTACAGAGCTGGTTACTCCATGCAGGTTTTTTTGTGTCACATGATTTCACAACATCCCTCAGTGAAAGAGTTTTGTTCCCAAGCAGATGATGAGGTACCAGGGTCAGTAACACAGGGTGGTCAGTCTCGAGCTGAAAGGCCCAACTAGTTCCTGTGTTTGAGAGTTCTCAGCACCAGACACCCCACAGGTACAGAAAAGCCCTGCAAGGTGCTACAGGCAGGTGTGCACAGAACAGCTTCCTGCAGGAATCCCAGCGGGAGCACAGCCTGCAGCTCTCATTTCTATTCAGGACAACAGTGCTGTTTGCACTAAATGGACACAGGCAGGGCAGCACCTTCAAGGGCAGTGACATTTCAGAGCCAGCCTGGTACCTAACAAAGTCTTTCAGTGATGGAGATAGGACATTCATCTCTTCTAAAGAAAACCTTCTCAAATAGAGCTCTTAAAACAACGGTAGCAGCAAACCAGGAGGATAAAGGGTGGACAGGCCTATGCAAACCTACTCAGAGATTTTCTGAAGTGGTTTGTGCACATCTGGAAAAAAAAAAGGCAAAACAAGATAGGCATTACTGTTCTTTTTGTCACAGGGTTTGCCAACACCCTCTGACCAGAGGCACCCCTGTAAATGTCATCAGGAGCCCTCACACAGGGACTGGCAGGGCACAGACCCAGCTTGGCTCCTCTAAGACTATGATCAGGAGGGCACCTGCAGCACACAACTTACCTGTCCTGCTCAGCTCAGTTCTGCAGCAGAGCCCTGGCAACACAGGCTCCAGCTGAGTGCAAAAGCAGCTTCTCACAGAGCACTGGGCAGTGGCACTGAGCTGCCCCTGGCTCATGGCACAGCCACAGCCTGGCCAGGCAGGTAAAGCTGAGCCAGGACTGGCTCTGCTGGCTGGGACAGCCACAGGGGCTGCTGTGAGCTCCCACCCTCCTGCCTTTCATGGTGCCAGCTGCTCAACCTTCTTTCCAAAAGAAGGAAAGGATTACTAAAGTTTGTAAATGCTTTAGTATTTACAGTGTTATCTTCAGGAATGTCATCGCTTCTATTTCAAGGACTGAATCAAGTCACTTCTATCAATACCATAAAAATCAATTTGCAGCTTGCAACAAAGTTCACCTTTTAAACACAGCAGCATTTCCTCCAAATTTTTATGTTGCATTCTATGAAAAGTTCTCTTTTGGCTTTTCTTTTAAACCAGAGACTTGAGAAACAAAAGAGGTAAACATTATTGTTCCTATACATTAGATATTCACAGGTATATTTGATTTTGTTCCTGAAATCCAGCAAAATTAATGGAAAAACTTTAAATGATCTGAAAAACCACCATTGTGGCTACAGAAACAGCTGCAGCTGTATCAGCCTTCACCCCAGCACAGTTTGCATTTTTATTCTGATGGAAAGTGTCCCTGCCCATGGCAGAGGGTTGGAATGAGAGGGTCACTTCCAATCCAAACCAGTCTGTGATTCCATGATTTGCAATCTTTCAGCCTTGTTCTGGATATAAAGGGGAATGGTTGATCCATGTTCCTCTTTCAAAGGTTAATAAAAACCAACAGAGGGGGCTAAATATTCTGTACTCTTTTGCATTTCAACTGACCATGTCTTTGTATTATGGCAAAATAAAACAAGGCCCAGATTTTCACCTGCAGCAGACAAGGCACTGCACTGATTAACACTGAGCTGCTCAAGTTTCAGTGCTGTTTATGGACACAGTCCTACTCCTCTCTTCCTGCTGCCCATAAACCCCAATGAAAATGGCTGAGTTTGCTTTTGACTTGGATGAGGCTGCTTGTTTCACACCAAGAACTCTCAAGTCTAGGAAACACAATAATCTGAAGGATTAAGTGACTGATTAAACACGAATTATTTAACAGTGGAGTTCTAACATGTCCTGATTTGAAACAGGGCTAAAATCTTTTGATTCCTTGGTGTATCCCATTAACAGGTGTTCAGCACTGGCATTTACTCCAGCCAGGTCTGCCCTGCAGCACTGCTTCCTTAAATAAAACATTTGGGAGGAATTAAAAGCAACAAACAGCAGCTTACAGAGTCCAAACTCTGAATGTCTCCATTGATCTTGTGTAAGCAAAAGATTAAACCATTAGTTCTGGTCATCTGAAACAGCAAATACATCTGAAATGTAGCAAGGTGGGAAAGAACAGAGGAGCTTTCTTAATGTTTCACCCATTTATCAAGGACCACAGAGTGCTGTGTAGAGAGGTTTTGGTAAGATCTCTCCTTCCTCTTCCACACATACTAAACTAAATTACCACCAGCTTTCAATCCAAAAGGTCCCCAGAACACAACAGGCTCTGAAAAGCTCCCACACAGACACAAACCAGCAGTCTAAATATTCCCTCTATGAAGTTCCACTGAGTGACTTTGGGACAAACAGCTGACTTGTGGATGTGTCTGAGATGCCACCTGGGTATCTGAGGAGAACCTGAACGATCCCAAAGGGCTTTGTGCTTCCTGCACTAAGCTGGGCATACAATGGCAATGACAGCTGAGCAAACACTGTCCAGGAAAGGCTGCATTTCCCCTCTGCTTTCAGAGTCTCCCACACTACCCTTCTCTGAGCAAGGAAAGCACATTTTGCAGTACAACAAGCCATAATTAGTCCACGTACAGAATAATGCACTTGGTGGCATTGTACAGACTCTTAAAAGGCTCTATCTGCAACACAGAGCAGCTTCAGGGTTGGATTATCTCTGTGAAAGCAAATAAAACAATAATAATAGCATTAAATATAGGTCATAGCACCTTTGGCATTTTTGTCCAAATAGACTTCAACATAGGACGTGGGGACATAGCCCTCCTCATCTTCATTCCTTCGGATTCGTGTCCACCCGTCACCCTTGTCTTCTTCTATCACATAGAGCATCTCTCCTTCTGCTACAGAGATTGTTCCTTCATTCTGACCTGAAACACACAGCAACAGGGACTTTAGGAATCAGTAACTCAGACCATGGGTGGACACAGCTTTTGGTGCATCACTGGCAGCAAGAACAGGAGCTTGTGATTCAGCAGTGTGTACATACAGAACCAGACAAATGTGACCCTGACAGCAGAGTTTTGGTTTTTCTCTTGTAGAGTTCCTGTGCAACAGGAGACAAATCCCTGTCTTGGGATTTGAAGAATCTGCCTTTCTACAGAATCACACCAGAGCCTCACTTGCCCTTTGGCTATTTAAGGTTTAATGAAGGTTTCCCACTTGCCCTGGCACAGGAACTTACAAAAAAACAAACCCAGGTAGTGAAATGAGGCTAAAGTTTGAGTGATACCTTCAAATGTATAGAGAGCTTTACATGTTCCTATGGTGGGTAGTGGTTCTTCATCATCAAACTCATCATCAAAGTCTGTTGCAGGTACTTTCATCTCAGTCTCCTGGCTTTGCTCTTCTGTGTAACTGCCATCGGGGCTGCTCAAGAGAGGAAAAACACAGCAACTATAGCAACCAACCTCAGCAGCAGAGAGAGACACTTGGTCACCAGGTTTGGGGCAAGGGGAACAGCTCCAGCTGGAGCAGCTCAGTGATTCCAGAGCTAGCTTGGGCTGTGACTACAGATAAGTGACAACTCTCATTTTTTACCATTAAAAGCTGTAAAAATGCTCTGGCTCACTCGCCTTCCCAGCAGTGAGTGAGGGGGCTGTGACACAGCCCATCAGAGTGAGAAATGCAGCTCTCTGAGGTAGGATATGGCAGGGGCAGGGTGTGTGGCTGTGCTGGCAGCCCCAGCCTGTACAGATACTGTACCTCTCTCTGTCCTGGGCACAGCTGTTCACTCCTGACGGGTTCTGTGCCTCGTACACCCCGCTCTGGCGCCGCGGCTGCTCCGTCCGCGCCGGCAGCCGCCCCTCCACCTCTGCCAGCCAGCCCTGCCACACACACAGACAGACAGAGTTCACCCTGCTGGGACAGTCCTGACACCCAGGCTACACAACAGACTGGTTTGTAAACGTGTTCACGTCTTCCTTTGAGTGGCAGTGGTCAGTTGTTCACATTCTGGATTGTCTTGCTGAAAAACACACTTACTGAAAATGTAACCATTTTCTGCCACTGGGTCCTGAAAACACCCTGACAGAAAAGCAGTTAGCAGCCAGCAGATGATGCTGCTCTAGTCACAATCGAGTAAAATGATATGTGGCTGCTGAGAGTAGTCTGAGTAACATCAGAAACTCAGCAACTGCTGAATGCACAAGAACAAAAGCTGGGGAGAATGAAAGAGCCACTGATTTCAAACGGGTAAGAAAGCAATGGATAGTAAAACCACATCTGAAATTAATGGGCTGTATCTGTTTATGTTCAAAGCATAGTGTAGAAAGTGAAGTCTTTTCTCAGCTGTCCAATCCTTCTCATGTAATTATAATAGGCTTCATATATTCCAAACACTCCCCTTCTGTTCTGGAGATTTTATATCACTAAGCAGCTTCCTGATCATGGCAGACTATTCCTTAAAACATATTTCATCTGATGGCTTCTGTCTTGCTGTTAGTCTCTAAATGGTGCTTTGCATTTATGTCACTCTGATTTTCCACAGACGTCTGTAACATGATGCTTCAATTTATTTAATTAATTAAATAAGCATCTGAAACCCTCTGGGCAGTCCAGAGAGAACTGCATTTTCTCTTCACCTCCACTTAACACAATTTGTTTTCTGTGGCAAATTTAACAGTGGGCTGACAGCCACAGGAGATGGTGAACGTTTATGTTACACAAATCAGATCAAAGACCCCAATTAATGCAAGTGCTCACAGAGCCCTTGCCCTCACACACCAAAGTGCATCAATACATCTGGAAAAGCCAGGAAGGTCCTGCTGAGACCTGAGCTGCTTTTTACTGAGATGTCTCTTCTCATACCTCGAATTTCTGAGCTTCTAACCGCAGCTTTTCAATGTTTTGCCCAAGCTCTGCCAATCTGTGGTCCACGCTCGCTGCGTCTCCCATCTGGGGGTTCTTGATGTACACATCTTTCATCTTTGTTAAGGCATCTCTGAGGGGCAGAACAAAAATAAAACACATTTAGTGCAGCTGGGGGTAAATGTCTTTAATAAACTGTCTCTTCTTCACTCTGAGGTTCAACCTAAGCTGTTACAAAGGCAACTGAGAACACCCAGATGGAGCTTTTGCCCTGTATAGAATGAGGCATTGAAAAAGAACAGTAAAATTATTTGCCAGAAGAGAATTTACACTGTCAGAGATGAAAAACAGTGAGTTACCTACAATGTGAGAAGATACTTGATATTGATTTTTAGCCTGACATGGTTTTTTATGTAGTACAACTACCTACTTGCTGCCCTGGGGAAAATAATAATAATAAATCTCACAACCATTGCAATCTATGACAGCTCCAACTTTCTAGACTATTATCTTCCCAGTTTTCAGGGCATAGACAAACATTTGAATCATTATCATCCATCAAGGGCTGACCTCCAGTCGAGAAAGAGGAACAAAGATGTATCAATAACAGAAATGGAGGGCAAACCAGAAATTCTCACCCTGCCTGTTGCAGCTTGTCTTTAGCAACCCAAATAATCTGAAAGATATTTATTTGTTTCACACTGCTTAAAAGGAAGCTGGCTCCAGATGGTTTGTGTTTGTCACAGCACAGGGACAGATGGACTTGAGGCTACAAAATGTGACCCCGTGTCCAGCTGAGTCCCAGGGCAGCTTCACTGGGCTGCTGATGGACATTGCAGAACTGAAAATGGAATTATGGGCTGGTTTTAGGCACAACTATTCAGATTTTCTCTAGGCATTAACTGCTGGGAGAGAGGTTAATGAGTGTCCCACGACTCAAGTTAACACTCTTTATACTTTAGAGTTTCCCACCAAACTCTTGACAATTGCAATCCTGTGTCTTTGCCTTGTGTGTATGGAAACTGGGAAAAAGTGTGGGTGGCAAGGAAGTGGGACTGCTCTGTGCCTGAAGCCCTAAGGGACAATGTTGCAAACATATGAGTCACAATTATTACTGCTTGTTTAACTCTTATTTAACTGCTGGTGCTATTTTCTCCATCATAAACTGTCTTTATTTAAACTTCACTCTGCTGCAATTCCATATCTGATTTTAATGTTGGGTTACCTCAGAATCAATACAGAACAGAAAGAAAAGTCTGCACAGAGGCAAACCTAAGTTACCACAGAGGAAAAAACAAAGCAATGACAAAGTGAGTAACCACGTGCAATTTTTGTTTTCTTATCCATGATATAAAATATAAAGGAAAAAATCGGGGTTAGTAGGCAAAAGAAGCAGGTTCTTGAAAGCAAGCTGACACAAAATGTAGGCACATGTCTACAGATGCAAAGCAGTTTTTAGGGAGAGACCAGTCTTGAAATCCTTCAGGGAAGAAAAGTTCTGTGTCTCACAAACAAAACATGCTGAATCTTTAATGCAACTACAGAATGTGAACAAACACAAAGCACAAATACAGGCTGCCAGAATCAATTAAAAGTGTGTAGCTAAAATAGCCTCATTCTCAACCAGAATGATAAATGCAGCCTTGTAGAAAAAGCATTCCCAAAAGCACAGGAGTCATTATCTTCCTGCTTCCAGGAAATTCTAAGCTACAGATCAGAGAGGCTTTGGATGATGGCATCAAATCATAACAGCCTCTCCTGTTGGGATCTACCCACGTCCATGACACACAGGGGCTCTGCTCAGTGCAATTGCATTTTTCATTGCAGAGGTTTGACTCACCTTGAATCCATCTCTTTCTGAATGTCCCTGTTCAGTTCATCGACCTTTTGCTGAAGCTTCTTTCTTCTTTGCTCAGGTGGGAGATTGCTGAAGTCTTCTGGGCCTGCTCCCTGCACAGAGTGGAATGGAGGGTGGGGGGGATAAGGAAAAAAAGTTGATAATCAGAGTCTGAAAGAATGCTTTGGGATTGCAAAAACAGCTCACAGAAACCTGTGCAAAATCACAGTGGTCTGGAGCACTGTTATCATTTGTAGTGGGTTATCAGTCCCTGAATGGTAAGGAATCTGGATGCTCTCAAAATGATCCCAGGAACACATCCTGCTTCCCTAACAGTGGAAAATCAGCTGGAGAATTCCATAATTCAACAGCAAAGCTGAGAAATTATTTTTATCTGTAGTTTTATCACCTTTTTTTTTTTAACAGAGCTCCCTTCTCATGGAAAGCTGTCCCTTCCTGCCTTCTTTCACTCTGCTACAAACAGCATTCCCAGAAAAGCAGTTCCTGGCTTTTATTCCAGTGTCACAGTTGCACTTGTCCTGTGCACTGACTGCTGGTCCAACACAGTTAATTCATGTCAGGGCTCTCCTGAACACACCAAGCTAACAGAAGCATTCCCCACTGGACTCTGCAATTTAAAAAACATGCTGCTTACTTTCCAGGGTCCACATTCCACGCCAAAGTCTCTCAGCTTTTCCTCTCTCACTTGTACTCACATAAAAAACCAGAAGTTATATCAAAACTATGGAATCAGTCAGTTTGAAATCATAACCAAAGGAAAAAAAAATGTGAAGACCACAGTGGTTACCTTTGTGTGATTCTGCTTGAAAACCCCTTTTCTGCCTTCTGCTATGTCTTCTCTTGATTGCCTCAATTTGATATAGCAGATAGAAGACACATAAAATACATCCACACTCTCTTCTTCACAGTAACACCTATTTTTGTCTTGCCAGAAGGCAATGGAGGCAGATGGGGTGTGCTATACTGAACACATATCAATACTGAGTAGTTGCACCATAAGGGAATGAGATTCTTGTGCCTGAGCTTGAATTTGAGCAGGTTTTGCTCGTTTTGGCTTCTGCTCATTTGCTGTTCCATTTTTAAGGGGGAATATGGGAGAAAGAAGAGTAAAAGCACAAAGCTGAGTAACCAAATTCAGTGGTGCATCAGCTTCCTGAGAGCCTGTGAGCAGGGCTGGGCCATCAGTCTTGCTAAAACACCAAATTTCTCTCTGAGGAGAGTGATTTAGAGGAGACACTGCCTCAAAAGCTGCTCATTAGACCCTTGGCTCTGTACTGAATGTGCTGGGACACTGTGACTTTCTCCTGCAGCTGCAGAACAAGCTGTTCAAAACCACTCCGGGGGTGTCAGAGGGCTGGAGGACAACCACACACACAGGTCACCTTCTCCTCTGGACTGGCCATTCCAAAGTCACAGAGCTGAGGAAACTGCTGCTGTATTGATTGCCAGTCAAAAATGGCATGTGCTTCTAGTGAAGCCTTGATTATCTACACAATAATACACTTAAAATTCCATTTGTGAGACAATGAGAAAGCAAATTTAAGACAAATGACTAAGAAAGTTAAGCTGATTCTGAAACCTTACCCACACAGAGTCCTACCAGTGCTTACATTGCTTGATGTGCCTGGTAGAGGAGAGATCTATTTTAATTCATTCTTTAACGTTTAGATTTTGCTTGACAGCAACTCCCACATCACAACAGACATGGGAGTGATTCAATCTATTTTATGGATAATCTACACTAAACCCACACACATCTTTTTAAGGCAAAGCATCTGGAGGCAGCTTTGTAAACAAACAAGCAGTTACAGGAAAGTCTAGATAACAAATTCTGACAAATCCTCCTCACTTCTAAGCAGAAGAAACAGGCTTGAAAATATCCACAGCTGTACATTAGTAGAATACAACAGATAGAGTGAAATTTGGAAAAGCATGTTTTTGGAATCTTATTTTTGATTCTTCAACTTCATTCAAGAAGTTCTAAGCTGGACTAAATCCAGCAGCTTGGCTCACAATGCTTCAGAACCAAAGCAGGAGTTGCATAGAACTGCACACCCAGGGCTGGGAGGTGATCTCACTCAACTTTAGTCTGTGCTCAGGAATTTCCTATCAGAAGCTGAAGCCCCTGCTCCAAAAAGGGGAGTCAAGGAGCAGTTTTTGCACATGCTGGGCACATTTCACGCTCTCAGGCACAAACACACCTGGGCTGCCTCTCAAGTCCTGGACATTGGCTATGTTTTTAGAAATGCTGCAACAGTGAGGAGAGGGGAAAGCTGTGCTATTTCTGATGTGCTGTTCACAAGGTCTCCTTGAGGAAAGACAATGAGATTTAGGATTCAAATTGTCCCAAGATGAAGGACTGTGAAAGCAGAGGCTGTGCTAGCACTGGTTTCTGGGCTGAAGCTACATGTGAGGAGAGAATGAGCTTTTTCAGCCCCAGTTTTGGCTCTTGCACAGTAAGGATCCAAGAGGAGATTACAAAAAGCTGCTTTTCTTCATCTGAGGTGGAAATGGATCACAGCCCTCCCTGCACATCTTTCCAATTTCTGCAATTCCCAGGGAAAGGCAATGCCAGCTGTTTTTGGAGGATTTACTCCTACACACAAAGGCTTAACTCAGCTCCACAGCACAGTAGCACTGTGACCAAGAAAATGACTGGAAATCTGGTATAAATGCATTGGACTCCCAGGACAGTGGCTTGGCAACAGCCAAAAGAAGGTTTGCACATATTCCAGGCACTCCCATCGTTCCTCAGACCTGCCACAGGTCTTCAGTGAGAAGCAACCTTGCTAAAGGAGCCCAAGAAAGTCACTGTGCTGCCAGAGCAGCAGCAGGACCCAGAAGTGCCCACACGTTTCTCTGGATGAGCTGCCATGAGCAGAAGAGACCCACAAGGGTGTGTCTGAGCACAGGATTTATGTAGAACCACAGAATAGTTTGTGTTGCAGGGGATCTTAAAGCTCATCTTGTTCCAACCCCCTGCCATGGGCAGGGACACCTTCCACAATCCCAGGTTCCTCCAAGCCCCATCCAACCTGGCCTTGGACACTTCCAGGGATGTGGCAGCCACAGCTGCTCTGGGAACCTGTGCCAGGGTCTCACCATCCTCACAGGGGAGGGAAAGAGCACCCAAAGGCACAAACTGGTGAGGAATAAGAGAACTTGGAAGCTAGCACAGTTTAGGTGCCCCTGTGGCTCCTTTGAGGTCCCCAAATGCCATCACTGGCTGTGGCTCTGGTGTGTTTGCACAAGGTGGGGCAGCAAACCAGGCACATTCTCCTGCTGAGGGGCTCTCCAGGGCCAAAGGAATGTGGACAAGCTGTCAGGGACACAGCAAGGTGAGCAGTGTCTCAAGCAAAACAGTACCTTGTGCATGCAGCTCAGCTTGCAATTTGCTTTCCCAGCTCTGTTCACCCCTTCCCTTTCCAGCTCAGAAACATCTTTGTCTTACCACAGTTCAAGTAACCTTCCCAGCTGCATCCGAGATGGAATTTAGGATTCACACATATGCATATCTCTCAATTTGCAAATTCAAATCAGATTGAGTTAACCTTGTTGGTTAAGGTTCACAGAACTTTAATTAATGTCATTATTGGTTATTCTGAAGGACTACATAGGGCTGTAAAATGTAGGTGATAATGATGCAGATTTCCAGAAATACTGGACATGGAAAGCAAACTTTGCAGCTACTTTACACGGAAAGACATGCATGGCTCTCTGGAAAAAATTCCAGCAAGCACAGAGACCTTTATTTTAATTTTTTTCCCTTCTTTTAATGTTTCAATATATACTTACACAGTAGCAGCATTAGTCAATACTGTTTTTCTACATTTTCATAGCCCTAGATTATAAAAGTGAAAACTAAACTATATATTAGAGTTAATTTTTTAGCAGCTTATTAGAAGACTGAATTCTGATCACCTCTATTAGACTCCAGACCTGTGTATTCAGATTTATCTGATAAATATCAAAAAAAGCAAACACAAAGAAGAAACAAATTTAACAGTTAATTTCAGTGTCATGTCACATGTGGCACAGTGCACATTAAAATACACACAGGAAATTGTGATTAAAACACAGGACAGGCATGCTGTAAATGTGCTTACCAGCTTGAGAGAAAGCTTCATGTAAAATTGGAGAGATACAGGGTTGGGGGGAGAGAGAAAAAAACAACAGTGCATCAGTAGAAGAGGAACTTTTTCAGGCTGATGTTACAATAAAATGACACAATCCCCTTGCTGTTGGAAGGCAAAATGGGTCACACTAACAGATCTGTGCAAAAGTTCACAAGATGGGCTTGGGCAGCTGCCATGACCTGGCCAGGAATGGGAATGGGAAGTGCTGGACCTGGGCACAGGTGAAACTGGGCCTGGACTGACTGACAGCAGCACAACAACAACACTGGGAGTTCTCATCACAGCCACAGCACTGAGGTGGGGAAGACTCACAGCTTGCAAATGTATGGGAATCACTTTAGATTAAAATTGTAATTGATTAATAGATTAAATTCCACTTCATGGAAGGGTTTTGGGGGGGTAATCCCTGAGCCAAACCTCGCTGGAGAGGTGAGGAGCAGCTCCAGCAGCACCCAGCACCATGGGAGCTCCAGGGAATGCCTGGTTCTCTGGCTGCAGCCAAAGGACAACACCCCTGGACTGTCCCTGTGGACTGCAGAGTGCTGCCCAGGCAGGCACAGAAAGCCATTGCACATTCTTGAACAATTCAGAAACAAATACTCAGACTCAAACATACTTTGGCCATAGTCAGACAAGGTCAGACCCAAGGAGGAGGAAACAAATATCTATTCCCTTGACACCAAATTGGTTCTATGACAGCGTGGTAAGACATTATTCAACCTCCTTAAATGATATACATGATCTAATTCTTCAGAAGTTACCACATTTGCTGGGACAGAGCCCAAAGATTATCTTTTAGTTACTTTGGGAAAGCAAGACTGAAAGCAGTGTGTGCCCATGGAGCAGCTCTGCCCTGCCTCACCTGCACACACAGCTCTGGGCAGGTGCCCCAGAAACTCCCAGGTGAACAACTGTGCCTGGGCACCCAACCACCAAAATTCCCAAAGCCTCTTCCAGCACTGCAAAAGGACAAAAGAGCTGCAGTTCAGAAGGTTTTCCGAAAAATAGGGAGACTAAAGGGTTCAGTTCTGTGCCAAGCACAAGGGAGCTGCTGCTTGAGATCTAAAGCCAGATAGAAAAGGAGAATCCAAACTCCACCCATCCTCATCCCCCTCATCCTCCTCCAGGGCACTGAGCTCCAGGGACAGCAGTTGTGAAATGCTTCAACTACCCAACAAACCTGAGGTGCATAAAAGCACACACTCCATGTTAACAACTGAAAGGTAAAAGCTGGAAATCTCCAGGCAAGGATTTGTGCTGCCAGACTTGGGAACCTCTTTCCATTCAAGTTCTCTGTCACTAGCAACAGCTCCCAGCAATGGTATTCTCAAACAGATGCTCCATTTTTAGCAAAAACACAGTTCATGGGATTTAAAATAAAGGCTCCACATCTCTTGTGGGCAGGCAGCTGATTTAAGAGATAGACTTTTTTTTCCCCAAAATAACAATTCCCATTATTTACCAGGATTTGTACAGCAACACATGTCAGCCATTCAAGGAAAATAAATGGTTTTGAAATAATAGTGAAATGCTGCACGTGAACTGGTCATTCAGTGACAAGGCAGCAGTGACACTTGTCTCTGCAGTCCAGTCCATTAGGGAACAAACACATGATAATAATCACAGTGCCACAAAGAAATTCACCCTCTGAGCTAAAGAGGCCATTAAAAAAATAAAGCAAACAAAACCAATCCATTGGAGAGAGTAATCATAGAAGGAGAAAGAATGGCCTGAAGAAATTCAGCCTAGGCAGCTTGTGTTTGCATCATTGTTTTAGCACTCCTGTGAACTTTAGCATAGACATGATCAGCACAAATCGAGATTCTTGTACATAGATACAGACAAGACTCATGGTGCAGAATAAATATTTACCTATGAAGCACTCTAGAAAGGCACAAATGTATGCTACATGCGCTAGTGGCTAAACACTACTCACTAAAGGCACTAAATACTGCGAGAATCATCTGCATCAAGGCTATTCTTTTGCTGCAAATTCAGCAAATTTGAAAGGGATTACAGACACTGTATGCCCAATTCTTTTGCTGTTAAGTATGACAAAAATAGAGAACTTATTAATAGCATTTCCAAATAGTACATCAAGGATTGTTACAACCAGTATAAATAAAGCAGTTCATAGGCTGGAAACAATGAAATGCTGAAATAAGTCATATTCACAGCTTTCCATTTCTGAAATTTATTGGTAATTTTATGTGACAGTGATTCAGTTTCTATAAACAAATATAAGCAGATTGAAAATAAATCTGCATTAAAGTCTACATAACTACTTTTGCCCATTCTGTTGGGTTTTCACAGCTAGAAACTTGCTCACAGCTCCTGGGAGAACAAAGGCGTTTTCCCCCGAATGACCAAATAAGTTACATTTCCTTGAAATGAGCAAATGTGTTTCAAGCTGTCAATTTAAACCAAGCCTAGCTTAGTCTTGCAGGGAAAAAATGAAGAGTCTAAGAGCCACAAGCTTCAATAACACATGAGGGAGGCATGAAAGGCAGCAGGTCCATGTGTTATTGGACAGTCACGGCCACTAACCTCACTTACAGAAAACAGGGTTGAAATAAATCACTGGACTTCCATACATACAACCAGGAGGTAATTTTCTTTTCTTTATTTTTTTTCTTTTTAGTGGCCTTGTAACAATCTCCCCATACTCTGCTTTGTCCAGGTAGCAGATTTAGAGGTCACATATCTTGATTCCATGAACTATCATCATTATAGACAGCTCACAGAAGCTTCCAAAGGCTCTAGGGAATGCTCCACAACCAAGGCACAGAACTCTTGTCCATCAGGGCTCGTGATGCTCAAGACTGCATTAATTAAATAATTTAAAATAAATGTGCAGAACCTGTTTGCAACACTTTGAATTTCACAGGTCCAGCTACTTTAATTGTGCCAATTTCAGCATTTCCAGGACTAGCAGACATTATCTTTCCTGCACATCACACTGTAAGCTGCCACTTGCCTCCCACCAAATTTTCCTTGGCTCTTTGACAAAGCACATTCCCACAGCACACTGGTTGTAAGTGGGGTTAGCGACTGTGTAGCAACAGTATGGGCTGATCACACCATACTCAGACTTACAACATATTCCCTAGCCTCAATGGCACACGTGGGTGTCCCTAAAGTCCTCTTCATGAGTTCTTTGTGAATATACAAAGACTGTGTCTGCTGGTGAGTCAGCAAGAGAAAACACACATTGGTTACACCGGGGATGAGCACAGCACCTCTGTGTTCACTGCTTGTACAGCAAAACATGGCTGGGTGTTGAACTCCCCTCAAAGTGCAGAGTGGGAGCCTCCTGGGAACCAGGTGGATACTGAGAGTTCAGCATGCTCAGAGAGATCAGAAAACATGGTATTTTTAAAGGCTTGTTTAAATACCAAGGTCAGAGACGCCTCTCTCAGTGCTAGAACAAACCATGGATTTAATGACCCCACCCACCAAAAAGTCCCAGTCTTGGCACAGGGGGAGGCACTTGGGTTAGAACAACGAGTGTTCCCAGGGCAGGGAACTGAGCAGCTTGGAGAGGGGTGGTTTGTTTGCTGCCTCTGCATGCTCACACAACAACAAAGAACTGATCAGTGGGGCAGAGTCAGAGCTCAGAGTGCAGGGGCAGGAGTGCACAGAGTGTCAGAGGAGGACAACAGCAACGGGTGCAATGGAAATAAAATCACATTGTAATGAAGTCAACAACTTCCACTAGAAAGGAAACCACAAAATTTCCTCCGTGTGCTTTATGGAACTTGAACACTGGCAGTAATGTCTGCCCCAGCTCCCAGAGAATCCTCCCTGCTCAGTCACTTCCCAGGCTCTGGGGAGAGGGAGGAAAGCCAAGTCCACACAGAGTCATTCAAAGGTGTAAGTTCTACCCCTGGATGTTGTTAGTTTGGAGGATTGCTCTTTAAAAAAAGAGGTGCTGATGTTACTGCCACTGCAGCAATAAAACTAAAGAACACAAAATTAGTACCAACCAGCAGAATACCGAGTTTCCTTTGTTCTCAAAATGGAATTACAAAAAGCAGAGCAAGCATAAATAAAATTATAAGTTATGTAACTGGTTCCTCATTCTTTGTGCTCTTCTGGCTTTAACTTCCCTAAAGAGATGAAGCTGATTTGAAGTGCTACACTAATTTTATGGTGTCTTTTAAAGCAGCTATTAGAAAAAACAATCACAAAAAAAATATATGACAGTTTTTTCCCCTTCTCCTAGTTCTGATCCATAATAAGTGCTCTAACAGTTTTATGGAATTCTCTATAATGGACATTTCTGCTGCTGGGGTTAGAAGAAAAAAGCTTTTAGGAAAATACAAAAATGTGATTAGAAAACCATAGACACTGACAAGAGTCAGCACCTAAATATTTAATTTTTTACTTTTTTTTTTAAAACAGACTCGGATTTCACATTGGCAGTGACCACTGATACTGGTATTGGTGCCTCCACATTAACCTTGCATCTGTTGTGAATTGTTCAGGCATCTGTTTCCTTCCATGAAAACAAGATTCATTAGATTTTTTGGTTTGGAAGCAAAATTAAAACCAGACTGGGCACAGAACATATCATAGCTTATTATATAATTTGTTTGAACAGTCA
This sequence comes from Rhabdornis inornatus, assembly GCA_013397075.1. Classification (NCBI taxonomy): domain Eukaryota; kingdom Metazoa; phylum Chordata; class Aves; order Passeriformes; family Rhabdornithidae; genus Rhabdornis; species Rhabdornis inornatus. The sequence continues at coordinate 1,124,448 of VWZS01000747.1, read as the reverse complement.
CCAGTGATTTTGCCAAATGCAACCTAAGATGCTAAACCAAAATTTTAAAAGGAAATTGCTAAAACACGCTCCCTTTCCAGACACATTCTAATCTCACAGATTTCATGGAGGAGTTGTATGGGAATCCATTCATGTGTTATGTTTCAAGGATTAATTACAACCTGCAATTCCTGCTGCTGGAATTTATCCTGCTATGGTCTCAGGACTTGCTTGTGTCAAATAGTTACTTTTCCTTATTCCTTAAGACAGTGCAAAAATTGAGTGTGATCCCATTTTTTCTGAAGTAAACTTTGTTCCCTGGCTTTGTAAGATTTGAGAGCTGAGGTTATCAAGAAATCCAGCAAGCACCTGCTTGGCAATTTGGCTGAATACTTAAAATAAGACTTAAAGAGCCTTGTGGGCACCTTCCCTGAAGGTGTCTGGAGTGGAATTCTGCCAAGGAACAAACCCAGCAGTGCAGAGACAATTCAGAGCAAATGAAATGATCCAGACTCCTGTTACACTGTGCTGCCCTGCAGGCTCCTGCATGACCTTCCAAAAAGTTGCTTCCCTGATGTACAAATCAAATGTTCTTCTGTGCAGAGGAGAGTTCCACCCTACATCCTCCTAATTCCTCTGGGAACATCACAAATCAGTATTCCTGACATTAATGCTCATGGTCCTGAGCAAAATTAAGATGGTTTTGGATTTTACAGGGGAGTGGAAAGTAACTGAATAAAAGAAATCTTACTAAACTTAATAAGATTAAAGCAGAATTAACAGTATTGTCTAGTTGTACCTAATATAACAGGGGTCATATCAATTGAAAAAAATACCAAGCACTCATTTTTCACCTGATAAATTAAATGGATTTGTGAGTGGTTCTTGATTTTCTTTTCACCTGGTTAGAATGATTTTATTTTTGAAGGTCATATGGCACTTTGATGATTTCTTAGTCTGATCAATTTGTAAAAAAAAACAAAACAAAACAAAAAAAAATCACCAAGGAGAGATAAAATGTGAATTTGACAAGTCTCCAAATGACAGAGAGCAGGCTGCCAGAGGTTTGCAGCCTCTCGTCCTCCTCCATCTCTCTGGATGATCCAAGGGGCCTGAATTCATCCCTCTGGGATAAGAGATGATGATCTGACCCCTGGACTCCATATCCTCAGGATGAGTCAGGCAGGAAAAGTATTTACATACAAACATCCTGGTAGCTGTCAGGGGAAGGAAATGAAATAGCAAAAAAAACACAGTGAAGGGTTTAAATGAAGATTTAGCAACAGCCCTTTCTTGCACATTCTCAATGAATGTGTCAGCAGAAATTTGAGGGATTCCAGAGAAGACTACAGGACATTGTTCTCATTACTTTGCCTTTCACACAAAGCACTTAAATCAATATGCCATGCAGAATTCTTAAGGTGCTTGGATTTCTTAGGTAATAAATAATGGCCTTCCTTCAGGAACTATTTATTAGTTATAATTGCTTATATGGCCAAGCAATCAGTCAATAGGGATCTGTACATTTGAAATACAAACTGGTGAAGTGCCCATGGAACTACAATCTAGTATTTTTAAGTCAAGTAGGAAACATTCAGCACTATTTTCAACACTGTTCTTTGGATGCCACTATGGAGCATTAGATTGCAACACATCCCCTGACCTGCAGCAGTGCCTTCACCCCAAAGTGACCCAGCACTGCCCAGGACAAGGAGGGCTCCAGTTGCCACCCCTGGAGTGGCACCACCACCCAGCACATCCTCAGCTCTGCTGCTGCACAAGCAGAACTGAAAGTCTGTCTCCACCTGGCAAAACCACTGAGAGAAGATGCTCTGAGCCAAATTGCAACTGAGGGAAGGAGGGACACGTACAGAACCTGCCTTTGGACAGCTTAGAAACCTCCCACTTCCCCAGTGAAACAGGGATGGGAAGAAATGGGATTTTTTGTGTTCTGAGTGTCCCATTAAATGGCAATTTCCTAGCAAAGAACTGAAACTGTTTAAAACATCTTTATTTTTAACTGTTCTGTCTGTAACCAGGCGAGACAGTGCATTGTTTACAGCACTGTTCTCAGTTCTTTGTAACCAGCCACTGAAGTTCCCCATGGAAAACATGTCTGCTTTCATACAGCTCCAGTCCTCAGTCCCAAACGAGTGCCTGGAGCAGAATTTGGGCTTTTTAAAGTAATCACTTCCTCACTGTTACTGTCTGCTCTAAAAAACATTTAAAATACTGAACACTTTTGTCTCCTTCCTGTAATTTTTACAGGAGAAAATAATTCTAAGGAGTTTCACCTAGGAGCCAAAGCCATGCTGTGCCAGCAAATTTTCAGTAGAACCATGTCATGTGTGAGTTTCTGGGAAGATAAAGTCTTATTTTTGTTTGAAAAATGGCAATTTTTATCTCAGGGACCCGACATTTTATTTACTGCTTATGAAGACCACCAATGAGAGGATTTAATTCCACACAAACACTTCAACATTGGTTTATGGATAGAACCACAGACACTGTCAGCAACAGGAAGAGCAGCTGACCTGGAAAACCTCAGGCCATATTTCCTTCTTTATCAGCAGCAAAGGAGACAGGGCCACTGAGCTTGGAACAGTGGAGATGTGTCACCAAGTGTTGGTCCAGTGTGACCTAAACCCAGGTGAATCCCCAAATCAGCCACGGAGGCTTTCAGCATCTTTCCACCATAAAAGCTTAAACCAGCACTAACACACTGTACTGCAGCTGCTGGCAGGGGAATCCCAAATCCTGCTCCCTCAGAACCTCTCCTCTGTCATTTGGAGCTTTCATACTGCACCAATAAAGCTTTTACACACAGAATATAATTTTAAACTGTGCATCATACCACTGAGAATTGTGTCCAGTCTCCTCTAACCTGGCAGCCCTGGCTTAAAGCACACATGGACCATGGGAAGGCTTTGCTAGGACCCAGAATCAGTTCACCTTCCTCGTGTCTCCTGTTTCTCATGAAGACCCAGAGTTACTACACAAACTAACTCTGCAGCACCTGGAGCACAAGCTGAAGTTCCCACTGCTCCAGTGACAATGTCACATCATTCCAGACTGAACTTTTACCAACGGAAATCACAACAATTATCTCCTAGAATCCCTCCTAATCCTCTTCTCCTTCTGGCACAGGCATTGAGCTGAATCCACCCTGCAGAGAGAAAAACTAAAGACTTTGACTTTTTGCATGAGCATTACTCAATGTTCAGCTCCTCCTTCTGTATTTTGTCCAACCCCTCCTTCTCAAGACACCCAGATGGGTGATTTCCACCAGCAACTGTACTTTTTGTGGTTTCATCGTGGGGGTTTTGACTACAAATGCCTTTATAGGTTGGGAACCCTTGGATTTGTCTGCATGTTATGATAAAACACAATGGAACTGTTCACAAAACAAAAGTTTGTACATAACAGAACGTGCAATAAAAGCGCAAGAAAGGAAAGAAAGAGAGAGAGAGAGAGGTATCCAGAGGAGAACTTACCCCGCGCTTTAGGCTCCTGAAGCAGTGGATTTTGGGTTTGGAGGTCATGAACTCGTTGAAGCGATGGGAGAGGGGTTCCTTTTGCTGCTTGGGAGACTGGGGGCCGTTGGGAACAGCAGAGGGTGAGGCAGAGGCAGGGGGAGGAGGAGGGGGCTGATGGGGGGATGTTAAAAGGGACATAAGCTACGTATAAGAGATGGAGAAGTGACAGAATAAAAACCAAAAATAAAAAGATAAAACACAAAACGAAAATAAGCATCAAAACCAATATTTGAAATCCAGAGAAAAAACCAATCAAATAATTAAATATTAAAGGCCATGGTTCAAAAGAGGGGAGAAAGCAGAGGTTAAGAGTCGTATTAAATGAAGAGTTGTGATAAATGAAAGTATTAGTAAGTGATGCAACAGAAGAGTAACACAAAAATATTTTGAAGGAAGCTCATGCAGACTCTTCCATGCAGCACTATCCCCATCAATTGCCCTGTTCTGCTCTGTGGACAGCTCGGAATAATGCATATGGATAGAGCTTTCAAATACCTGAATTTAAATGGATCAGATAAGGAAGGTACCTTAGTGCCCAGTAGCGTTTCTATTATCTGGAAAACAACAAACCACATTCCTTCCTGCTTCCAGATCACACCTCAGCATCACACTTGTACAGATCATTCCATGAATTTGCTCAGGAGTTAGTCCTGGTTGTGTTTTTATTCTGGCTACACTGATGTAAGCACCAGACAACAGCGAGTTCTCTCTCACACCAGCACTACAGGGATGACCCCTTGTGAAAAGGGAGATTTTTAAAACTCAAATTTAAGTGGTTGGGTAAAGGGTCAGAGCAAGAGTGAGGTCACAAAAACAAAGCTATTCTGGGCTTCCATCAGTGTGACTGAAACCTGATTGAGTCCAGTTGCCCTGACACGTCCTGGTAACCCCAGATAAATGCTGCCATGCATTATGGTGTAAAGTATGACAGTGGAATGAAAAAGGTTTAATGGGTACATAAGTTAATATGGTCTTTTAAACAGTCAACTGCTCAGTTAGTTAGGCTCCATTAGTTGTGATTCAGAGTGAATCCCAGCAATTCCCTGTTCCCAGCCACCCACCTGCTGACCCCAGTGCACAGACTGGAAAGACAACGCAAATGGAGAGGCAAGGAGAGTTTGAGGAGTGTCAAAACAGTAACACCACATTGAAGCTTCCCACAGGTAACAATGTTAGTTGGCACACATGGCACTAGGTAAGTGGTTTACAACTCCTTCTCTGAGTTAGGAACAGAAATGGACCATGGCAGAGACGTGACAACTTAAGTTAAATTAATTTTAAAATTGCAACATAATTAATGAAATTATACAAGAAAAAAAATTAAAGTTATAAAGAAACTAAAGTAACCAAAGACTACAACAAAACAGCATATTAAGACATCAGTTATTAACATTCTGAATCTAAAATTCTCTTTTAAAAAACTAAACTCACCAAGATTACTAGACAAGACACATACTTGTTATTGACAAAACACATACTAGCACCAAGCTCAAGTCTGCAAATCAGTACCTTATTTTTCTTGATGAATGGCCATAACTTGCCCTTGGATTTGCTACCAAACTTGGGCTCTGACTTCCCATCCCCTCTGGAGTTGGAAAGGCTGGATTCAGACACTGTCCTCTTCATGGGCTGTGTGAAATCCTCAAAGTCGATGTCTCCTGGAGGCTCAAACCCTGATTTAAAGGCTTCTATTACCATCTGGGAATCCTGGAATGGGACAGAGCCAACAAAGGGTAAACATCTCAGCTGAGGCTTGACATCACATTGGTGGCACATTAAGACAGAACAAAAAGTTTGTTGATGTGGGACCAACCCTGAGAGTGACCAGGCTCATTCCTGGCAATGAATTTCTGGCCCTTCCAGAGCCCAGGATCAATACAAGTCTCTCCACCTTCTGCTGCAAAGGAGTTTATGAACTTTACTGACTAGAAAAGCAAATCACATTTCAGTAAGTGACTCATAACAAAGATTTAAGGTACAGATTTGCTGGGAATACAGCTGTTAGCAAACCAGAGGAAAATCCCAGTAAATCTCCTATAAAACAGAGCTCTTGGGTGATCACTCTGCCACAAGTCAACAAGTTGGTTGTGAATTTAGTGACAGTAAATGGCTGTAAATGTTTCATGAGCTTTACCCAACAACCAGGCAGTGCAAGATCACACCAGCAGCCCCATGCCCTGCTGTGGGAGCCACTGAAGCCACATTCCCTTTTGGCACTGCTAGGAAGGATCTAAGTCAGCCACAAACTGGCTGTAGACTGTGCACAATGGCTTTGCTCTTTTGTTTTGGACAGAGGGAAAAGGAAAAATAAAACCAAACAAATCAAAGCCAAACCAATCCATAGCATTTTTCCTACTCAAGTCTACAAACAAAATTAATTATACATAAGATCAAATTCAGACCTCAGCTTGCCAAATGCATTTAAACCTAATGGACTTGGAAAAAATATCCTAATAGACTTCTTATCTGCTTGTTTTCTTAGGAAGAGAGATTATGTTATCCTCTAACAGCTGTGTTCCAAGATCTCTAGAGACACTGTGCCTTGGCACAGAAATATTTTATTATTCTCTAGAGAAGAGCATCGCTGCCCTGTTACATAAAAAGAACTTGGTGCTTTGAGGGCATTTCACAGGTTCTATGGATGGCTGCAGATAAAATGCTGTTCAGGAGAAATCTATTGGGATATAAACATATCCAGAGGCCAGGCTCCATTGAGCAAAACAGATAGAGGAAAAGCTCTGCAAAAGTCTTCATGGGATTGTGAAGATCCACGTGGATTTAAGATCCTCAATCTATCAGGTAGGCACCATGAAATTCCTACACAAGTTTTAGGGAAGTAGAACAACACTTTCCATTATGCCATCCTTGTTTGACATTAAAACTTCCTGAGACCTAAACTTGAAGGCATTTTTAATGATAGACATGAAAGCAAGATGAAGAAGGATTAGAGAAGAGGGGAAAAGAGTGGAAAAAGCTGAGAGAATTGGGATTGTTCAGTCTGGAAAACAGAAGGCTTTGGGGTGACTCAACTGCTGCCTCCCAGTACCTAAGGGGAGCCTACAGGAAAGATGGAGAGAGTCCATTTACAATATTTACAAGAGCCTGGAGACTGTGGATGCCTCATCCTTGGAAGTGTTCCAGGCCAGGTTGGACAGGACTTGGAGCAGCCTGGGATAGTGGAAGGTGTCCCTATCCATGGCAGAGGGTGGAACTGGATGGGCTTTAAGGTCCCTTCCCACCCAAGCCATTCTCTAAGAGATTCCACCATGTCATATTATACATTCCACTGGTATTTTATCCTATGCATGAAGCTTTTCACTTTTTCCCCTCTGAATTTTAGCATTCCTTCCATTTATTCAAAACATCATTCTACTACAATGGAGCTAAAAATAGCCAGCATGCTCCATATATCAGAGATAATGTCATAACAGGAACTCCAAGCCCATAACAAATTAGTTTTATCTGCTGCTAGAGCCCTCTGAATCACGTTCTGCACAGGTTCACCCGGCAGTCACCACAGCTCACATTTGCCACACAACCTTTGTGTTGTTCGAGTGGTTAGAAAGGGGAAATGGAAAAAAACCATATGTAAAACTGCCTTAGAAACACAGTAACAGTGAACCAGTATTCCCTGCTAAGTCCAGGCAGTTTTGTTTGCATTAACAGGAACTCAGTGCAGTGCAGTGAGGGCACAAAGAAATCCTATTTACAGTTGCATGTTTAGTAACTAATCCAGCACTTTCATTATAATCAGCACAATTAGAAATTACTGCTCCAGAGATAAAAAAAAATCTTGATGATATTTAAGGAAAAAGAACTCTTTATGAACATAACTGTTTCCAGACAGAACACACTAAATCCTTTGTAGCTGCTCAGCTATAGCTATTTTGGTTAAATACATTTTTGTCAGCACAGTGTTTACAGGACATCCTGGAAATTCAGTTATCAAGGCTCAAAGTCATCATTTTCCAATGTCACACTTCTGTATGAGCCATCTTGGACTCATTTGTGAGGAAGACAATGTAAAATTCAAACACTCAGCTTAAGTTTCGTGTGTGTCTTGCTAAGAAGACTCAGGCAGAGTGTAGGCTGAGACATGAATCTCCCCAGCATGATTTCCCCATGCAGCACCAAAAGCTGTACCTCAAGCAGGGTATGTTGTTCTAACATGGGAATTGCTGCCCCAATTCTCCCTTTTCCCACCCAGAGAGTGGTTTTCAGATTCCTGAGTTTCCTATGCTGTTCCCTGTGAGAGCAATTGCTGAACAGAGAATTGAGGATTAATTTCAAAACTTCAGCCTGGGGCTTGTGCTGCCAGTTCATGGCTCCAGGCAATGAACAGCTCTGAAAAGATTCCAGTGAAAAACATGTATGGGAAATTCAAACAGGCAGCAAGACTCATGCTGTCAGTGTTTGAAGCACTAATGTAATCCATGAGAAAGGCTGGAAGAACAGAGGGTTCATGTAGGAAGGGAGCAGATCATTCTGCAAAGAAAACAGAAAACACATTTGCCCTTGTGGTCACTGTACATCAGGAAGCTCAACTGAAATCTTTATCAGCCTTTGTATCAGAGAGGTTTCTTTTCCTGTGAAGGAAAATATTGCTCAGAAATCAAGATTTGCTCATTTACAGATCGGCAGCAAACCTCAAACCTGCAAAGAAATATTTTACAGAAAGATTTTGCAATAGTTCACATAACCAATACTTGAAATATTTTCATTATTATAAAGCTAACTGGAATTGAGACATTTCTGAAACATTCAGTTTTCTGACTATGGGACATAGAAACCACCTTCATAAGAATTGGTGATTGAGTATCTGAAATTATGTCCAACATCACATGCTGATGCCTACTTTTAAATTGCACTATTACAACAAGTAATTATCCTAATAAAATGAGAGAGTATTCCTTAATAAAAAACAAAAAGCACTGCAGGAAAGGCATTTCTGGGTGTTAAGCAGATTTGGGAAATCATCTGAACACATCCTGCCTCAGACAAAGCAGTTTGGGACAAGAAGTTGTTCTTTGGTTTAGTTCCGTGTCTCCAAAGCTCTTGTGCTGAGCCTGGGCCCAGGACTTCCATAAATTTGAGACCAATACTAAATATGACAACCAACAATGCAACACTCACATTCTTGTGATCCACGGATTCTGCAGCCTTTGTTATCTCATCCAGACACTTCCCAATGATGGGGATCACCTGGCGGTCGACTTCTGCAAAGGTTTTCATGGATTCACCTATCCTCACGATTCTTCTTTCCTCCATCTCTTGTATTTTCTAAAATATTACATTTCATTCAGGTCAAACATCAAGATTAACTTCACAGTTTCACCCACTTTTCCTCTCCAGCTTACATCAATTACTGTAAAATTTAGAGATTAAATATATTTTAAGGAACAAACTAGGACAGCTGTTTTCAGGAAGGCACCAAGTGATACTGTTCCCTCAAACATCAAGATGTCATTCTAAAAGTAATCTCTTTTACTATTGCTGGAAATTTTTCAATTAACTTTCTATGTTAAAAAATGCTGATTTGTCAAACCCCGGCTTTAGACTTTTGTAAGGATGGTTCCTAAGGCTTTTAAAATAATTTCTGCAACAAATTCTTTCATTTTCTGTGCATGTTAGGAACAATCTTATTTTCATTCCACTGCAGAATCCAAGGAAACCAAGATCTTGATGTCTCCCCTTCTTTTCCCTAGAAGGTAATTTTTGGTGTTTAGGGAGTTCTATACATCCTGTCTTGTTCACAATACATCATATATCGATGTGTTCATGTACAATACAAACATCTGTATAATAAATAAAATAAGGAGCTGTATAGTAAAAAAATGAGGAGCTGTTGTTCACAGCAGAGCTCCCCATTGCTCAGTGGATTCAGTTCCAGGATCTCCAGCATCTCTTCCAAGGGCCTCTCCTTTACCACAGAGGGAAACTGAACATGGCACAATTCTATCGTGACAAATGACAGCAGGATACAGAAGGGCATGAACAGGAGCAGCCTGTGTCACACTGGACTGCAGGAGCAGTCAACTTAAAAATCCCCTTTGCCTTGATCCACAAACAACATCAATTCTTCACAAAACAACTTATTTCAACGTCTCAAAGAAAGCCCTGGAGCTCACTGGTGCTCTGATAGGGAAGAGGGCTCATCTGCAGGACTTTAACATGCTCACCTACACATCAGAGTGCTCATGAGCTCCAGGATTTGCCTGATTCCAGAAACAGTTTATGTCAAGGCATTGGTTTGAAATACCATGAGGCAAAAGAGGAGGATCCCATTTAGCTCACAAGTTTCAGCAGTGGGTAAGAAAGTGCGTGTTTGCCACGCAAATATCAGTTACTTCTCATCTGATGACAAGCATGTGACATGTCCTCCTTTGAAAAAGTTGCATTTTCCACTTCTGATGCTCATGACCCATTACAATGGAACAGTCATTTAGAAGTTCTGTTCTACTACATCAACCTCAATTCATTAATTCAAGCACAAACTCAGCTCCTCACTCAGAATGAATCTGATGGCTTTTTTATTCTTCCTCTGCAGCCTGTCCTTAGGCACCCTAAAACACAATCAGCAGCTTGCTTAAAACCCTTTAGATCCACTGCTGCAGAATTATTGTGGTTCACATTTAAACATCCATGCAGCCTGATTTGAACACAGGTTATAAAGGGCTGCTGGACTTTACAGATGTAACAGTGCCCAGCTGCCTCCTGCCCCAACAATGCCAGTGATGCTCTCCCTCATCCCCAGCTGCACAGACACAGGAGCTGAACAGAGAAAGATTGTGAGGATTCCAAAGGCTGTCCTCATCTGTCACAACACTTCAACGTCACCTTCCTTGTGTATCATTGATGCCTTTATACCTAATATAAGAAAAAAGGATAATTTATCCTACCACCTCTGAGGGTGGCAGATTGCATGTAAAATTTGCAAAGAATGACCAAAAAAAAAAAGTCAGCAAAAATTAAAAGTCAGGGTCATAGAATTGAGGTGATGTGCAATGTTCTTGTCACAGGATTATGGGCTACTCTAGAGCCCTGCCTGTGACCCTTACCTGGAAGATGTTTGGTATGTGTGTGTAGTAATGCTCATGCTGCTCACTGTTGAATTTCTGTAGGGTGGAAGAATATTCAGCTTTGCTGTCTTCTGCCATCTGATGTCTCAGCTGGGCTTGCTGTCTTGCCTGAGGAAATACCAAAACAAATTGAGTGAATTATAAATTTAGGCTATATGGAAAGCAATCGCATTGTGGTACTCCTCATCTTACTATCCAGGAACACTGAGAGACTGAACACCAGCTTTTGGTTTACTCCTATTTTGTGAAACATCTAAGCTGCAGTGTGGACAGTGCTGCTGCTCCTTCCTGGGATTACAATGTGCTGTTTCCATGAAACATTTTGCATTCCATGAACAACCTCTGTTTGAGCTGCACATCAAACACCAAAACAAGGTGGCCCTTCCACCTGCCCATGGGACAGGCACCTTCCCAGTGCATTCATGGACACACTTCTTGCTCTCCCTATGCCCTGGTGGATGTCACCTGGTTTCCTTTAAGAAGCTGCTTCCCTCTTGGCAAGCAGTGTTTTCTGGGGAAAGGGACATGAAAAAAAAACCCAAGAGTTTTGTCTCATTTTAGCCAGCAAATTAATGATAAAACCTCTTAACTGTGAGTGCCCTGCAGAGCCCTTTCTCACTCCTCACACAGCCCTGGCATGAAGCACACAAGGAAAGGGGAGCCTGAGGAGCAGCTGAGATGCTTCCCTTCCTATTTTTACCCACACAAGTGATTTGCTTTACTACCCAACATAGCAGAGCACTGGGCAATTAATCTCACTTCTTTCCCTAGAATAATCTGTCCCCAAGTGACCCTTTCATGTTTTCAGATTCCTCCCCTTACAGTTCTGTTCCCAAGGCCTTCTGTTATCTGTTTCACTGCCCAATATTCTTCCCTTACTGCCTCTCCCATCTGTTTGGTTTAGATGTCTTTTCCTTCCTTGCCTTTGGCCTTCATACAGCAACTCTACCTTCTCTTCCCATCCAACATTCCCTATGCCTTCCCCTCATTGAAACTCCCCCTCCCTGATTGGAGTTCTGCTGCTGAAATTCTGAATAATTCCTTAAGACAAGGCAGAAAAACGCTGCTTTAAAAAACATGTTTCAGGGGACAAAACACAGCAAAGAATTTTAGCATATTTTAAGTGGGGTCCCATTAAAACCAGTTCAGAACAGGTTTATTCTTTGAACTGTTCCAAGCAGACAATAGTTTCCTGACAATAAACCCATGGAATACTAAATCATGGAACGTTTTTGTAATCATAACTGGAAGGTAACAAATTCTGCCAGGAGGTTTCAAATCTCAATTTGTAAAGAGTAGCCTTGTCTGCATTTGTCAAGTTTGTACATCTCACCTAATAATTTATTTCACCTCAATTCAGATATTGCTTCTGCAGCTGATTGTAGGAATTTCACAGATCCCCTTCACATTCTCTCTACAGAAATAATTCAAGCAGAATGAGGAGATACTGGGCACTAAATGCATCACAGGAGATGAAACAGTAGCATCAAATGGAGAAGAATGTGACTGTAACCAAATAAGTGAATCCAATAAAAGACATATTTTCAGCTTTGCTTGTTCCCAGGAGTTTTAACTGTCCACTAACTCCTGCAAAGGATGAGTGCCTAATTCCAGAAAATTCATCTCCTGCAATCAAATTCCAAGAAGCCACATCAATCATTTCCCTGCCCAAGTGCTGTAAAGTTTATTAAACTTTACCATCCACACACTCACAGCTTCATCAAATACGAGTGGAAACCAATATATCCTTGTACCACAAACACAAATTTAGCAGGAAAACAAAGTCAGCCATGGAAAGGCAGGCAGCTGTAAGAGTGGTTCACACTCATCTCCCAACCCCTTCCTCACATCCCAGCTGCTGCAGATCAATATCCATTTGTGAGCCCCATTCTCCCCATCTACCTAAGAGGAACCCATTGTCTGAGCTGACTTTATACCAGCCCCACTCCCACTCATCCAGCTGTCTCTCTTTTTTAAAAAATAGTTTTAAATAATGCAATTCAGGAATTTGTCCCTTGACTCTATTGTTGAAGCAGAAAAACAAGAAATCCATTATTACACATTTCCAGGCAGACCCAGCAAGCATTAAAGCCATCATTTTCATGAGCAAACTCATTGGCTGGATATGACAAAGTAACTCTGAGCTAAATGTATACAAGAGTAGACACTCAGTTTCCAAAATGATCTTAACTGGCCCCAAATAAGAGGGGGCAGCAGATGAGTAAACAAAATTGGGTGCATTCCAAAACCAGAACTTTTTATGTAAGAGCCCTAGTGATGCTTTGTTTCTCTTGGCCACTTAATGCATTTGGCAAGCTTCAAACTGTTTAAATATCTTTCCAATGAGGTATTTGGGTCTTTAAAAAAAAAAAAATCAAATCTAGAATTGTTTTTATTACTTCATTTCAGGATGTCACTTCCTCTAACATCACCACTTCTAGTATTAACAGAACTGTACCTATAGTGAGACTCCTGCACTCTGTTGAAGCACAGAATGATAAAAAATGAGTCAATGATGTTAAGTTTCACATTCAAAGTAATGGATGCAGTAGCCCAGAACTGCAGAGAGTCACAGAAGCTATTTCAGGAGTAATTTATAGCTGGGCTTTACAGAAAATGAAGTTTTGCTTCTTTACTGCTCACTTGTGCATGCAAACAGCTTCAGAGAAGGTTTTTTGGGGGCTTCTTAGAGTTAATGTTAAAAGATTTGCTCTGAACAGCATTTCCAGGAGGAAAGGCTTTGGAATAAACGGGGTCTGGAAAACCAGATAATGACTTCAGATAGAGGAGAACAATACTGGAATGCAGCTTTCAGTCAACACATTCTCTCCTTTAACTGGGCAGGGACGAGTGAGCAAGAGCTCAGTTTCCAGCCCCATATGTGAAACATAATCCACCTCTCTACAGGCTGACAGATTGCTCAGTTGTAAGAAGTGGACTCTGAATGCAGCAAAAACTCCCCTCTCCAAAGGAAGAAAGAATGAGGTCACCTTTCAGCACTGTAGAAAAGCAAAAAGGGGATGTACACCTGAGGGGGTTGTGGGGAGAACAGCAGCATTTTGCTTCCAAACGCCTGGCACTGCAAACGATGAACAGATTTCACACATCTCCCACCACAAACATACCTTTGTAACAGTTTTTTTCCCCAAAATAAACATGCACAGCGGACAGTAGCTAACTGCAGAGTAGCATTGACTTGCAAAGTGCTGATTCCTGTGGCTGTCTTCAGTACTTTAAAAAATATTTTTTAAAAAAATCAGACCTCAGCAGCACACCCACCTTAGGTGAAACACAACACTAAGTTCTATGGCCATATGAGCTGGCAACACACATTGTGGCATCTCTCTCTTAAGGTAGCAGGAAGAGCACAAACATTGATCTCTCAAGATGATTTTAACTACATTTCCTGCAGATTTTCTTCTTAACAACTGAGTTGCAAAAACCAGACTCTGAGATAACAAGTTGGTTTAGATAAATGACTCTGGCAGCAGGTGCCAGAAAGGAGATGCCAGGGTAAGACACTGATGCACTGAAATCTGACTTGACTGAAGTATTTATGGGGGTATTTATCTCCCTTTTAAAATAAGAAATTAGAAGAGAGTTAACCCTGCAAACCTTTGAAATAACTCATGTTAGAGAGGTGAGCCCTTCTTATCACCTGCTTGAAACCACCTGCAGTTTATCAATATGATGCAACTTCAGCAATCAGTGCAGAGCATATGAGACCAAAGAATTACAGACAAGGGAACTTATCCATAATCCCCATAAACATGCAGCACTAGTAAAGCTTTATATGTTGATCTGGATTAAATCACTCCTAATACTTTATGCCTTTGAACAGGAAAATTGAACAGAAAAAGGGAATATGGACACTTTGTGATGGGCACTGTCAACCCTGAAAGTGTAAGAAAACTTTTGCAAACAGCTACTCTTTACATGAAGGCTCTTAGAGAATAATATACATTCCTTTATATTGTTCCATTTACCTTCTCCCTCAAGCCTCCTTTAACAGGAAATGCAACTTGTGATAAAGTGTAGAAGAAATTTTTAAAAACCAAGTACATTTTCTGCCACTTTGGTCTCCAATAGAAGAAAAGAATGAGGATATTTTGCTGAGAACAATTTTCTGAGACACATTCCAGGAACAGCAAAAGGGTCAATAGACACACTGTCTTCTGGGTTTACACAGACAAAAAAATGCAGCTCCTCAGGGCTGTTATGGTGGGAGTGATATGAATAACTGAAAAGGGCAGAAAAAAACTTTGGCTGTTATTCAGCTGGTCCACACTAAGTGGAACAGTTCAACTCCTCAGCAGTTGCTCTTGTCCAGAATGGCAGAGTTTCCAGTCAAAACTTTCATGTCACTTTGTTTCTTCTTTCTTTTCTTCCATTCTGCACCCCCCCCTCTCTTTCAAACTCAGACAGCATGTGAGATGCATCACTGCCAGGCCACTGCCTGCCAAAACAGATCTGTCTTTGGCAAATCCAAGATCAGACTAAAATGAAAACACACCAAAAAAATCACCCCTGCCCCCTCCCCTCAAGTACCCAATCCCTTCAAAAGTAGCTTAATGATAAAGGCAGACTCAGAAACACTTCACCAATTTCAGGAATGCCTTCTATTGCTCACAGATTTTTCAGCTCCAGGCTCTGGCTGTCCTGTGACCACCGGGCACCGGGAGCAGCAGCACTGGCAGTGTGTGCAGGATCATTAATAACAGTGGGCATCCTGCCACAGACTTCAAAACAGGGCCAGGGCTCCAGGCTTGCATTTACATAGCCTCTTTACTATTTTACAATAACCAGTTGGGTCTCTCTGAACTGGCAAGCAGAGAAAGGATTTGAAATTTGCTTTCCCGAAAGCAAAAAAAAAAAAAATAAAAATAAAATTTAAAAAAAAAAAAAAAAGTAGGATGGGGGGCGCAAAATAAGAGCAGCGAAAGAAACAAAAAGAAAAATCCTTTTCTTTTAACATTTGAAGAGGTGGAGGAAAAATCTGAGACTCTGTGGGTCCCTGCAATCCTTTGGCTGAATATAATATACAAATGAGCAAACCACTGAGAGAGGATGGAAAATCTTCCTCACCACATCTCAGGAATTGTTATCTAGTGCAGTCTCACTGCACACAATTCTGCCAGAATTCGGAAACACTAACAAAAGATATCCCCAAACAACACAGCCCTGCTGAAGCTCTAACAACAGAGATGGACTAAATTAATTAAGAAGAGCAGCACACAGCATCTCTCAGCACTCTGCTCCAAGGCCCTGGTGAATAACTGTGCCTCAGCCCCAAAAGTTTGTCTCCTTGCACTGCCATTCTCATGTCATGAATACTAAATAACCAAACTCTCTGGATGACTGAACTGTGAATCCCTGCAAACACCCAGGAGTTTTCCACACAGCTCAAAAAAATGCAGTTCCATGAGGATATCTGGCAAGTCTAATTCATTATAAAAGAAGGATAATCTCTGTGGATGGAAGGTTATGTGGATTTGATGGAGGAGGTAACAAGAAAAGATATATTTGGGGCGCTGGCTGACAACGTTTAAATGATTTCTGGAGTTTAGTTGTACTACATAAGCAATTAAACTCCACCATGTATATATCTGGGTATTGAATATAAATAATGGAAATTATTTCTTGAATATAAATAATGGAAATTTCAGGACTGGGTAATAGATTGCTTAGCTCATACTTGGAATACTGGGCACGGTTCTAGTCGTCTCTCTCCAAGAAAGAATTTACAAACACAGCCAAGGCAAAAAGGACAGTCAGGGTTGAAAAAGTTACCAGGACAAATTTTGTAGCCTTGAAGACCAGTTTTATGGGTAAAATGCACAATTTGTCTCTCAGGGAAGTGAATTAATCTGAGTGACCAGGGTGATGCTGAGCTGCAGCAACAAGGGCTTTCCCAGCAGAGAGAAAGTCATTGTCCCCCTCTACTCAGCATTTGTCAGGCCATACCTGGAATATTGTGATTAGTGGTCCCCACTATACAAAAAGAATACCTGGACAGACTGGAGAAGGTCCAGAAAGGCCACAAAGATGATCCAGCACAGGGAAGCTGCCATGTGAGGAAAGGCTGAGAGACCTGGGTTAGGTCAGCCTTGAGAATGAAGGCTTGGGGTACCTTGTCACTGTGTCCCAGGGTTTGAAGGGTGACCAGAGAGAAGATGGAGACTACAAGGAGTCACACGGAAAAGACAAGGGGTAATGGGTACAAGTCACCCCTGGGGAGATCCCAACTGGACACCAGGGGACAATTTTTCACAGTGAGAACAATGAGCCATTGGAATAATCTCCCCAGGGAAATGCTGGAATCCCCAACATGGGGCACAATTCAGCTCAAAAGGGTTCTGGGTCATCTTGTCTAGACTGTGCTTTTGCCAAGGAACACTGGGCCAGACAATCCTTCAATTCCCTTCCAACCTGGTATTCTATGATTCACTAAAACTGAACAGCATACAAACTAAATCAGCTAAATTCTGAGGCCTTACTTCTCACGCAGGTGGAAAGATTTGTTCTAATGTTTTGACAGAAAAATAAGAACTGTAAAGAAGCTTTCCAACTCTACAACAAGGAAATAATTGCTTTGCATTAGTTTAGAACATCAGTTCTATTGCACTGGTGATTCAAACTGCAGTTGTTTAATTCAGGAGATATTCTAAAGCCTCCCCTTCACATCCCCTTTCCCTCCCTTTAGCAATCACCTCCCAAAAGAGTTGTATTGTTACAAAACTCAGTCAAATTTCCACGCAGAGCATTGCTGCAGGGGAGCACTTCTAAAAGGAAATTTAAGTTCAGTTGGATTTCCTTGCCTTACACTAAAACTGGCTCATGATCTGCTCTTTGATCTCTTATCACCAAGCACAGGGAATATATAGGGTACATATGGAGATTTATTAAGTTCCCCAGACACTCCTGTTGGAGTCATTAACTCTCTATTGAGTAGCAATCGACCCTCTTAAATTAGTCATGATTCCAAAAGGGAAACAGCTGCTCTGCACGGGGTGGCAGGGATGGCAGGTTGTAAACAAGGCTTACTCTTCCAGAAATGCAAATTGCTCTCCTGAGGGACTCCCTGCATTCACACACTGCATCATCCTTTAGGAAGGAAGCAGTTCAGGAAGGAGATTGGGGTCTGCATAACCCACAGAAATAACATTAAATCACATTACCCAGCATTTGAGCTGATGAGAAACCTGACACACATCACAAGAAAAGACACAGAAATTGAGCCAGTTCCATTTGTGGAGCAAAAGAGAAGCAGCTGCCTACTCAACATACAGAAAACTCACCACCACACAGGGAAAACCTGCAGTGTCAAATCTCCAACAAGAAATGCACAGGCCAGGCCCTCCTGATCCATGCTCAGCACTGGGTCTGGCACACCTCACCTGCATATTTCACCTTGATGCTGCTGCTGTATCTCTACAAATTCCCAGCAAAGAACGGGAAAAGCAAAGCCTCTGGAACCACTCATTGTAATATTAATAACACAAACACTGTAAGTCTTCTCCACCTTGCAAAACCACCTTTGCACATTTTCTACAGTGCTGGTACACTCATGGTGCCAGTGGGTGCCCTGATGCGGACAGGAGAGGGAAGGGATACAAGTCCCACCATGAGAGTAGATGACTTGGCATCTCCTGGAAAATTAGGTCTGTTTAGTAGTTACAGCCTGCAGAAGGCAGATACCCACAGCCTGGCTTTATTATGAAGTTTGCTGATGACTTTGCTGACTAAACCTCAGGGGGATGTGGAAACAGCAGAGCCCTGAGCTGGAGATGCTCCTCCAGGTTAGTCTGGGGGGTGTCAGTGATTGCATCTGGTTTCACTGGATGCTGAAACATCCACCTGACATGTCTCCAGAGCCCAAAATACCTTCTCACACCCCTCACTCTAAGGATGTGTAAGCTCCCAGTGAAGGGATTTGTGTCCCCCAGCACAGAGGCTGGAGCAGCAGTTACCACCTGACAGCAGTGCTGAGCACACAGGAAGATCAGCTAATCCCAGGTTCCAATTAGCAGGATTTCTACACCTACATTCTGTCAGACCTTGCTGTGATTCAGCTCATGGCTCCCCCAAGCCATGCTGAGTGTGTTTCCTGTGGGTAAGGAGGGAGACAGGCTCTGTGCTTCGTGCAGAAATTCAGGTAATGTGGCATGAGAAAAGAGAAAATGAAACCTCAAACACGAAACCTCAGTAACACCCCACAGTTTTATTTACAGACTAGAAAACTGCTATCAGGGTGATACTGTATATTAAGGTTTTATGTAAATTTTAATCTATTCTGAGTCTCCAAAACATCTTGGATGTTGCAGACATAACCTGAAAATTGCAGAGCATAGGGGAAAGCTCCTAGAGATTTCAGTAAACTGGAGATCACTCCCATTTCCCTCAGCTTCTCCACTTCAAAACCAAAGGCAAATACATCTAAAGTTCCTAAGTATCTCAGATTATTGCCTAAAGTCAACATTTGACTGTGTTCCTCTTCAGCCAAGGGACAGATCCTGCCTGACACCAAGTACTTCTCCTTGCCACAACTGCTGAGCAAATCAACAGGCAAACCCTTCCCATGGTTGGCCACAGCCACTTCCTCTGTAAAATCAGACTCTGAAATGCTTACCTGGAAAAGCAACCCTTAGAAAAGCCAGTTGATTTTTAAATTTTATTACAAGAAGTCTGCAAAGTCACCACTGGGTACCACATTATCCCATAAAGATGTCAGCTTTTTAGTGATTGCAGGTCTGAAGGGAAGGCAGAAACAATAGAGCTCTGCCTTATATGTACAGTGGCTCCGTGCTGGCGACAGAGACCATTTCCCCAAATGGTCAAAAAATTGAAGCAGCCTCTCTGTGGTTTTTGAAAGAGAAGTGCTTCAAAGCACACAACCCACAGTGATCCAAATGAAATAAAGCTTTCAGTGATACCTACAAGGCTTTCTGGAAGCAGCATCAGCATGTTGCAGCATTTATTTAGTTTATAAGGATATTTTCACAGACAGTGAGCTTCCTGCCCTGACTTTGCTGCACTGCATTTTGTGTTGACACAAATATTTCTGCAAGCTTTGGCTGCTGGTGGTTTAGAGGCTCAGTGCAAACAGGGAAGGGAGCTCAGGTGCCCTGCTCCACTCTCCCTCTATTCCTGCATGCTGTGATCATTGCAGAGACTGAACACAGCTTCTGCTCCATGTTCCTACTGCCAAAAAAGGAGCTGAGAGGAAACGAAGCCAAACACTCCTCCCTCCAAGATCAGCTACCAGGCTGCAGCCTGGCCAGCTGATGGAGCACATCCTGGCCACAGAAGGGATGTGCCCTCCACACACCTGGTCCTACAGAAGGGATGTGGCCCTTGGTACATGATGCCCAGGCTCCACATCCAGCCCTGCCTTTAGGCCCTTTGCCAAACAGTCCTGGAGAAATAAGGAGGAAAGTGACTTGTATACTGCTTCTCTGCCACTTTTCTGGTTACTTAATGCTCCCAAATTGTAATACTTGGGCAAGGGATAAGTGCTGGTAGATGGCAGCTCTGGCACAGAATTTCCTGCTGCAGTTGTCAAAGGCTACAAAGACTTGAAAGATGAAGAGATGTGAGCATTTCAGAACCTCACACAGCTTGACATTAGGAAACTGCAGCTGTATTCTCTTCTGATTGTATGTGTCATTGTGATCACTGCAGAATTTTAATTCCATTAATGCCATCCACTCTATCATGTGTGATGCAAAAAATAGCTCCTGTGTCTGCTCATATTGGCAGGTACAAGCTGAAGCAGCCAAGGTGTCAATCTCAAGCCAAAGAAATGAGGGCAACCAGCCCCACTGCTTGAGGAGCACCTTGTTCTGCCAAAGAGAAGAGCTCTGACACAGCCAAACTGCTCATTGTCCTGGCCAGGTGGATTTCTGGGAGCTTTTGGGGGTGCAGCAGCCGAGCCATAAGGGGCAAGAGGAATCAGAAGTGCTGCAGCAGAAGCAGGAGGCTGAAGTCATCCTATTGCTTCCTTTGGAGCTGAGCAGTTCCTGCATCCCCCTGGAGCTGGGGAGAGCAGCAGTGCTGGTGAAACAATATCCCATTCTGCACTGGGAGTTATGCAAGAGCCTCCCAGTCACACGGGCAGAGGGGAGCAAAGAAAGGCCATTATTCACAGCCTGACATGGATGAACCCAGTTTAACACATGCACTTGGAAAACACTGTTCTCTCTGTTCAGTAATATTATTTCACATTCCACTCATTTTGATAACCTTTTCCTTCTCCCATCTACTCTGTTGACTGCCTGGAAAGTGGAGTAATGCCTTCTCCTGAGAGCTGCCAACATGCATAACTAACAGATTTTTCTTTCAAGATACCACTGAGCCTCATTTTGCAATAAATAATTTATAAATTCATACAATAAAAAGCCAGAGGAATTTAAAAGGGAAGCCTCTCTGCTTCACTTGACAGGGAAAGAGCACCAAGGTAGGAAATTGCTTCCCAGAATTTACTTAACACACTTAGATTGCTATATCACCAATATGCCACCTTTTACTCTGACCAGAAATGGCCAGCCTTGCAGAGGGATATAGAAATAAGGAGTTTCAGTCCCCTATTTTAAACAGTAAGTCATGTCTTTGTATCCCTTTGACATGACCTCAGCTTTAGAAAAAAAAAATCTAGGGCAAGCCCTAATTTTATCTATGAAATTATTCTAAAATCACTTTATACAGATAAAGCAGAGATGATCCCTCTGTGTTAGAAAAACCCACATGTGGTGCCACATCTTTAACAATCCGTACATGCATTCATCTGTCAAGTGCCCTGGCAAATCCAGAAGGCAACAAAGGATCAAATCTACATGGTGAATTTGCAACTAAGAGCCAAGCAAATTACAAGACCACAGAGGTATTTTGTCCTTTGATATACAATTGCACTTGGGGGAAATTTTCTGAGGTTGTTTATGATTTTGTGTCCTCATTTCCAAAAGCATCCTTGATGCTCTCTGCCACACAATGTTCTGATGCTCAGCATGCCAGAAACACGAGATCCCACAGATGTAAAGGGAAATTTGTATTTCATATCTTCACAGGACTGAAGTAACTGAGAATAGAATGAAGCAGACCTCTTGAGAAGCAAAACCTACATTTTACAAGGAGACCTCAGACTAGAAAGATTTCTTACCTATAATTCACTTTCCTTTCCTGTCCCTGCAACAAAACATTTGGCATATTTTAAGCCTCAGCTTTTACTTTTTCCTTTCTATTTTGGTGCCTTTTCTTCTCTTTTGCCTTCAAAAAATAAACATTTTCAAGTGTTCTGGCTATTTTGTGCCTTTCTGACTCAAACTCAAGGAGGACAAAACTGTCCTTGCACATTGTAATATGGTGCTTCTGATCTACATTAATACATCTTCTGAGCAAATGTGTAACTGCAAAAACAGAAGCAATTTCAAACATTTTCTTCCTCTTCATTGCTTCCTTAAGTTGCAGGTATTGGACTTGGACCAGTAAAATTTAAACTTTAAGCATCCTTCCACACATCCAATTTTGAATCAAACTAAAGAGAGAAAGTATTTCCAGACAGATGTGCCGAAACAGGACTGGAAGCTTAAAATTAAGCATTAGTTCAAAAGCTTCACTGAGTGGGGATCATTGTAAAAAAGCCACAAATGAGTCTGCAACCAGCCAGCAACTGAGAAATGAAAATAAAAGCCTTGTGCCATCTGTGACAAGCATGGATTCCAGGATTGTGCATCACATGGAAAGCTGTCCTGCTCTAAATCTACAACTATGAAATACAATTCTGATAATTCTTCATTACATCCACTGACATTGGGAAACCTCTGAAGTGCTGCTCAAAGGGCAGAAGTTTGGTTCTACCTGGATCACAGAGGGAACAAAAATGTGTGGAAACTGCAAGCAGCCCTCAGGGAACCCTCACAATCCTGACTGTCACAGAACCTGGGGTGTTAGTCAAAATTAAGCTTACATAAACTCCTTTAGAGCCATATCAGCTCAGATATCACCTACTAAAAAAACCTGACTGTATCTGTTTAGAGTTTCTATATGAATAAAGGTTTCTGCAGTAATCTCCCTGGTTTTAATTAACCTACAGACTGACTCAAGTAAGGCATTAAGCCTCAGAGGGTTTATCCTACCAGGAAGACTGAGGAGGTAAACTTATCACTGATGTTTACAAACAGCCTCCACCCTCCAGCTCACCTTTTCAACATCTGCTTTTGTCACGTTGATGTCAGCATCCATTTTCTCAAAATACTGCTGTGCTCGATCAGCTTCTTTGCAATCACGTTCAAACCGCCTTTTACTCTGAAAAGAAAAACCAGAAACCTGCATTATGGGAAGCAAAAAGTACCAACATCTACCTAAAATTCATGCCTGCCACTAAAACAGTCTGTTGTTAACAGCTGAAGGATTTTAGGGCTCTCTTGTTTATGCTGGGATACATTTCCACATTAACAAACTTCAAAAAATTGAGTTACCAGAGGCACATTCTTGGTTCCATTATCCAGGCTGCTCGTATTTCAGTATTTTTCCCTTTTAGCATCACTTCCAGTCTTGCAGATGGAATCATTCTCTTCAACACTTAACCCCTTCATTTTTGTAAATGAACGAGGGAGTTACTAAGATTAATAAATTTGCAAGGACTTTTGATTATTGGCAGCCCCTTTCTATCCTCTCCTGTACTTACAGCCTCACTTTTCATTCATCACATGAATGACAATTCCAATGTATTTACTTTTGGGAAGCAGCACGTGACTCAAGAGGTGTTCCTGTTCAATTTATGCACACATTATGAAGCTGTTCAACTTTAAGAGGAATATCTGAACAGGACCCTTAGGGACTCTGCAGTTTCAGCAATGCTTAGCACAGTTTTCAAGTCATATCAAATGAAATGCTGCTCATGATAGACAAAGAGCCCACAGAAGCCAAATGTTCTGTTAAAACAGACTTTTTGAGGAGTGCAAGTGAATTTAAGTCAGCAGAATTTTAAAAATCCCATTTCTACAATTTTTATCCATATACCTTTCTTTTTCCAAATAAAACGTTTGGAACCATCTCTTTGAAAACAATACATAAACTACTTAAATGTCACATCTGAGGAATTTGCCACTTACTGCTTCAAGTTGTTTCCAGCAAGTTTCAATGTGTTGTTGTGCCTTTCTGCCATCATGGAAGTGCTGTTTCGAAAAAGAAAAGAGAAAGAAAACATTTTGAACAACAAAAGAACAAACAGTCAAGTATGCTCAAGAAAAAGCCCAAGCAGAAATCATTCTGACAGCTGTGTTCTGCAAGGCTGGTGAATTGAGCAGGTGTGTGATGACTATCTAATGTCTCAGCAGGCTGCAGATGGATATTTGCATCAATTATAGTGGTTAGTTCGACTAAGGCTAATTAATCCCTTTAGCAATTCTACCTTGTATTGTTCACTGTATCTCATAATTATTGGTTTCCAGTATCATGAGATCTGAAGCACTTTTATCTGACGAGTATTTCTTTGGTGACAGACTGAACACTAGCTCCAAATTAAAATTTCTCTCTACATGAATTTACCAAGATGCACTTGATTGGCACATTCTAACAACTGATGTTTGTCCTGATTTTCATTCAGACTCAACAAAAAAACCCCTTTTCTTCCTAGTTGCTAGCTGTGTGTGCAAGGCCAGCTGCTCCCTCCTCTCGAGAGGATTTGGTGCAGTGGGTCCCTCCAGAATCCCTCCTCTCCCACACACTGGGAGTGAGTGTGTGTTGACAGAGTGGGGTGTAAAACAAGCTTTAAATTGAGATGTCAGCTAAACAACAAGGAATTCCTCTCCTGACTTTTGGAACAAGACTCTTAATTGCAGTTGGTTTAAATAACAGTTCTTAGCCCTCACACAATGCTCTTTATCAAAGAATCTAATCTGTATTAGAGTTTGTCCCTCTGTAGAATCACAGAATGGTTTGGGTGGGAAGGGACACCCAAGACCCACTTTGTTCCAACCCCCTGCCATGGGCAGGGACACCTTCCACTATCCCAGGTTGCTCCAAGCCCTGTCCAACCTGGCCCTGGACACTTCCAGGGATGAGGCAGCCACAGCTTCTCTGTGCAAGCTGCTCTTCCATATGCCTGGCCTTCCCTCAAGATAAACAATTCATTCCTGATCATTGTATGAGGCAATGACCCAGCTCTGGACAGGAGTGTGAATACAGACCCAGCTGACTGCTACAGCAGGTTACTCCCCTTCAGAAACCACCCTGTAAAATAAATAATGAAGTAAACTGAAACAGGAAGTGAGAGGCCTTTCTTTTGTATTATTTACTGGCAACTTGTTTTACTCAAATAGTAAACTTGAAAAATAAAGGTCAGATATTGCCAGATAATCCCACTAGAATTCATGTGCTCTCACACCCAAGTACAATCAGATTTTAGATAAATCTTAAGGAATGTGATACCTCTGGTTTGTTGGGTTAAAAAAAACTCACACTCCAGATCATTAACCTGCTACAAAATGCCACAAGAAAATATGCCTGTAAGCACTTTACACTTGGCAGCTCCTTGGTTTCCTGCATCTTCCACTACAGCAATTGGTATTTTCCTGTGCCAGGGGAGTGAGGGACATTTCAGAGTTGCCATTCTGGCTCCATCAGACATGACAGCAAAAAGCCCCAAAACTGCAATTCTCTATAATGCCATGTCCAAGAGGCTCATTCAGCCTTAAAAATCGCAGTAATGTTCAACAAGTCTGCAAGAACAGAACAACACCAGGGTTGGTAACAGCTCTGGATGCTGTTACCTGTAGTCCCAAACACTAATAAGGAAGGATGCTCACCTAGAACTGAGCATGGGGACATTCTACAGCTTTATGTGTGTAGATGGTGCTTATCTCCACATGAAAATTGTTAAAGCAGACAAGAGAGGCCCAGTGTGAGAAATGCTTTCCATCCTGGCATGTGCCACACTCAGCTCTGGCTCTGCTCCTGCCGTCCGAGGAGCGAGCGCGTGTGGCCACTGGGCCATGGAAGAGGGAGCAGTGACATCCTGGCACTGCTGGGACAGCAGAGACCTTCTCCAAACACTGCCTCACCACACTGTGACATTAAAAAAACCCCTGACATCACTGTAAAACTGCTGGGTGGCAGGGAAAGGCTCCAAGTTGATTTCGGTTCCTTTTGTAGATCCCCGTGTCCTTTCAACTCCGCGTGTGACAGATGCTGCCTCTTCCCTGCCAGGGGCTCCTCGTGTCAGGCTTTTGTAATTAGAGTTTAAGAAAACAGTCCCAAGGAGCAACAAAACAGTCCCAAGGAACAACTGTAATTTAACACTACATTTTTCAACATTTTGCTAATGAGCATGAAATTCATGGAAGCCTTGACAGCGAAGCTGGAAGTAAAATGACTCTGATGCTTCCGTGTTGTCTTCCCTGCTTCCACCAGCCCCCATTTGTGTGCTTGGCTGGGGTAGGAAGGGACCTGATTTGGGAGCAGCTGGCCTGAGTGAAACCTAATCCTGTCAATGGCCCACAAACCTCAGGAAAACCAGGTTCATTTAACAGAAAACAAATGCAGAGAGGAGCTGAAGGATGAACTTGAAAACAAAAGCCTATCAGATAACAGGGCTGCCCTCAGCGTGTATTTTTAAACCTTTGGAGTTGAATAATGTAACTTTAACAAGCCATCTCTGTTACTCCCAAATTTGCCTTCTCTGTGAAACAAACTGCACAGGCTTCTGGAAGTACATACAGGAAGCACTGAGCCTGAGCAGTGAGACTGCATCTAGTTCATATTTTGCTGCATTTTGATATTTTATTTTTTCTTTTAGAAACTCTTCTGCGCAAATGGAACACTGAGATGTGAAATGGGCAATGCTGAAGATCATTAAGTAGTTAAATGTTAAATAGTGATAAATACAGGTGCATCACATCTTGAAGAGTTCAGTGAAATACTGCCTTTTTTAGTTCAACCAATTTCTAAATATACTTATAATCCCTAATTCTTGCTGTGTTATTCCATATATAACCTTCTTGTGAGCTGAGGCACTTGTGCTTTTGCAAATCTTTTGCCCTCACATAGTAATTTCTGCCTTCCAAAAATTCATTTTTATATACAGAAACTAAGTGGGACCTTCCAACTATCTACATGTCTTCATTGGCCCCGTTTTATGGGTAAGTAAAATCAAGGCACTATGGTCAAGTGATCTGCTTAAAGTCATACAGGAAGCCTCCAGTTTCCTCAAACCATGCACTATCTTCAACTTCTGCAAACTCATTTCCTTTACAATCCTCTTAAATAGCAAAGGTCCTTTACCTTCACCTCCTCCCCCTCCAAAACCCCAGTAAAAATAACTCTAAGCTCAACTATTCCTTGATAAGGTTTCAAGATACAAGTTCTAATTTAAATAAATTTCTTTGAACAAATTAAATAATTGGTTATTCTACACCTGAACATTTAGCAAATGGAAACATGACAAACTATTTAGTAAAATCTGTGGAAAACTACCACTCTTAAGTCACATGCATTTCAGCAGCAGACAGTGATGAATTTGGAGTAATTGATACAATATTGCTTCCCCCCCTGCAAACTGAATGCCCAAGCTAATGCCCCCAATCAGGCTCTTTAAAAATACCAGAATATGAGCAAGATATTTAATTAATAAATCACACCTCAAGTGTGTCAGTGAGACATTAGCAGCAGTGTTGGGGGCTCACATGCCATGATTTCCTCCAGACTTTTCACCCACATCCACAGAATTCTAAAAACACATTAGAAACACAGTAAAGTGAAAAGTTTGGGGTTATCAGTGTTCATTAAGTCAACCTCCCTAAATCACCTTGAAACCTATACTTTGCAGCCTTTGGCTGGCAAACACTGTGCCAGCTTTGAGATTTCCTTGAACAATATTTTATTGAAATGTTAAACCAACTGAATGGCATAAGACACAGCATCATTGCCCAAACTCAAACCATACATGACCACAACTGTCCTTTTTCCCTTTATTAAAGCCCATTGTGTCCCAGGGTGCTCTGAACAATCCACAATGGCCATGTTTTGACTGGACAACTCCATCCACTCCAGCTCACAAGATTAACACAATAATGCAGGTTTATGTGATCTCATGAGAGTTCACAGAATCAGTTTGGAAAAGATCTCCAAGTTCAATTCATGACCAACCACCACCATTTCAACCAGACCTGAGCGCCATGGGCAGACTTTCCTTAAACACATCCAAGGCTGGTGACTCCACCACCTCCCTGGGCAGCTCAATCCAACCCTCTCCACGAAGGATTTCTTGCTGGAATTCCAAAATTCAGTTGTTAAGAACTGAGATACTTTTATCAGACTATTAAGCTGCTCATGTGAGGACTGTGCATTAACTCAACTTTTTAAAAAGCTTTTGCTATATTCAAAAAGCTTGCAGCTCAAGGAGTGAGCTTTTCCCTTTGCAAATCCAGCCATCAGGATTGGTGTGCTGCCCTCATTAGGATGCTGCCTGTGTCTGGAACAGCTGGGGAGCAATGCTGGCTGCTGTGCAATCAAAGACAAACCTCTCATTGACTTTTGTTGGGCTCAGATTTCACCCGTGTTGATCAAAACCCTGGGAGCAGCGAGCGAGGGACCCACAATGCAGAGCCTGTTCCTGCCAACGCTGCCACAATTAGGAGCAGCAGGATATTTTTGCAAAACTTCCTCGGTATGCACGAGGGTTTACACAGCCACAGAGCTCACCCAGCAGACAACAACAGCTTGTTAGAAGATGCATCTTATCTTTTTTTTCCTGACCTTTTGAGAGGAGCGGGAGAAAAGATGTTGCTAAAAGCATCTAATGAAGGACAACGCATTCCAGTGTTTTTGCTGAGGAGTTCCTGGGCAGTTTTAAATGAAAGAATTGCCTGAAACATGTGGATTACCAGCAGGATAATAGGGCTGCTTGGGCTCTGTCTAAACTGATCCTGTGAAACCTTTTGAAAAAAAGGCTGTAATAAGACAGCCTTGTTTTTATTAAACAAACAGGAGTTGATTACAAGTCTTAAACTTAAGACTTGTACATCTACAGTATGTTTGTATTAGAAATAATCATAAAAACAGTCTTAATTTATAAGCATAGCATATGGTTCATTTGACAACATCCTCTTCAAGAATTTTCAAAAAATATATCTAAGGCAAGGGTGCTTCATTCTCTTTTCTATTTACATACGAGAATATAACAGACTGACAAAATAGTTACCTTTGGCTTCTGTAACGAGTACTCCCAGCTCACACTGATAATACATATAAATACAGTACTTCATCCTCCAATTCAAACTCTTATCTCCATTTTTGTTACAAGTGATTTCTAAAATAATGGCTAGCGATTAAAGCACACCAGAGATGGAAATAAGAGAAGAGTATTTTTTCCTCAATTTTCTCAGCAACATTTGCAAAAAGCCTTGTCAAATGTTTTTCTTTTCCTGGCTGCAAAGACAGGAAACAGTCTCCTCCAAAAAAATCTTTGCTTCCAAAAATAGCAATGTATTCTTGAGGTCTTATCTCTCTCAATTGTAGTAAGAGGAGCATAAGACAGTCCTGTGAATGCTGACATGAAATTAATGACCATTTTAACACATATTCATCAGCTACTAATTTTGGTGCATAACCTTGTTCTCCTTTGCAATATCCATAGGAACATTATTCTTAGCATGTACTTATCCACTTGGTCAAGTCTGGAACAAGTTATACAAATATCTGCTCAAGGTTGAACTTAATTTGATGGAAGCATCTGCTCCTGGAGTGATGCATTCCAAAGAAATTCCATTTAATAAGCACTATGGACCAAAGCTTCCCAGGTTTCAAATTCCAGATCAGCTGCACATGATGAAAGCTCACCTGTGCCCAAATGCTCCACAAGAGCCAACCTAGGGCTTTTCAAATGGAGATTCATCATTACTACTAAAAACTGTGATGTTAAAAGTTGTTTGTGCTTTTATATCCTTCAATTAGATTAGAGGAACATGCTGCTCTAGCTTCCACCTGCTCTCATTCCCAGCCTTGTCACCAAGCTCTCCTTCCACTGATCCACAGTTAAAAGTTGTTATTTGAAATGGTCTGTGACATTCCTGTGTAAGACTTGCATTACAAAAACCAGAAGATGTACAAGTTAATGCCTCAAGATGGAGGAAAACACTTTTAGCTGTTTCCATATATCCTTTATGAACACATTCACCTACATGGAAGTATCAAGACCTGCATCAGATATATAAAATATTGAAATGCCAGCTGAATGTGCCCATGTGTACCACAGGCTTGGATGAACACCATTCTCCCCAGTTAACATATGCTCTACTCATCTGGCTTTATTGTTGCTCTTTCTTTTCAGGCCAATCTCTGTGGCTGTACAGGCAGAACACAAAGGGAGAAATACATCCATGGCCAGTGCTCAACCCCCTCACCCTCAGGCATCTCTCAGTCATGCACTGAGCAGGAAATGTTCATAGAAGGCATCTCTCATCTTGTCCCTCTAAAGGGCTCTTGCTGTGCAGAGCAATATTCAGGCTAATTCACAGAAAATGGAACTGCATTTGTTAGTAAACAGATTTTGTTTTCCCAATCTGGTTCCTTCATGTGGTAAACAGAAGCTGATTTATTAATTTGGACTATCATTCCGTAGTTCAACGTACCCATTCAAAACTGGGAAGAGCAGGATATGAAGTTCAGTGGTCTCAACTTTGAACCCTGCTAAATCCAAAGGTCACATTTTACCTTTCAGTTGGGTGGGATATTAGCATTTTTTTCCCACACAAAAATGCTTTGGAAGCTTCCATAATAAGCACTTGCTTTTTCCTCTCGTGGAACAGCTCTTAACAGCACAATTCCATGATAACACATCAATATTTAACACAGCTTCATTGCATTTCATCATTTTGTGAAAACCAACAAATACTCCATAAGAACACATATAATTTATTATGATCTTCCCTAAATAATTTTCTGCATTCTTAATTTTTTTTAGTAATTATCACTTAACACTCTACTGGTACAATTTAACGAAACACAGCTGAAATACCTTGCAAGAAAGAGGATGAAAATTTAGTGTAGGGCTGTTGTGCAGCGTATTTATCAAGCACAACAGTCTCCCATAAATACCTTTAAATTTAGATTAAAACTAAGACCTTCATTCATAGGGCAATGAGCTGGAAGTGGGTTAGTCACAAAACAAGAGTTGGGGAAAGCTTGGTTTAAATTGCATCAATCTGAAGTTTGGCAAATCACTTCCTTTCACTGTCACTCTTCTCCTTTTCCCAGCCCTCACCTGGCCATGGGTTTGGCACTTCTGGAAGGCAGCAATGTCTCTGTGCCCCTGCAGCACAAAGCACAGCTGTGCTCCAAACACACCCAGACCTCGAGGCACATCCAAAATACAACATGGAAAAATCCATTGTGCTCCTGATGGGCCGTGTGCTGCCATCCTGCCTCACACCAGGAGAAATCCTCTGGAAAACCACAGGACTATTTGCAGAACAGGGCACTATTCAGAATGAGTGAACGTGACAGAATTCCCCCAATTATTTACTTTTCATCAACACCTGAGAGCCTACAAGAAACAGAAACTCCTCAGACAGGCACCCCCTGCATGAATGCACACAAGAAGGGTGCACATGCTCCACCATAAAGAACCAGACCTGTTTTGCCCCCATGGTACCCATAAGGATTCATTCATTCCCTATTCCCCTTCTATCCCCACACAAAATGGAATGTATTGACATCAGGTAAATTCTCTCCCAACCACAGAATCCCAGTGCTGCACTAGTTCAGTCTGCAGCAAAGCCCTTGACTTTCATGCTTGATTGTATGGAGCCAGACCAGCCCCAAGGGGAGGTGGAGGTAGAGGTGAGAGCAGCAGCAGTAATAAGAGGGACAGTTCACGACTCCCAAATACATTTTTAGCAAAGCTGCCATGAGCAATGGCTACACAGAGCAGCTGCTGCCAGAGGAGGCCGTGAGTCAAACCTAGTTTGTGACCAGAGATCTAAATCAGAATGGCTCCAGGAAATAATTCTTGAATTTCTATCCAAATTACATAATTGAAAGGTTTCCTCAGCCGTAGTTGCATCTATAAACCAAGCTGTCCTCTGAAGTGTCAAGGGAAAAAAATAAGCCAAAAACCAGAAACTCTCAATGGTTGGGCCAGTACATTTCCAACCTAGAAGTGCATTACACATCAGTGCTTGTGAAGTTAAAGTTCAAACACTCCTATTGAAGTGACAGGATCACCACCTTTTCTTTTGTCAAAGATGAACAAGATTAAGACCCAATTCTGTAATGCTGCAGGTCCTCTAGCTCAAACCTGACACCTTTGAGAGCTACCCCAAAGTAAGGCTTTGGTGACATTGGGGTGACATGGAGCATGATTGCAGAGCAATTTCCTTCCCTGAACCACTCAGAGATGATTCCAACCTCATTTGTGTGACTTGCTGACATCTTCCAAAGGGGAATTCAGTCACAGGCATCTAACCTCAACAACCCCAGGAGAAAGATGTATGGGGCATGCCCTTCACACAACACAGAACTGAAATTTGAGCTTTGAAGCAGCTAACAAGGACCCTGAGGATGAGAATTTCTCCTGGGAGAGCATGGACACAGCAAGATCAAGAGAATACAAGAAGTTCAAGCGAGGAACTGCACTATAAAGAGTTTCACTTCACTGGGCACCTAGGAAGAACTGAAACAACACAAGGAGTTCTCCCTTTCACTGTGTGAAAAGCAGGCAGGGTGTGTACCCGACTTCAGTGACTGTGAGGACAAAACAACTCATTTGGTACAGTGACAACATTGAGAGTAATCCTATGGAAGGGGAATGTGTAATAAGATAAAGTCATTGATTCACCTTTGTGGCTAAAGACATTTGAGTTTCACACGAGAAGTCTTTGCCTGATTTTTTGTAACCACTTTCTGATGGTCAAAAGCCATCATGCAACAAAGCACAGGATCTAAAAAAATGTAAAGGTAATCCAGAACTCTTCCAAGCTCTGAATCAGATCAGAGGAAAAAGGAGGTATCTGTCATTTGAACAACAGCACCTTGCACATCATCCCACCTGTCCAGCCTGAACACTTGTTCTGTCTGGTTTTGATTAGTTGCTTCTTTCCTTATTTCCACCACTAGTAACTATCTTTTATAGAAAAAACATGACATAGGCAGCCACCAAGTACAGCCTTCAGAGAGCCAAACAAACCCAACATATGTACAATTTGCATGCCGAATGAATTTTGTCCAACATAAAACCAATGTAAGGCATGATACAGTATCAGTTCTGTACTGCTTACAGGCCAGGGGCTTGCACTTGTCAAGGAAAACCCAAGAAGTGATTTATTACTGTGTGACCCTGATCATCTGCTGGTGTAATTCCCCTTGAATCAATCGAGCTAAATGAGCATGAAACCAGAGCAGAGCAGGCAGGCATCAGCCCCCACGTGTTTAAAGATCACCAGCCATGCTCATCACCCATGAGTCCAGCAAACACTTTTGGGCATCAGAGGGGGTTTCCTTTGGAAATAGAAGTTGTTTTAGAGATATTTGAAAAAATTCTTCCCTGTGAGGGTGCTGAGGTCCCAGCACAGGTTGCCCAGAGAAGCTGGGGCTGCCCATCCCTGGAAGTGTTCAAGGCCAGGTTGGCCAGGGCTTGGTGCAGGCTGGTCAAGTTATCCCTGCCCAAGGCAGAGAGAGAAGGGGATGAGCTCTAAAGGTCCCTCCCAACCCCATTCTGATTTGCCTGACCACTTTCTGCTGGAGTTCATCTTTCACACATTTATAGTTATGACACCTCTGTGTATAATTTCCACCTTCCAGGTGGGAAAGTAAAACCAAAAGAACAAAGGTGCTTATCTACTACTACGCTGAAATCACTGGAAATTTTACAGGTATTTGGACACCTGAATGATTTAATTTAAGACTCAGTGGACAAGAATGTGGGTCTCCCAACTCCTACATATGAACCCAGCCCCAGGAGTG
The DNA here is from genome assembly GCA_013397075.1 of Rhabdornis inornatus. Taxonomy (NCBI): domain Eukaryota; kingdom Metazoa; phylum Chordata; class Aves; order Passeriformes; family Rhabdornithidae; genus Rhabdornis; species Rhabdornis inornatus. Next base: position 1,090,898 of record VWZS01000747.1, on the reverse strand, counting down.
GCTCATCCAAATGATTCTTTGGACCTGGAGCACAGCAGCTGACGGCAGAACAAGCAGCGAGCACGAGAGCTCTGCCAACAAAATTTCTGGAAATACTAAGTCATTCATTAATTGATATCATAAAAGGTTTTGCCTAAGCTGCAGCTCTCTGTGATATTTACACAACAACCACCCTCCCCTCCTACAGATCTCAGCAGGATCAATGTTTTTACAGGATGAAGTGAGAGGCTGTGTATGACAAAATGCCTGAGGGCGGGAACAGTTTCCTTTTCAACACCATTTTCTCATAAATGAGAAATCTACAGGAACCAGACAAGGATTCCTAATTGATATAAGCTTCTATTTATGTTGCAAGAACAAAACTAGCATGACTGACAACTGTTTTCTGTTAAAGGCCAATAATTATCAGCAACAGCAGGTAAATACACTCAGTTGCTTTTTGCTGTTCCCATGTTCTTATCACTAGGTCAATATTAAAGTAATTTTCCTGTCATTCACCCATTACTTATATGAGCCATACTTACTAGAAAAGTTTACAAACAAAACAAAAAACCAATAGTTACTGGTCAAATTCTTTACAAGAAATGTTGCAAGCCCTCTTCCATGGTACTCAAAATGTCTAACAGATATTCCAATCAATTTATATGCCCATGTAATGGAAAAAAATAGGTAAAAACATTGGAGACACACCAGAGGGCTGCTTTTTTTTCCTCCTTTTTGCAGACATCCACGCTGGATGCAAGGTCACAGAGGGGCTGAGAAAACATTCTCATCACAACTATGTGTAAAACATCCTTCCATGCTGACCCTGAAAGATTACACAGCACTCTGCAGATTAAAGGTATGTCTATATATTCTTTTCCTCTGTTGACAGAATTATCATTCTCATGCTATACTTAGGAAAAGGTGGTGATTTCCAGGGCTCTGGTCCCACACAGCACCTCAACACATGCTTAGTGTTTAGTGGGACTATTTATAAATGTTTAAGTTCTGCAGGAGTATTTTTGCACTTTCCAAAATAGACCAACAGTTTGGAAATGAAATATAATGCCCTGATGCTCCCTTTGCACTTTGCTTAGTCATTTTATATTTGTTCTGTGAGTATTTGTAGTGCTTAGAATCCTTCTTCTATGCTCACACATCCAGGAGATAAAAGGGTTCAAGGCAAGGAAGGAAATCATATCTCAACTATCCATTTTTCAGAGCTGGTGATGTGCAAATTAGTCAGCTTTGAATATTCACTGTAGCAGGCACATAGGTCCCTAAAGTACCAGCTGAAATAGAGCACTAACATAAAGCTATTAATTCTACCAGTCTTGAAGGACAACAGGTTGAAAACAACATTCTCCACCCTCACAAAACAAGATAAACCCCCTATTTCTTATTAGAGTAACTTTTTTACAGAGTCCTGTTGACCAGATCTGGCTGAGAAGCACAAAAATATGAATGAAAATCCAGATAATTCTCTCAACTGCATTTCCTCTATTTATTTCAGGCTTTACAAGATGCTGCTGGACTCTGCCCTAAGCAAGCTTTTGGCTACCAGAGCCTTAAGCACAGATGGGCCTCTGACCTTATTTAGCAGGGATTCTCCTGCAGGCATTGCTGTCTGATTTTATAACACTTGATTCAAACGGTTCAGCGACTTGGCCAGTGCACATAACCCACTTCTTTAAAGCTTGGTTCATTAGCACAGCTCATCTTTATTAACTAGAAATAAATCTCACTTAACATCGAACTCCACTACCACTAATTAGCTGTCTTAAATAGCAATTCATTGTGAATAATAAATAAAAAAGGATCGATTACCGATTTCCTCTCCTGTTTCAGCTCCTGCACGTAGCGTGTTAACTCTGCAGTGATCAGAGAGGTCATGTTCTCTGAAATGACCTCGTGCTGCCCAGCATAGTCATTCATTTCGTTTAAAGTGGCTAGGAAGGCTCTAGTTGATGTGTACCTGCAAAGGACAGAAAAGCATTTTGGTTTTAGTCCCTTTCTTTCCAGACAGATGCTGCAAAGGGAGGTGGGATCCTCCTTAAGCACTTAGCATTGCTATGAATTAGCACAGATTCACTGGGAGGAATTCCTCCAAAGGAAGCCTGTCCCACACACTGACAGTTGTCTGATAAATCTATCTCAATTTAGACAGTTTGACACTGGCTCTTAAAATATCACCACTTTAGAGTGCCAGGTTCTTTATCAGCATAGCTCTGGGGCTTCAGTCTTCTAATCTCTATTCACCAAACATTTCTAGTTATACTCTCTTAAGTCCTACAATTCAGTGCACAGTCATCAGTATATCCTACCTGGCAAAATCCTGTCTAAGCAAGCAAAATTTTGGCCAGCATAGCCTAGAAAAGAAAGTTTTTCATAGTGTAAATTTGATTTAAATCAGATATAGTTTATAAAGTTTTCAAATAAGAAGTGTTTACCAACCAGGTGTTTATTCTCAACCCATATTTTTTAGTGGCTTCCATCACAAGGTTTATTTTACATGTGAAATAATCTCCCATACAGCATTCTAAGTATTATTGAAAGGATGAAACATCTGTGCACACCAATTTTGAAACAGCAGATTATGTCACTGGTATATTCAGCCCAGTGCCAACAGAGCTGCATTTAAATACCCCAGCTGGCTGTGCTGGGCAGCTGGAAACCAGCAGCAAGGCACTACTACATACTAGAAAAACTACTGCTGTTGTTGTTACTATTATTATTCTAAATTGTTTCATTTAGAATTGTATCATTCTAAAATAGTAGTGGCCTGCCCTGATAACATCACGTAAAGGTGAAAATTCAAAGCAAAAATGGAGATATTTAGAGGAAATAGAATGGAGTGGTACAAGTAGGTACATGCATCAGATGAAAATAAAAACAGGAGAAACTAAACAAGGGAACTAAAAACATAATCCATTACAAGCAGAAACATTCACAGTCAAGATATGAAATGTAAGAAATCCCAGTTGCAAAAAAAAATCCCAAGGTATAAAAGGCACAGAACTAGAGACTGACAATGAGCTTGAAAAAGTTGATTTTTAGCCAGGTTGTCTGCAAGCAGCATCTGAGGCACCCAAAGGTCACATGACAAATCCCCAGACATTGTTTTGAGACATGGAGTAACTCCAGTGAGGTGAACACTGCATTTATAAAGGGCAAAGGATACACAGGATCTTCTGTGCCACATCACATAGAATCATTTAACTCCAATATCCTTTTTCAGCAATGAAAAATGTGTCAAAACCCATTGTAGTAAACTCAAAATACCCATTTATGGTAGAGCTATCCAAAGGCAGATTTATTCCTAACCCTGGGCACAGACCAAAACAGCCACTGTGCTGGTAACATAATCTTCGTTGTGTAAATAGCAATATCTCAGGAAACAATGGCATAAATAACTGATTCTCAAACAATGTTACTAAAAATAAATTAAAAAGCAAGCAAAAAGGCTGTTATCTCTGTTATACAAACCACTGGAGTAGCTGTATAGAGCAGCTTGGGGGGCTGACCCAAAAATCTGTATTAATATAATCATCCAATTGGACCCATATCCAAACTCATTTGAAACATGTCAGATTTCAAGGTCAAGGGTGTGAGTCTGCTGCTGGGATCTCCAGAGGCAGAGCAGCCTCCTGGAAGAGCAGGCTGAGGGTCAGCCCCTGCCATGCCTTCCTTCAGAGCTGCATTACAAAACACTGACGTTGAGAAACTCCAGGGTCACGGTGCTCTAAGGGGAAAGGTTCTTGCTCTGGTTTAGAGCCTGTTGGGAAGCTCATCTTCTAGAAAGTTCTCCTTAAAGAATATCTTTATTCTCCCCAGGGGCAGGAGTGTCCTGTTCATCACCTTGTTCAGGACCTTGCTGCTCAGAGAAGGAGCTGAGTTCTCTGCTGCTGCCTGCAAGCACAACATCAATCCCCTGCCAGGGGACACAGGTCTGAATCAAAAGCAGACAGGTGAGGCTGTGCCACATCCTTCAACAGCAGCAAGCCCCAGGATACTGGGAGCACAAACCTCATCCTCCACCCTGCTCTGCAGGAGCCACTGTGGTGTCAGAACTTTACCCCCTTTGTAAGTTACTAATCTGTATTGTCAGCCTGTTGGAGTAATTTAATACTTACACAGAGTGCTTGAGTTTCATGCTAAAATTAACAACTGCTTCTGCTCCTGCTGAAAGCAGATATGAATTTGGTCGTTCACTTCAAAGAGCCAGGATCAGTCTGGCTTGAAGGTTTTAAGGCACATTAAAAAATAAATGAAACAAAAACCCCAACCCAGAAACTGCAACATAAGGGAACTGAGTAGTTACAGATCCACTTTTACAAATCCACACTTTTACAAGTGTAAAAGTTACAGTTAACTAAAAGATCCACAGTTACAAATCCACTTCTTACTATCTATCACATAAGTCTGTTTCTGCATCTGTGACATCTATATTCTCACACTTGAATTTAAAATCTTGGGTTTACAAGCCAAATCCTAGGTGATGACCCAAACTTTGCCATTCCTCCATCAATGTGTGCTCACCCAGCAGGGGATCATGAACATACCTGTATTCTTCCTCCTCTTTGGAGTTCTTCTTGGGTTGGTATTTCTTTGAAAGATTCCTAAAATTAAAAATACAGATATATAAAAATAAAGTTTTAAAATAAATGTCTTTTGAAGCTTACTGATGATCTTTAGATGCGCACACAGTCTGTGAGGCTGGAGTTTTTATCTGCAGTGAGCAGACACCTTTCCTGAAGCATGGCTATCATCGGGCTTTGATTGTGCTGTAATAACACTCTAACAATGGCCTGCACAGTGCTCCAGTCTACAACTACAACCAAATAGCAGATTCTGAACCCAAGAAATTGCTAAATTAAGGTCATGAAGTCAATACACCTGGGTTGTGGTTCTGCTGATGCACAGACCTCCTTCACCTGATCTAGAGAGGTTCTTTCACAGTAGGAGTCATCCCAGCAAAGGGAGATCTGAAGCAGCAGATGACACTCTTGGTCAGGCAGGTTTGCCTGCCTTTAGCAGCACGATTAAAGGCAAAAAAAAACCTTCATAAAGCTGTGGGAAGCTGCACTGAGATAGCAAAAGGGGGATCATTTTGTGATTATCAACTAATGGTGGGGGAAGTGTGACATTTGATTATCCTAATTAGCACAGATGATTGCATCTCATTATCCCCCAGCCAACTACGGATTTAATTTTAAAACACCAATATGCTCTTGGCGTGATTGTATCTTAAATAAGAAACCTGAACCTTGCTGTGAGCACATCTGACAGTAATTGCATGGTTTTCATTGTCCCACAAGCCTCTCATCAGCAGCAAATCCAGGGATTTGTGAAGGTGTGCTGCCCACCTGCCCTCAGTGCACCTTGCTGGTATCAGCATCACAATGCACCTGCACTGCAGGACAGCACACCCTTCACCCAGTGCACACCAGAGCTGACCAGTCTCACTGAGCAATTTTAAGGGCTTTTCTGTGCTCCTCTGTCCCAAGCTGAGCCCTGTTCCCTCTGGCAGCCTCTCACCCTATTGTGAAAGGGAAGCCATTTGGTTTAGTTTTACGTGGTTGTTTCAGAGATGAAGAACAGCACACAAGGAGTATCGATGGAATCATTGTCCAAAGGAGGACTGAGTTTCATCAACTTATCCATGCCAAACTCTTTGGAGAAGTCCCAGAATACATCAAGTTGTAAAGAAACTGCTTTTTCAGAGGTGTAACCCATTCCCTGCTGATGCTGGTTTTACTGCTGGCTTGGAGACAGCAGGGCCTCCCATCTCACATTTCTTATTCCCTTTGTTCTCCTAGAGGAATTAAAGAGCATCTGCCCCAACAGAGGAGTAGCCAGAACGCTGGCAGATTTGCACAGACAAACATGTGTTCCTCAAAATTTAACTATCTTGACTGGAAGGAATCCAAATGAGTATTTCCCTCTCAGTCTGTGCCTTCTCTCCAAGAATATGCTCTGAAAAAATGAACTTCTCTAGTTCTCAGCTTCCACCAAACACCAGCACGAGAAGGATTCTGCAAACTGTTCTGCATAATGAAAATAAATCTTACAGCACCCTTTGTATGCCATGGGAATGCCTCCTTCCTTCCACCTTCAAGGGGAAAGGTAAAACTACAAGAAAACAAGCACAGAAGGCTAAAGTAATAAGGCATTTTCACACAGTCAAAACTCCATCTCCCAGCACTGTCACACTGCCCAATTAATTCTGACACACACAGCAACTGGCTTCCTGTGAATCTTTGAAGGTGCAGAAATGCTACGGAGCTGAAGCAAAAAAAAAAAAAAAAACCTAAAAAAAAAATTCCACAGTCTGCTTTCACAGACAAAAACCACTTACCAAGGATTAGCATCTGGGTTAAACACTTCATTATCTTCTATGCAATTTACACAACATACAAATTGATTCTATATATTTAAGTTCTCTAATTTTTTTCCCTCCTTTCTAAAATCAGATGCAGGAGTTTAACCAGGTACATACAAAAACCCCCACAAGTGACAGTGAATCCAGAAGTGTTGCTGAAGCTCAGCCTGTCCTGGTGCAGTGTCACCACCAGCACTGCCCAGGCTCAAGCTCAGGAAGCAGTGACAGTGACACCTTCAGTGCTGACAGTGATTAGAGGGACATAACACATAATAGAGACCAGCAGTGAAACACCAGCTCTGGAGAGATTCTGTGCTACCCTGAGCACCCATCTCCACCAGTGTTTCTATTTGCATTTCACTCTGCATCATTTTTTCTGCATTTCCAGCTTGTTTCTCTGCTCCTGTATTTCAGCTTGGGTGACAAACGTGAGAGAAAGATGTCAGACATCAGGGGTTCTGATTCTCAGATTATCCTGACACCTGAAGCTTTTTCTCAACACATTTTCCTCAAGGCTATCTATCCATCATCACATTAGGCAAGGGTTTTGACACCTTTTGTGATGCTCAGAGTGCACGTGCTGCAAGGGAAGTGACAAGGACACATCACCTCAGCACTGGGAGCACAGCATCCAGCACATCATTGTCCCATGGAAGGTAAAATACTTAAAATAAGCATTCTACCACAGTTTTTACATCCCTTACCTCCCAGCCTAGCTTAATGATTCAATAAATATAATATAAAACAATTAAGAAAATAACCATGTCAGATCTGGAGCGGACTCCCAGACCAGGCTAATTGTAAGTGGTATGTAGGTCTAACCTAAAATATTAAACATATATTTGCAGAATTATAAATAAAGAGGAAGAAGAGAAATATTTTAAAATAGAAAAAAATTAAACTTCAATAGATGATCAGGCTGAGATGTAAGCAGTCAGAGAGGAGCAATAGCTAGTTAGGGACCTCAGGGATGGAACAGAAAATACAAGTTTAACAGAAGGAAATAAATTTCAGCAGCTTTACTTACACTACAAACAAAATTGAGTTACATCCACAGGACTACCTGGAGTTAACTTGTCTCTTTTAAATAGTATTTTCTGCATGTTATGACATGCAGTGATGTGATGCAGCCCTTTTACACCAAATGGATGTGGTACAAAAAAGGTTTGCACCAGGCTTAAGGACACTTATTAAATAAAAGCAGATGCATGATTTATTTCTATTTTTTAATGTCCAGCACTGTTTTACCTCAACACTTGACAAGTCTACATTTTTGTTTTTTTTCTTTTATACTCTTAACTTCTTAGATGCCTGCAAGCAGCCTCTTTAAGAGCTCTTTGGGGACAGATGTATTTGTCCTCAAACCATAAAAACACAGAAAGGCAAGAAACAAATTAACCATGTTTTTTGGGAAGTCCAGGACAGAATAGGAAATAAAGCTCAGGAATTAATAGTTTCTACATGGTCACAGGTAAAACAATCTTTCACTTTCGTTTACATGTTGTTTGTGTGTTTATTTTAATAATTAAGCTCTTTACACCTGGAATTTGTCATCCTGAATACTCCAGTGAGTCTAGTGCAGGATTGTTCCTAACACAGGCCAGCTCACCCAGATCCTCTGCTGGGCTTTCCCAGTCTGAGTCACATTCTCTTTGTTCCAGCTCATTTTGCCTCTATAATTCAATCTCTGCTCCTCTCCATAGGATGTGAGCAATTTGTTCCTGCAGGAGTCATTTTCTATTTCCTGCTTGTCTGAAGCAGAAACCCTGGGGAACCCTCCTGGCATTCCCCTGGGAGAGCACACAACCATCAGGGCAGGGATTTATCTACAACCAGCTCCTCATAAATCACAGGCCATTGTGCATCTCAAACCCACTCAAACACAAGCAAGTTCTGAGTGATTTTTTTTTTAACAAACACTGTGTTAGATATACAGATCAACTGAAACCTCAAATCCCATCTCTTTAAAACCCGAGAAAAAGGAAAAAGTTCAAGATTTATTATCACCATGCAAATAAAAGGTGAGTTAATGGAGGGGTTAGGAATAATTATTCCTGCTCTCCCCCTCCCAGTAAACTCCAGCACTTCCAGTTTAGCCCTGGTCACTGGTGACTGCCAACAATGTTGTCCCACAGGCAGCAGCAGGACCCCTGTGTACTTTATTCCCTTCTAACCCCCAATCACTTCTCAGTTTTTCTACCTTACTGGGAAAAGCAAGGTGATATCTACTCCTGTGTGAGGGTTCTTAGCACGTCTTCCCGAGGACCTGACCTCAAGGAAGATTTTTTTCTGTGTCTGGTTCACACATACTCATCTCTGTCTACAATCAAACCAGACTTGGACACATAGAAAGTACCCAGCAGGAATTATTTGAGATTAATTCACAAAGATCTCTGCTCTGATCAGGAAACACCTCAAAAGATTATAAAACTGTAATTCAAATCTCAGGCTGTAACCTTCCTAAGTACTTAGGAAAAATTACCCAGGGCTGGGGCTGACTTTCTGACCTGCAGTTCCTCCCCATGCACGTTCAAAACGGGCCTGTCTTAGCAAAAGAAAACCTAAACTTCGCCTAACAAATGATCATTATTCTGTGAATTCTTAAACCCTTCAGCATTTCTGCACAGCAGCCCCAATTTCATGGAAAACATTACAGTGCTGTCCTCAAAGCCTGAGCCATTAATCATGCATAGACCATGAGTAAGCCCTAGTGTGCTGCTGAGCCACCTCAATAATCTCTTTTTGTAAAATATATGATTACTAGCAGATATAATACAACAGGATCTTAAATTAACTTTTACTTTTCAATCTCTAAATGAAAGCTGTTTTCTAAAAGCCATTATTATAAATAAAATCACCACTAACACAGCAAACTTAGAGTTGATTACAGGCTCTGAAGAGATGCCACTCAAAGTCCAGAATTTTACATTTTGACTTACCTAAGCTGCTTTGCATAGCTGAGTTCAATCTCTGTCCTTTCTTTTACAAACTTGATGTACTTTTCCAGAACATCAATACCCCACTGCGTGTGTTTTTCTAAGTTGTCAAACTGATCCTGCAATGAAAAAAAAAAAATTTAGTCTCATTGAACACAGAGACAACTAAAAATTAATTTACAAAGGGAGTATTGCCATACAGAAAGCGTTGTTAATATTTTCCATTACCAGTTAGATACTTTCATAGTGAGACAGGTTTTTAATCAACAGAAATCTGTATTTTACCATGAGCCAAATTCAGTAACATTCTTCATTACTCACTTCTGAATCAGTTTCATTCCAGATATACTGGCAATCCTATTAAATACCATCTTCTAATACAAAAATATACTTAAATGTAGGATAAGAAATAGCTACTCCTGACAGGATTTGTTTTTTTCTGAAGAGCTAACACAAGTTCCATGAACTTGAGATCTGCTCCTAATTAATAATTCTGATTTTCATATGAAAACTGTAGATTTAAACTCCAGCTTTGTCAGTGCTATGAATTTAAAATGTTATTCAGAACAGTTAATCTTTTACAGAGCAGACTTCAATTCCTCTGTAGCCTGTTTTGTTCTAAAATAGATGACATGACGTCCCCCAAAATGACATAAGCTGTGTCTTCTGAAAGATTTCTTGTCCACCTCCATTTATATACAGATACTATTTTGTTCTTCAAATATTGTTGCCCTCAAAAACAGTCACACATGCTTTCAATAAAATCAAGAACATTCCACAAGTCAGTTTGGGATTTGCAAACGCCAAGAGAAATTAAGCAACTCTAAATCCAAATTAATTATCCAAGCCAGTTTATTATTATCTGCAGATTTCGATTATAATCACCTTATTTTTCAAAATTTAGTTACTTCAACAGCATTCAAATTCCACAATCCATTCCATACAGCTTTGCAGAAGTTACTGTTTCTATAATACTTGAAATATAGTTTTTTAACTGTAATACATTGAATACTTATTCTAACAGACATACAGTATAAAATAAACAGGGGCTTTAATATCAGCCTAACTTACTTGGCATCAGGTTTAAAAGGAAAATAAGAGAGTAAATGTGTACAATCTACAAATTAGATTGACCATGTTTTCAAAAAAACTATACACACAGCACTAGATTTGGGTGGGATGCTGAGCTGCTACCACCAAAGATTCTGACACAAGTGATGCTTCTCTGCAAAAGATTTGTCCCTGTGACTCAGTTTGCAGAGCTTTCACTCAGTTACAAAAGCCAGACAAGCCCACTCCCTTTAGAAACAGAGCAGAAAAATAACTGAAAGCTTCAACAAAGCCTGGTTTGTGAATATGTTGCTTTTATCAAATACCACTTTCTGCTCTGTAGCATATCTGGCTGTGACAGTGAGTTGCACTGGTGGCAGGAGGGACTCTGCCAGCACTGAATACATGTACACAGGAGCTAATAAAGAAAATAAACCTGCTAATAAAACTGCTTAACTGTAACTTGAAGGGAAGAAATAGGAACCATGTTAAGAAGACAAAATTTGTAAAACACCATCAAGAAGAAAGTTAAAGCAGCAGGCAAGACACGTGGAATGGGACACACAGGGTTTGTGCATTGCATGTTTGCTCTGCTTTAGCATCAGGGACTATTTCAAACCAAGTCAGCCAAACCAGACCAGGTTTCAACTTCAGTTATGTCAGTTTTAGTCAATTAAAGAGGCACTGGAGGCAGAACAGCAAAAAAGTAATAGCATAAAGTTACAAAAATAGTAAAGAACTTCTAAGTGCTCCAGGACTAAGTGCTCCAGAAACTACAAGAAAGTGTTTTAAGGGCGACTGAAGTAAAAAAATTCAAACTATACAGAATAAAAGCCTTATTCCCAGCAATATAAATCACCTTGAACCAGTGTAGCATCAGTCACTCAGAAAGAGGATGTGTGCATTCTGCAGAAGGGAATACACAGACTAAAAACGTACATGTTTGCCTATATACAAATCTCAATTTCAGACAGTTTCACAGCTGGGGAGAAGGCAAAGTCAGGAGTCACAATAACAATGGTCCTCCTCCTGCCAGAGGGCTCAGCTCAGCCTGGAGCCTGATGCCAGCACAGAGAAGCACCTTCTGCACTGCTCCAAATGTACCTCTCCATCTCTGGAATTATGCTGGAGTCAGGAGAGTCATGCAAACATGGCTTTTTTAAGGTTTCTGATAAAGAGGTCTTGTAGGTCTCCCACACCCTACTCTCCCACAATTTACATTATTTAACATAAACACATGCATATAAAAGAAATATCCCATGGGGAAGTCCATTAGTCACAAGTTTACATGGATTCACACACTCCTGATTTAGAGAAGGGAAATCTCAGGCAGGGAAATTCACTCTGTAATCCCTGTAAGCAAATTTAACCACCTTTATCAGATAGATCATATTTGTACCAAGAAACTAGCTTATTATCCTATTGTGACCCCATCCAAAGAGGAAAGGTCAAGGTTTCCCAGAAGAAAGAATGCCTTTCAAGCAGATCCTGCCCTTCAAGGTAATCCAGATTTCAAGATAGAGCAGGTTCACCCTGAAAAGGCAACCCTGGTGGTGGCTTGTCCAAACCTCCCACTATCATCCCACCCTGAATCAATTCTCAGAGCATCATTTAGATCAGAGTTTGAATAAAAAACCAGAAATGGCTCCAGGTAGCTGCCTGAGTGTGGGCTGGCATCCCACAGAGGGTCCTGCTGGACTGTATCTAAGCCTCACTAGGCCAGGTTTGGTGAAATAAAACTCCCAGAGGAGCAATGTAAGAGGAGCACACGGGGGTGCAGCTGTCAGACAGATCAACCAGGGCAAGATGCTGAATTTCTATTTATAAAGTGAGATGAGGCACTTGCCCCATGCCAAGCTCTAGGCAGAGCCACCTCAGAAGTACAAGCACTGACCTCCACTATGGAGAAGAGAGGCAAGGGGAAGTTGAACTCTCTGCAGATTTGCTAAAGAGAAGAGTTTCTGTTCTTTTCTGGGCATGGATAGTGCTGGCCCAAGCGCCATTTCACTGAGCAGCCAACGCCCCACTGCAGTGTGTTACACTGGGGTCACACATTCCATTGTCCCTTCCCTGTGCTCAGTGCCTTGAGGATGAAAAAAAGTCAGTAAAATTGCCAACACCATCACTGGCTGAGCATGAGATTCCAAAGGAAGGGCAGTGCGGCCAGGGGGACACGACACAGATTGTCCTCATTCCCTGCATCTGGAAAGGCACTGAAGGTAGGCAAAGGCTCTGAGTTAAAGTTAATGAATCATAGGGAAGACAGAGGACACAAAGTGTGTTGATCATACAGCACAACCTTCAATTCATGGAATCCCAAATTCCAGGGATACATGTAATCAATGCAAAAGAGGACTTCTGAAAAAGAGATTTTTGAGAGCAGTTCACAACAGTATCATGCCTCCAAATAGCTAATATTTAAAACACTTTTCAGAAATTGATTTAGTTTTCTCAGAGTTTATTACAAAAATGCATTATCAGTAGGAATCTAGAGTTAAAAAACCCCCTCAGTTACTCTGGAGCATAATGAGAATAACACCTGTTTTCAGCACAAAGTGCACCAGCCCTGGCAGAGATGGTTTAGCAGGTGAATTGTGCCACTGCAGCTCTGCAGGTTCAGTCAGCAGCTGCAAGAGGCTCAGGTGCCCCATGAGCTGCTGTTTCAGATTTCAGTTTCAATACACAGACTCTCCTCTGTTCGTTTCTGCAGCATCCTCACCCTTCCAGTCAGGGAGAACATTAGGAAACAACAAACTCCACAGGGCTTTAGCATTCAAGAAAACAAGGCAAGAAATATGATGCAATGTTCAGTAAGAATGCTCCCACTTGACCACAGTGGGGGAGAAACAAAAGGTCACACAGCACCTGTTTTCTCTGAAAAAGAAACACCAAAACATTTTCTAGAAGAATTTGCTACTTTCCTCTGGCTCAGAGACTGGTTCACACCTAAGAACCTTCTTTGAGCAGAAATACTGCACTGACAGACAGTTGTCTATCACAGTAGGCTCTCACCACAGCCTTCATGTTACTATGTCCTTCCAGCCTGCCAAATTTCATCTTCTCCCAGTTTCAAGTGCCTATGTTTATTGTGGTATCAGCTTACTAAAAAGAATAGACTTCTAATTGACTGTCCATGTAATTAAACTGCTTCTGTAACTGTAACTTACCCCCCTTCACCAGATTCCACCAGTTCCCAAAGCCAGCCCCATGTGCCACTACAAACCCTTCCCCAGGTGATGGAGGAGCTGACCCACCTGACTCACACAGGTGGGAGAGCAGAGCCCCTGCTGCTTAAAACAAAATTTTCAGAGCTTAACATGCTCTTGAGCATGCACACAAAAAATTGAAGCTCAAAAGAGGGAAGTATAACTTCACTCATTAACTTGAACAGGAATTTGACATCCAAGTCCCCAGAATGCTTTGAATATTTTAACCCTAAGGCAAAGTGTGTTTCTAAATTCATTTTCTAACTTCATTTCTGTTTCCATTAATTCTCTCCTGGTGCTTTTACTGCTGCCCAAATAACCTCCCATCCATGCATTCTTTCTGAAATTTCGTTGCATGCTTGTTACCCTGACAATGCTTAAAATGGAAATAGTGCTGCCCATTTGCTTTGCTTCATTTGAACAGTTACTTTAAGCTGTCAAATCCCCTTCACGTCTCAACTGCCCTCCTGAAGTCACATTCCCCAGCTATGCAAAGTATTTTGGGAAGAGGAAAGTTAGCCATTAGGGAAAAAAATCAAAACAAAAAAAACAAAAGAAAAACCTTCTTCCTATTTCTCAGCCATATAACATGGAGTACAACCAATTATTGAGCAATAAAGTGTTATTCATGAGGTCTTTGAAGATCAGCTCAGTGAGATATTCCTTCCTCTTTCTAGAAGGCTTCCATCTATTGTGAAATAGTTCAACACAGGGTGTTCAGATCCAATCATGGACCTTCACTTGTCACCAAGACCCTTCTTCAGCCTCAACATTGGCTGAAATAAAGGGAATGTCCTGACATTTCTCTGGATCTGCAGCCTCAGTTTCTCTGCAGCCACAGACTCACCCTGCCCAGTTCCAACACACAGCCGGGCCAGAAGCACTGGGGTTCATACTTGGCTTCAACTGTGAACAAAACATTAGATTCTAGAAGAATTTACTGATTAATTCTGCAATTTAAATCTTCCTGCCAAACCTGCCCAGAGTAGACTGAGCTGGCAGCATTTACTGTACTAGGCTAAACTGTCACTGTCACTCTTTCTGCTGCTTTAACAGGTGACAGTGCAGAAGTGTGAAATTAAGAATGCTAACACAGAGACAAATAATGAAGAAACACTATGCTAAAAATTCAGATGCTAATAGCAAATGAAAAGCCTTTATATTTAACATATGCCTCCTGTAATTGTAATGCAGCAATACAATAAAAAGACCCAGGACTCCTGAACGTTAAGAATATTTGAAGACTTTTCTACTATCTCATTCCCCAGTGAGTTTGATTCTGTTTCCTCACAAGATTATTTGTATACATACTGTTATTAATAACAAAAATAGTAATAGGGGAATTAATAGCTAATTTTTACCTCTGATCATACCTTCTCCTCCTATATCCCTTTTTTTTAAACACTCATTCACTTTCATAGACAAAAAGGAATTAAAGTGAAGATCAAGAATACATTACAGTGTTCAATTTCTAAATTACTTTTTTAGATTCCATGGTTTAACAACTTCAAATTACAAAAATAATTAACGAGATGATGAGCCCTTCACAGGCTCAGCTGAGTCCCATATGGCACTACAGTGCTGGCAGAATACATGGGAATTCAGATCACAGATCCTCAGAGACCTACAATAAAGCTATATGCAAATGTTAACAGTCTCCAGGCAAATTAATAATGAAAGAAAATGCATAAAATACAGGCTACCACTGCAAGAGCCTTCCAGAAAACAGAGATGAGTAGAAAATACCAAAGCAATTCAGCATCTGTTGACTCAGCCACTACTGATGAGAATCAACTTCCCACACAAAACTTGTCAGCAACAGTCAGTGAAACCCTCAGTTAATGACACTAAACAAACATCCCTGATTATATATGGAACACAGGACACCAACCTTTCCCTTGCTGCAGCAGAAACAAGGAACACTCACAGCACCGTGGAGCACAGAGGGATGGGGCAGGGACACCATCTCTGCCTGCTTTACACTCCAGTCATGCTGTGGCTTCACTGGTTGTTTTCTGAGTGAACCCTTCCATTCCCCCACACATCCGGTTCTTGTTAACAAAACTATTTCTGATCACATGCATTTGTCATGCAGATTCACCTCTCCAGCCACACATGCTTAATTTCATTTTACCCTTCAAGTATTAAAATAAATTCCTCCCGACCTTTCACCAGCATGCCTAAATATGCATGATTTCTGCTTGAGCTGAATAATAAATAGCCAGAGAAAAAAGCCATCTTACTTGCCCATCTCCATCTTCCTTTCATTGCCATCCCCTAAACACATTCTTCCATAAAGCCCTCAAGGTTAACTATTCTATCTCTTCCATTTACCTGGGAACTTGATCTAGCTAGGAGATCACAAAAAGAAACATGAGATTCTTTGCTGCATTATTAGGAAACTGAATGCATTTCAAACCTTTGTGAAGGGGAATTGACAGAAAGAAAGAGTGGAAACAAACTATATTTTAAGTTGAAATACCTTCTATGTTGCTAGATAAACTCACCTCTAACTGTCCTGCCTATTTCAATAGACATTACGAATAAAGCAGTTTCTGGGCCATATTTCAGCCATGAAATGCTTACCCTCTTCAGCATTTTGCTGAAGCTGGAAAACAAAATAAGTTCTAATATTTATGCCAGCTTTAATTTGGATAGAAAATAACATTGCCCCAGTATAATAGCAAGGCCCTTAGCACAGCCTTGTAATTGCTTCTGAGACCAACCACACTCATCCCCACCCCAAAAACCACCTTCCACAAACTCAAGAGTGACCCCTCCTGCTAATTAATCCGGGATGCTGTCCCACAGGCAGGTTTTGGCCGTACCTTAACCCTACCTGGATAAAAACCTGACTTAATTTAAACAAGAAGCACTTCTGAGAACAGCCAAGAGCAGCTGGCACAAAGGGCAGCACCTGGAGAGCAACATGAATATTCCAGCTGCTCTGAGGCATGGCCAGCCCTGGGAGTACAACCAGATCATCAGGGCTGACAGGGAACCTATTTGATTGCAACATCTCACTGGAAAATCCACCTACAGCAGAGCTGCACAGGAACATCCCCCACTAATGAAAGGGGTGAGCTTTGTACTGGTGAAGGTTAAACCTCCTTGCAGAGAAGGTGCCCAACACCAGACTAAAACACAGCACTGGGTTACAGAGCCCATGGCAGTGAACAGCAGCAAAGCCAACACCGAGCTCCAAAGCTGGGCTGGGAGGGACAGTGGCTCCCTGGGCATCAGCACAGAGCAACAGGGCAGCAAGAGGCCACCTGTGCCTGCTGGAGAGGTCACTGGGAGCACAGCCACGCTCCCACCGTGGTGACCCACTTTATTTAACACCTATTATGGAAGCCTTGCAAAACCCAGCACGTGGTTCAAGAGGAGAGGCTTCCTGGTGTGAGTACAACCAATGTCACCGACTGCCAAGGCATTCACACACACACACACACGTTCTCAGTGTCTCAGCTTCTCGTTCTCTCTGCTGACAGCTTCAACTGTGAAGTGAAACTGCTCCTTTTGCCAGAAGGCTCTGAGTCAGAGGCCACAGAAGCAGTGGAGCTCCAGGAGCAGGTGATCCTGCAAGAAACCTCCTGGTCTTGCCCCCAAGGGCTGCTCTCAAAACTGCAGCAAAGAACCTTTCTGACCGGAGCCCAAACCCTCCACACCTCTGCCATCCTGGTGTCAAACCAAGCCTTCTCCTCCCCCTACGCCTGTTGTACCCTGCAGAGGATGTGGTAAAGCAGAACTCGTAGTCCCTCCATGGCAACAGGGCCAGTAACTGTGCTAACACAGCAGCCAGGAAGGAAGGTGAGACAGGGGATGTTCCATCCGAGAGAGGATGTGGTTGTTGGTACTGCAGCAGCTCAGAAAGATGCTGAAAGAGGTAAGATAAGAGAGGAGTGATGAATTCTGGGGAGTGGGGAGGCAGGAGGATGTGATCAGCTCACTGCAGCAGGACAGAGCTGGTGAGCAACAGGTGATCAAAAGAAACAGCAACTAAGCCAAATACTGGATAGTGAGGGACAAATACGACTATCCTTGGTTTTCTTGGAACAAGGGAATTTTTGATGGTAAATCACGTAGGTTACGTGTCCTGGACAGCATGGACAGAAGTACATCCAGCATGGAGCATTAGGTACTATTTTGGTTTTATTCAAACAGGCACCTGAAAAGGCCATACTGAGGTTTCACCTGCTGCTAGCAGTGGGAGATCCTTCTAAAGATAGTGTTGCATCTCTTGAAAGAGGAAATGTGCTTCTTAGAGGTGTCACAGTTTCATGCTCTTGCAAATGAATTTTATAGCTCTCTTCGAATAAGGAAAAGGCAAGGCTCAAAAATCACCATTTGCAATGTCCAAGGACACTTCTCATAGATGGCCATGATGCAGCAGCAATTCATTTCCTTCAAATAAATTTATACACTTTGAGGTTTGAGGCACTTTGCCACAATGAGAACCATCTGTCATGAGCAGCCCATTCAGAAAGGAACTCTTTTCAAACCTACAATTCTGCTTATAAAACACACTTTAGAAACCCCAGAACAAGACACAGTTTTGTTTCAAAATACATTATAATGTGCAAATTACAACCCAGGATATAAGAAAGCTCTTAAAGAACAAGATAATAAGAGAGAAACTTCAACTAATGCCAGATGTTAAGTCAGACTATTTTTATTGAAGAACTGGGTGCATTTCAACCTTTTTATGCACTTGCTCAGTTATTTAAATTGGAGACAAACATGCACATGCTGCTTCTTTTGGTGATTCTAACAATTGAACTGATTTAAGTGAACTTATTTGTACTAGGTATGAGGATAAACAGCAGAATCTAGACTTTAAAATCCACACTCATTAGCTAAGCAAAGGCTCATGACTACTAAAATCTACTGGGGCCAGAGAGAAGATGCAGCTCTACCATTACCATTAATTATACCCACAAAACTCATTAAAAAAAAAAAAGAAAAAACAAAGAAGCAAAGCAATGCTAACCTCCTCCTTCTGCTCACCCTGGGGGAACAGGAATGGGATAAAGACTTGGTTTTTGCTGACAGTATCCAGAGCTGCAGCCTGAAATCTGCAAGGACCCACAGGGATTCACTGTTCCATGCATTATAAACAAGAGCTTTGAAAATGAGCAGATCCTCCTAGTTTGTGGGGCTCTGCTGCTTGGACAGTATAAATCATGAGCTGCTGCAAAGCTCCAGATCCAAGCTGCCTCCCCCAGGAGTTGCAGCATGGTAACAATGCTAAATATACGCTGCTCTTGTTCCAGGAAGGTTTTTCAGTTGACAAATGTTGCAACTTTTCACTGTTCCCCAGCACCATCCCACTTCCCTGATTTAATACACACCCATTTCTTCTGAAATTATTTGAACAAATGCAATTTTAGAACTAATTCCCAGTCAATCTTTTGCTGTCTGGCCACATCTTGGATTAACTGTTGACTGATTTTCATCCTCTTTTTTTTCCCCAGTCTGTGAAGCTCTCCCTTAATAATACCAGCTGTTAAAACAAAGATCAACAAGAGCTCTTGCCCACGATTTCCCCTTTGGGCAGCTGTGTACTGATTATTAAAAATGAGCCATAGAGTGTTCCTGCTTATTGCATGGCATGGATAACTACAATAGAAAGCCAAACAAGCCTGCTGATCCATTTAAAAGAACACACATAAAAAAGGCAATTCTGCCCTCTTAGCCAAAACCATACTGAATCACAATAGCAGAATCTTACCCACAAGAACAATACTTCCAACTGTAGCAGTCTGTGGGAATGTTTTTTGGGGAAATTGGCTTTTTGCTCAACTTCATCACAAACCAATGCCATACTGGTTTCATCATGTAGAATACCCAAGTTTTTTTATGCATCCTCAAAGTCAAAATTTCTTCATTAGTATCAAACCTTTTTGAATACGATTCAGATCTAAGCACTCAGTTGGAGCTTAGAAAAGGCATTTGGGGGGATTAATTTGATTTTTTTTTTTAATACCACCATTTAAAAACCATCAATGACATTGTTACACTCTGCAAATATGAGTCCTCGGTCTCCCTCTATCAAAATTAGCCCAAAAAGATAACAGTTAAAACCAGCAAAGGTCTCACCAGGTATGCCTGGTATTCTCAACAGCAAAACTTCTAATCTCCACTAAATAAATCCCCTGGTGGGTGTAGAACTGAGCATGTGTGCAAAGCTCTTCTCTACACACATTAATGCAAAGATGTATTTATTCACTAAACACAACAGCCTTTACTCCTGATACTCTTTCCACCTCCTCCCCTGTGAAGCCAGAACTGACCAAACCCCAGTGCAGGCACCGTGTCCATCCAGGATGTTTATGCAGACACTCAGAAATCCAAAATGTTGTAAAAAGTCACTAATTCTGCTTAGCTTGAGGCTGACTCCTGGAATCAACGGAGCAATGGCAATAACCAGGGTTAAAAAAATAAGCCCCCCACTTCAGAGTGTTCCAAACCTTTCCCTAAAGTTCAAAAGAAAAGATCTGAACTCACTGTTCCCTCCTCTCATTTCTAAATTAAATGGAACAAACTGCTGAAAAACTTCTTTGTAGATGGAGTTCAAAAAGCATTTAATACCTTAAATACCATGACATGACAAATACAATCCTAGATTTTTCAAGAGCCACTTCACACTCAAGACCAAATAAGATTACTGCTGTGCCTGAAATATTTCTATCTGCCACTGCATTCCATTTTTAACCCAGAAATTAGATTAGGTGCTTCCACTCTGATCCAAGAAATAGTGAAGTTTCCAGAACAGGAAGATTATCAGAGATATATGCAACACAGAAATCTAATGCAATGAATAGAACAATGTCAAAGTGCATAATATTTAAAATGTCTGCAAACAACAAAGTTGGTCATGTCAAAATATGTTAACAAACTCTTTTCAAAGTATATTTCATAATTCAGAATTATCTATTCATACAGTCCACTCTGTGGAGTGGAGTCAAGCTACACTGGCAAAAAATGGATAAATTCTGGAACTAAGCCAGAAATGAAAGCAAAGAGCCAAAAAAAAGCTGTAGAGACTCTATGCCTTAAATCCATCTATTAGGGTTTCTCACACAGCTTTTTTATTACAATAAGACCTGGCCCCTCCTGT
Source organism: Rhabdornis inornatus (assembly GCA_013397075.1). NCBI lineage: Eukaryota > Metazoa > Chordata > Aves > Passeriformes > Rhabdornithidae > Rhabdornis > Rhabdornis inornatus. Next base: position 1,070,222 of record VWZS01000747.1, on the reverse strand, counting down.
AGCTGTAAAAATGGCAACCAAGACAGTACTCTAACATCCTGTCATATATTTTTCTTTAACCCAATACCTTTCTCCTCTCTGTTTTTCACTGATAAGCATTCAGGGAAGAGCTTAACCCCAGCTGCATCTGCACTCTGCAATGTCCTAGAGTCAGGCCATTTATCTCAATTTTGACAAAATTATTGGTTCATTCTGATCCTACTTGCATAAAATATTCAGACCTTAAGCTGATCCTTGCCATGCTTCTCCTCTACAAAAGACACCATCACTGTACAGCCACAGAATTACAAAGGTAAAATATGGTCAGACCTAAACTAATGTGACAACTCTACCACTGACACACCTTGCTAAGGTTCAGAAACATTCACCTGTGCATCAAAGCATGAATTGCTATTGATAATAACTCTTCAATTACTTCAGTCTCTTATCCTTTGGGGGAAGAGAGCGTATCTTCTCATTCTCACATGCTCACTTCTGTGACATTTCTCAGGTAACAACTCCCATTAACTATAGTGTGAACTTGTGTTACATCAAAGTTTAAATCTGAGGAAAAGTAATCCCATTTCCCTTAACCAAATAATCACTGTACAAAGCCTCTCAAACTCCACTGGGGTCTCCCCCTTCTCCCAACAGAAGCCTCTCTCAGCACTAAGACTGCAGCAAAACTAAATGAATGCATCAAAGTAGGTGGAATAAGAAGGGGGAATAATTGTCCAAAATGCTGACCCACCAGAAGCATACAAAGCATTTGTTCAGTGGTGACAATGAATAATTTAATCTGAGGCAAATTACCAAACAAACATCAATTAAATTACATGCTAGACTACAAGAGAAAGTTCTCCCACACATATTTCAGGTTTGCAGAGTCAATAGAGCAGCACAAAGCACCCAGGATTGAGATGGAGTCATCCAGGCTGCTCACGCAGGGATACTCGACATTCTCCACGGGACATATGACAATTGGAAGGATCTAAAGAGAAAGAGGTAATTTTAACTCTATCACACTAAACAAACACTCACACAAGAAGAAGAAAGAGACCGTGTGTCACCCAGTCTTGTAAAATGCAATAAATCAGAGTCCCCTACCCCACAAATGACACTTATGAAACGTGCAGAACTAGAGTTTATAGCACAATTGTCTCTACCATATCTCAATTTAAAGTGCCTGAGCACCTGATCAGAGAGCATTTAAAGCACGTTGTAACAGCAGCAAAGGCTCCCCTGTTTAACAGCAGCCTCGTTGTGCTAAGTGCTGCCTTTACTCCCCCACATCCAGAACTGGGTCCAGCTCTCAGAATTCAGAGCCACGTGTGGAACCACAGCGTGGCCAGCGAGGCTCGGTGGTTTGCTGCCTGTGCCACAAGGATGCTCAGGACAGCCACACTCTGAGCCCCAGCACACAAAGCTCAAGTTCACTGTGCTGACCATACTGTGCCAGCCAACACAACCTAAAATTACAGTTTCTAGAAAGTAGGGCAGCTACAGACTGTCCAAACTTTTTGGTCTGGCTCCCTACACAGCCTCTGGCCTCTCAGAGAAAACCAGTCCGAACGTTTTATGGAAATAAATCAACAATTACAGTTTCTTTTGACCAACATGGCTTGGAAACCTAAGCATCAGGAATAAATGACATTTTGCTGTCCTGAGCTAGAAGAGCAACATTCTTTGATCCTTTAAGTAAGGACTGCTTCCCTCAGCAAGGACATTCTGCTCCTAAGCTGGATAGGCAAATCTAGCTGAGCAAAAGGAATAATCCAGTTTTCTTGTGACAACAACCTCATTTCTTTAGGTTCCAAAAACACAGGTGAATATTTTATAACTCATGCTATAACAATGATACCATGATATAGATTTCAAGCTTTCACTGCACTTGAAGAAATATCTTTACAATACTAATGGAAATTACATCAGTAAAGAGTCTCCTATTAATACTGTTTTCAGACAAAGTTGTGAAGAAAAATCACTACCCAATTTAAAGCAGTGCTTATTGGAGCCAAGATTAAAAACCACACTTGGGTCACACCAGTCTGACCACTTGCCTCTGCCCACCCCATCCAGAACTACATATTTGCCTAAATCCAGGAACAGTGAAACAAGGGACAGCATGGAACACTGGATTTTTTAGCTTTCACTAAAATATTTGGGTTCATCCTCTAAATAAAATCATCTACTTCAAGACCTTGAAAATTGACCTCTAAAGTTTTAAACTTTTTGTAGTTTTTGACAACAATTCATATCCCTCTCCAGCTGCCAGGCAGAATATTGTTTTTGAGGGAGGAGGGTGTTGGCTCACCAAAGACAAAAAAGGAAAAATGGTTTAATGTCATATCAATTCTACCTTGGCATTTAAATATTAACTTAAATTGAAACTGAAAATATACATAAAATTAGGCTGAGGCTGCATCCAGCCTCATTAAAACCACATTATGTTAGTTGACCTAACTGCAAAGGCAAATATTTTTTCAGCATAAATCGTATGCATAAAACCATGCAATAAACATATCTAGATAAAGGCACAAATAGGAGGCTCATATAATCAGATATACAGTAAAACCTAGAGCACAACTGAGCTCCAAGACAATTAATACTACCAGGAAAACCTCTTACTAACTTTCCTAAGCCCAGGACGCACAACCTTTCTGAAATGCAGATCTCCAAATTCTTTATAAAGCTGGTAAGGCTACGGCAAGCAGACAAGAATTTAAAACTCTCTTTTAAGGAGTTTAGAGCCAACAAAGCTCCTGGTATTTCAGTGCCATTGCAGGCTCTTGTAACACTGCAGGCATTTAGAAGCACCAGCAAATTAATATGCTGCACCAACTCATTTGGTGAACAATCTCATTCAGATCTTAAGCTGCTTGTCCAGGGTTCTGAATGTGTGAGCAGGCTGAAAAAATCTGAGGCGCCGCAGATATTTCCTGAAAGGGTGCTACAGTTTTTCAAGTGTAAAGCTGCTTGCTGTACTTTGGACTGGTTACTGGGACAGCAATAAAAAGCATTCTTGTGTCTTGAGGGCAAACAAAACCAAGACCACCACACCACATACATCATGATGTGCTTAGTCAAAGGACTAACACAAACCATGGTTAAATGTTATTAAAATCTTCGTCATGGAGAGCTGCTGGTTAAGTTTGGGTCAGTGTGACAGCACAGTGTGTGTTACAGGAATATTTCTTAATTAATTGGTTTTTTAGGACTTTGTAATAGCAAAGTATGCTGCTCACAGAGCACATGGGGTGGAACTTTGTGACTAAAGCTACAGATATGTCATCCTGATTTCCACTCTTCTCACGTTCCTGGAAGATCAAGTGGAAGGCTACCACAACACTACCAACAAATAAACACAGGGAATGCTTACATTACAACCTGCTCCTTGTGTTTTCCTATCACAGCAATAACAAACCATGAAGCATCAAAAGAGGATGGCAAGCACAGCACTGCTCTTTTCTGTCACTGCTGTGGGAGGAAGTCTAACAAATGCTTGTCGCTTCCAGAAAGTAATGGATTCCCCAGCTCTGGCATGAACAGTGCCCACAAATTGCATGCAAATCTGTCAAAAATTCACTTCTTCACAAGAAGAATAATTTTCCATTTAACATCAGCAGCTGATAACACCAAACACAGCCAGCTCACAGATGAAAGTACTGCAAACAGCTTAAGAGCAGACTGACATCTCACCAGAGAACCATAAATTTAGGTCAGCTCATTGCTGTGCTGTTCAACAGAGGAGCATGAAACAATGTGATGTGCACAGTGAGATATTGGTCACTTGGGCTCACTGTTTCCTGCAGCCCACTTTCAGCGTAACTTCTGCAAACCTGCTGCAACTGGACAAACCTGCAAGGTGGAGACCAGGTCATTCCATTCAGAAAACAGAATCTCCCTTTCTGGTAACACCCACAGGATTCACAGTGCAATAGATTACAAAGAGAGATGAACCTGTTTCCCACATGTTTTTTTTTTTTGCACAGGACCATGTAGGGTACCTCACAATCACATCTTTAAGGAGTAATTCATTCCTCAAATGAAAAGAAAACACACACATTCCATCCTCCCTTTATCAGGGATGTGTGAATACCACCCCCACACAACTTCAAAAGTCTAGATTGGGAGGGTTTTAAGCAGATGCCATTAAATATTGATGTTGTATTTCATTTTTTGCATGACTATTTATTTGAAGAGAATTAATTAGTACATTGAAAAAACTCTTTGAAATCTGGCTGTCAGACATACACACTTTTTATAATATCCAGGGAACACTACAATACCTAAAATAAATTGTACTATCAGCTTGGTATATTGCTTTTCAATATCAGAAGATAAAATAAAATAGATAACCTCTATTTTACTTTTAGGTTTGTCCCAGACTACAGTAACTATTCAGTAGTTACAATTTCACAGCACAGAACATTCATAACAAACATGAGCACAAGAGAAATTGCCCTATTTTACCCCAGACCAGAAGAGTCATGAAGATATGCAAGAGGTTGAGGATTTCCACATCCCTGAGTGTCTTGTGCTCCATCCTTCCAATATTTCTTGACTTCAATTCATGTCATATAATTTGCAAGACAAGGACCATCAGTGCCTGGATTGCCAGGTGCCTACCCAGCACAAGAAGGTGATCTCCAGCAAAAAATGCTGCCAACAAACCCAAGTTCATGAAACAACGACATATTAAAATGAAAAAGAAACCAAAAACCCAAGGTACTTCTGGAACAGTACAATACTTTAAGCACTGCACTTCATAAAAGCAGAAATCCAAGCATTACAAGGATTGACATCCTAAAAATGACAGTGAGGCATTCCTCAAGTCTTGTTAGATGGGCTTCCAAATAATTTATTACTGAAATGAGACTATACCAGCCATTTACACAAAAGTGGAAGATATTAAAGGGCAAGTTCTTATTTTTCTGGAAGGGACACCCAGCTTTGGATATTACAGTTCATTGGAGCAAATAAAATCTCATCACCTCAAAACACTTCTTAAATTTTCAAGAATCTTGCTGTTTTATCATGTTGCCAAGTCACTATCAGCAAGTCTCTCTCTGCTCTGGGTCTCCTAGAATAAGTTTTTTGCTGTTCCTGTGACACTGGGTGCATTCAGCTGACCTGCAGCACCCTTGCTAAATGTGACATTTCTGACACTCAAGTCTGTGAGAGGTTATCACACTGCACTTTAGGCAACATCTTTGGAAACAAACGTTGCAAATTCTAAAGTACACGATGATAAGATAAATCTTCTGACTAATGCAAGAAAGGCAAAACAAACTGGTTTTGAGAATAAATAATTATTCACGGGAAGGAAGATGCATGGGGGGGGGACATGGGAAAATAATGGGATATTAAAAGGAAGAAGCTGCCCTGCTGCAGAACATTAGAAAAGTAAATTTTCTCTTTAGCAGAGGCCATGACTAAGGTGTATCTGCACATCAATATGTCAGCCTTCCTCTTCTTCCCTTTTCCCTCTTCCTCATATCTATGCTTCAGCTTCCATCCATTCTAAGGCTGCAGCTCTGCCTGTTGGATTAAAGAGCTCTCAAACACAGAAGAAGTGCTTTTGTTTGAAGAACAAACAGGAACCTCCTGTCCAACCTTTGACTTCAATGGGTCTGAGCTACTGATCTTCACACAGCAACTGGAGCTTCTGGGCTCAGTTCCCTGACTGTCCCATGACTCCCCAACTATTTTATAACACAGGGATAGACCAGTTGCTTGATGAGCAGTTGAATCATCTAAAAAATATGAAAGAGGATATTGACTTGAATCTACAAGATGCTTTATCTGCCAAGCAAGGAAAGCAAGTTTGGCCTCTGAACCAGACTGATTCAGAGAGGAAGAAGAAGACAAATGTGTGTTTACCTACCTACAAAGAAGGCAGGGAAAGAAAGAAAATTTCTCATAAATTGACAAGAACATCCCCTCCCACAGGGAGGACAATGAGGTCACTCAGTGCTCTACAGTTGTTCCAATGACAATACCTTCCACTTAAAATAGTTTTTGGAAGCTACAACTCCGGTCCAAAGGTTGAGTCAAAACTGCTCCCGGCCAAGGAAGGGAAAATAAAGGGTTTGTTTTTCATCAACCCTGAAGTTCAAATCCATCTCTCCAAATTTTTGGCTGCTAATTCATGGCCCAAACTGGTGGGCCAAGAACCATAGGACCAGTGAAGTTTATGTATGGGAGAAGACTTGGGCAGAGTATCTCTGAAGCCAGAGGCTCAAGATGACAGCACCTGCCAGTTTCCATCAGGGACATTCAAAATTCACAGACGTTTCTAACAAAGAGCCACCCTAAAACATTCCAGCTTTCATGAAGTCCTCAGGCCTTATGGATATACTTGTAAAGGATTCCAAAATTCTGGAAAAATAAAATTACCACTTACCTGGCTTGGTCTGCAGAGTGAGATGGACCAAGAAAAGTGACTGAGAACTAAGAGCAAGACAGAGCAGCTGTCATGTGGGCTCCTCACTTTTATTTTTTGAGTACTTTTGTACATGAATGACATCCATAATGATCAGTAAGCACATCTAACAAGGCTACCGACACTTTGTAGTTAGTTCTTGCTTATGAGCACTGACTATACAGACTACAGCTCAGTGATCATGTTCCATTCCTCCTCCAAGTTAAAGAGAAGTAAAATTCCAAACAAACCTGAATAAAACCATGACACTTTTATCCTTATGAAATGCATGCAGATTATGGACTCTGCAAATGCACACAAGCAAACAATCTTGTAAAATAAGGACATAGCACAACATGCATAAGACCCCACATTTCCTCTGTAGTGATTGTTGTTTTAAAAATGGTGCATTTCCTGGCTTTAAGATGCCTAATTCTACTAATTTGGTATTTGTGACCATATCTATTTTTGGAACAGCTATGGAACACATACAAAAAGGATAGAAAACAAGTTCTAAATGCAGTGCCATGAATAGAGCTGTATAGTTCATGCATCTTTTCTTCCCTAAGAGAATCTGAGCATTAAGCATTGCACCACACAAAGAAAATGTATCATGGTCCCCTTTTGAAGGGTGATTTGTGCCTATGGCTTTTTTCTGTTACTTTTGGGTTCATCTTCTGATTATTTTCAAAATTCTCCCATCCACAAAAGCCTCTTGAAGTGCATTAGGGCTTACACACTAGTCCCAGACTGTTTAATTTAGCCCTAATACCTTGAGGAAGCTTCAGGATGGATTGTTGCTGTTCTGATTAAAGAATCAGTCCCACCCCCTGCCAGGAAGTTTGGATGGATGCCTTGCCCCCAGAGGGAAATCAATACTGCTCCACTGTCCAGCACCTCCCAAACACCACATGTGTCATTATATCATGAATAAAACCTCCAAACACTTAATTCTTACATTCTAAATGTAAGAAGGGGGTCTGAATTTTCATTATTTTGACATTTTTCACTTGTTCAACTCTCCTAGTGTGGATTCTTGCTTTTGACTCCTCTGTCACTATTCCATTTATTTTTATTCCCAGAGATTAATCCACAACCAAACCACAGAAGACTACACCGAGCCAACAGCAGATTCAAGTCAATACAAATGACTATAATTGTGTGCATGAAACCCATAAATATCATGCAAAATGTCTTCTGACCTCTGTGTGAATGGAGCACACCATTCTGCCATGCTGTTCCCAACCATCATGTACTTCAACTCAACTACTAATAGCCAAGTGAAATATTTATATTTGTATTGTTTAGCTCAGCCAAGTTTTTTGTTAGTGGAACAATTCAACACACTCCCATTAAATGCTGGCACTGTGATACCTTTCTGTTCAAGACTAAGTATTTTCCAAGAGTGACAACTATGCAGACCCAGTCTCCAATGGTGCTTAAATTGGGTGTACGTATTTCAAAACAGCACATTTTCTAGCAAAAATTGTCATTTTCCAATAATTTCAGCTTTCCTATTTCAAGATAGTTTCATGTCAATCATACTGAATCTCTGGAAAATGAGCTTTCAGCAATTTTATACATAATGCTGATATAAGGATGATGCAGGCAAGAAACAGAATAGAAACCACAATGCAAAAATAAAACCAGCCCACAGTAATCCAGAGGAGGAGGTGGTGGGGAGATGCTCACACATACAATGGATGCAAGCTCCTACCCCCTTCCAGGGTGGTCTCCTGGGCCTTCAATGCATCTCAGAAGGACACATGCAGCCACACAGCCAGAGACACTTAATTTTACCTTTAAATAGAGCTGGAACCTAGCTAGCCCCCCTTCCAAAAATAAGGCTGTAAATCCCCAGGGCACTGATTTAAATAGGCAGCGAGTCACACATGTCATGTGAGATGCATTCTCACTGCCTAAAGGGTTGCCTGGTGCAATTCTGGGTTTCAGGTAGAGCATGCAACCATAGTCTGGGATGGGTGCCTTGATCCTGGTGGTCAGGCTGGCAGTGCTTTGGGAGGATGGAGCTTCTCAGATCAGCTGATGATGGTGTCCTTGAGCAAAGCAGCAAAGGAACCCCTAACCAATATGTCCATCACTGGAACATTTGCTTATAAGTTGTTTTGCACACCAAAAACTGAAGCAAAGCTGTGCAGTTTTTCAGCTTTTGCATGTTGACTTACAACCACATGCCAAAAGCATCCTGTGCAAAACCCAGATGTTTCACAGCTCCAAAGACTTGTAAGGAAATAAAGGCTCTTGACCAGCACATAGAGCTCTTTCCTCTCACCCTTTATTTTTAGGCTTTTCCAGTGACTACACATGAGCAAAAGGATCTCAGACTGTTATACTTGGGAGAGAGAGCCAGGATGGGTGAAAAAATATTTATGTAGTGGTCTATTGCAGCTCTCGCTGTTCATCCACTGCCAGGTTTTCTTTTGCTCAGCAAAATCTGAGTTACACACTATTAATGAATGCCACTCCTGTAAGACCCACATTTGACAGATCAACAGCCCTCAAGAGGGCAAGAAATATTTCTCTTCCCCATTTAACTTTTGTTTGAGAAAACACACTTCCATTCACTCCCTGCTCCATGTCTATCATTTTTTTTCCTTTTTGCAAATACAAGATAAAAGTGCTAAAGCATTTCTCTCTGCCTAAGAGAGTATAATGCAAAGTGAAATATGTTATCTAAACACATTTTGAACTTATTTGCTAAAAAATTCCTTCAGGCTTTCTACACAGAATGAGTGAATGAAAAACAGCAGTGCACACAATTCTAGATAAAGCTTTTCTTTGGGGATGTTGTCAAATATCCTTCCACAGTGAGTAAAGATGCAAAGTGCAGCCACAGAAATCAATGTATATACATTCTAACCAGTATGTCAACTCCACTTAAACATGACATGGAAAAAGCCACATAAAATAGCAATACTACAAAGCCAAAAGAGGACTGCTAGGTCTCTGCACTACTTTTCTGCTTTACTTCTTATCTAATCTTCATCCTTTGCTCCATGCTTATTCCTTCCCCCTGTCCACCCATTGTACTTTCTCCTGATCCCATCAAACTCTTGACTTGCTGTTCCTAATGCACTAATCCCATTGCACATCCAGTCTGACAGCAAGTCTCAATCCCACCAGTCCTGCCCAGAGCCCAGCCCTGCTCTCTGTGCTTTTATACAAGCTGTTTCCCCGTTACTGGTTCCTTGTTTTCTTTGTTTAATTTTCTCCTCCTGAGCTCACTGAGCTCATTTCTGCTGTTTCCTTCACCCTACCAGTCCTTCTTCACTCACTGTCAGAACTGCCAATTTGAATTATCTCTCCTCAAATGACCCCCTCCATCATTCCTGGCACTTCCATCACAGGAACAGCTCCTAGACAATCAGACCCAACTGCCTGTAACTAGATCCTGGTGTGATCTCTAGTCCTCCTTCTCCAATTCAGTCTCTTGAGTCAGGCAGTTTCCTCTCTGACCACACACCTCACTCACCCTCAGGTGAGCATAACAAGAACCAGTCCATGACAACAGAAGAACCGGTTTGCTGCTCCTAACAAAGAATGAGAGTGGTCAGAGGGATCTTTACCTTGACTTGGTGCAGCCATGCTTTCCATCCCCCTCTCCCCCTGCTCACTGCTCTTCCCTAACACATCCCAGATCCCACTCAGCAGAACTGTCCTCCAGCCAGCTTCTCCCTCTGAGCCACGGGTGCCAACAAGGGAGTCTGAGAGCAGGGGAGGCTGCCCAGCTCCACCCCGGCCTTGAGCAGCCATGGCATGGGAAGTCTGGCTGCTCTCCTGCAAGGACCAGACTGAGCCTTCTTCAATTATTTCGTGGGTGACCTCATCTTGCCCCACAAAAAATCCCTCCAGGGCCAAAACGTCGCCAGCACCCAGGAAGATCTGGTCAATAACATCTTTACTGAGTACAGGCAAAGTGGTGTTTTTCCAAGGACTTACAGGTTTGCCTAATTGAGGAATATTTTCTCAACAGCAGCAAGCATATCCCTGTTCAACAGCTTCTGTCTGCCAAATTTCAAAACCTTGCTCCAGTGAATGGGAGCGCTACAGCTTTCCAAAACCAGAGGCACCGTGTTCAGCATGTGCAATACACTGACCCTGGTAACAACTGGATGATCCTGACTGCTCTGAAACACAAAAAGCAAGAGGCAGGCACAAAAAGAGGAAAACTGCAGCCTGAGCACCCTAACATGGAAAAAAAAATAAGCAGCAGAAAATAGATGATTTGAACAAAAAACGTTAAACACATTCTCAATAAAAAGGGCTCTCAGCTCAGTCTAGAATAGAGTCTGAGACAGAGAAATCTAAGGCATCAAATAAGCAATTTATTGGAGCAAAATCTCCAGGAGTGCAGCTAGGAATAAGGAATATGCTCAGAATCCTCGTAAGATGATTCTTCTCCTGTCACATTGGTAGCACTCCTTTATCTGCACATCCACAGACTCAGAGCAATAAAATTAAAATTTTCAACTATAAAATGAATAATTTATGAGAGAAATTGTACCTGCTATTCCCAGAGGAGTAAATCTAAACACTACAAACTGCCCTTCCCCTTCAGGGAATGAATGGTACCGGCAGGACTTACACCAGCCCCACCGCAAGGGCAGAACTGAACGCTTTACTTTGTAAAAACACTTTAAGTACCAAATAGCAGCACTTGAAAAACACTAAACAAGAGATGGCCAAGTGACACATTTAATGGAAGAAACCTCTATTATTTCAGCTACAACAAGAAGAATAATCCACTCTGGGATTTCCTCAGGATTAAGGACTATCTGGGTGACTTGGTAGCTCATTGGGGACCATCCTTCTAAACCAGACATTAATTCCCAAGTGACTCCTTTTCAAGTTTTATTGCTTTACAGGGTTTCTGAGAGCATCTGGGGGATTGATGTTGTTCTTTTGATTGTTTTGCCAATTAGGCTGACTCTTCCTCAAATAAATTAAGGACAACATTGCAACAGAACTGCTTCTTTACATGGTTTACAACATTATCTGCTTCAGTAATCAGCAATGAACACCAGGCAAACAATATTTCATTCTTGCACTTTACTTACAGAAGAGTTAATGCAGAAGCCCTTCTACAGTTTTTTTTCCCCATTTTTAGATGCAAAAAGAAACATTTTATTTAATTATGCCAACAAGCCATTCTTAATAAACTGAGCCAAAAGAAATTATTGACCAGGTTAATAAGGTTGTCTCCAGACAACATGGAAACAGTGATCATGTTAAATTCCAAAGGGATCCAAACCAGCCCACCACACCTGCTTGAGAAGAAAGATTAAAAGCATCATATCCTGTACATACATACTATATATATATACACTACTTTTGCTCTGTTTTGTATTTTAGAGCCAAAGCCATGGATTGAAAAGAATGGCAAAGACTGCAATATGTCAAGAGACAACAGTTTTACCAGTTTAACCAGCTTACTGTTTTCAGAAAAAAAAATAAATAGAAAAGCAGAGTTTCTAGAGGTGAAAGAAACAAGAGAAGTTTCATCTGAAACGTACAACTATACTGAAGGGGGAAGTTATTTTAAAATATTTACATGAACACTAAGGAAACTCAACAAACCATTGGATTTTGACAGCTGGACTGGATTTAATGTATAATCAATCTCAGCAGCAGTATTTCAAACAGGATGAAAGTGAATTTCCAAAAATTCATTAGCAGGTTACCTGTCCAGCAATCAAAGGCAATAAAGTAAAGCAGGTTATTAAGTTACCATGTCACAGTGCAACAGTGGCTCCGACTCTTTATGTGGAACCTAGCTTTTGAAATTCTGCTTTAAAAGAGTGTTTTACAGCTTTTGAAATTCTGCCGTAAAAGAATGTTTCACAACACGAGTAACACTAATGAGCTGTAAAGAGTTCAGAAAAACATGGGCTCGTGTTTGACTGCCTTCCCCATATGGTTCAAGGAAGCGGGGGATCTCGAGCAGCCACAATAAGGCTGCAAGGGAAAACACTGAATTCTGCAAGTCCTGACTCACGCTGAAAGACCGTAAATCCCCCATTCTTTAATGAATAGGTAGGAAATACGAGAATATGTAGTTTGACAATATTATAGAAATCCTCTTTCGTAAAGCAAATCAGAATTGTAAACCAAATTACTCAGACATTCAAACGTGAAAGTGCCAGCAGCTCTCCAGGTACCCAAAGGGAATCGCTCTGCTCCTGGTGCCTGCAGGTACCAAGGGGTGTAACAGGGACTTTCACATAATCCCATTCTCCTCCCAAGCACCTCCTGCGAGCAGCGGGGCAGCCCCCATACAACACATCATCCCGAAGGTTAAAAAATTCTCTTTTTAAGCTCATGGAAAGGACTTATGGCACTAACTTCACAATGCGCAGAGGCTACAGCAGCCCCAAATCCCACCCTGAGCTGGGCATGCACACAAAGGTGTGAGCTGCACAATGCAGATACTCTGTAATGACTCAGCTTCTATGAACTATTTCTCACTCACTAATCTGCATGCACAGGCTGACCACTTAAAACAGAGAGTGAAATAAGTGGATATTAATGTCAGACAATTTTGCTACCTCAAAACTGTCCAAATAACTATGCAGAATACTAAACTAATACTACTTAACTAATAAAAAGTGTGTTTTGCTTTGAAGTGCCCATCTCCAGCACTCTGTGTACAACTTTTACTAAGAGCTTTAGAATAACCAAGCAAAAATTATAAATATGATGCATTCATTACTGCCCTCAGCCTTCCCTGTATTTGCTCTTAGGGTGCTTTTATATTATATTTTTGCGGGTGAAATTCCAGACTCCTTGAAATATACAAAAGTTTTAACATGTTACTAAACAGGAACCAAGTTTCTATGAAACACACACAAAAAAAAGCGGGCAGGAATACCCAGCTCTGCCTATGGGAGTTGTCTGAATGACATTAAGTAAGTTTCACAGCAAATTTAGAGTAAAATACAAATTTCTGAAGAGCATTTGCTGTCACCACAGGAGAAGATTGTCTAAGCTGCCAACAATTCACCCACCCACCTGTGAAGGTTAGGCCCATAATGGAAACTCTCAGCTCATCAGAGTTAACCCATGACTTATCACGCAAGACTAATTACTTGTGTCCTTTTCCCATCAGACACCATCTCCTTTTCTTTTAAGTCTTGGAAAACAACATTTAACACCCAAGCCCAAAGAGCTTGGGGGGGGTGAGGGCTGTGGGAGGTGTGAGAATGGGATGGGTGGGATGACAGGAAATTTCTATTGTCTGCAATCAGCTACAGTGCTGCATACAATAAAACTGGATGTTGGCTCAGTGATCAATACATCAAACCTAGATCCAGCCCTGCAGATGCTCTCACAAACAGAAGAAAACTGGGTTTTCATTTGAGATCACATTTGACTCCTGTGCCCATTAGGCACACTGCGCAATGCCACCAAGGTCAAAATCACCCAGGTACTCCAGATGGTTTCCAAATGTGAGTCACCACCACATGCAACACCCATACATTGCAAATACTATTGAAGAACAATGTTGCATTCAAGCAAATTGCAGAAATGCAAGATTACAGCTGTTTAAACACAAATTCTGCTGATGAAATAGAGGCGTGAGTGCAGAAAGAGGAAACGATTTAGCAGTTACAAACAGCAAGGGGGCCTTCAAGTTCTCAGAGTTGCACCTATATGGAATGAACTTTAAAAGGCAAAAAACCCCATATCTACAAACCATGTGTTTTCATAGTGAAGCATACTGGAACACCCTATAAACAAAAGGTGTGATCCCCAAAGTGTTGTTTCCGTCAGGAGCTGGCTCACAGAGCCCCTTGCATCCAGGCAGCAGATTAAGACCCGTGCAAATACTGAATATCCACCTTCTCACAGGCTGAAGGGACAGTGACAGCTGTTAGCAGCCACCCAGCTTTCTCAAAGGTCAAGGAAAAAACTTGATTAAATCACCTCCCTCCCCAGGCTTTTAAAAAAAATTTTACACTGAATGTGTGAAAAAACCCCCGCAGCAACAAACCCACAGTGTCTGAAACATTCTGAAACCTCTGAAACATTCATAACAAAAAGATAAAACTTTCCACATTCAATCACTTGGCCACCAGCACCTGATGTGCTGTGACAGTTTTTTGAAAAGGAAGAATTTTTCCTGGGCCACCTAACCACAAATTTACACATAACCCCCCCAAACGACACCCAGTACCAAATGTCATAACCAAGAAAGTTTATTCCGTTCAATATAGCAGCCATGCAGTCACAGCCTTTTCTGCACTGAAGACAAGCATTGAAGTGCCGAGGTTGCAGCTCAGTTTGCAATGTAATCCCACTTGTTTCAAGGGCCTCATACCAGACAAAAGGACACTGATGGGAAGTGTGGCACACACTTAGGATTTTACCCACTAAAGTACCCTTCAGTAGAGCTGTGGGTGCCATACTTCATTTTCTTTCCCATTAGCCAAGAGAGGAAAAAGGTGAAGGAGATCCAAGTGTGCTTTTACAGCCCGTTGTCCCCAAAGTATACCACTGAAGGCACAAGCTGGGTCTGCACCCCTACATAACCTTTACTTATCACTTCCACTTTTTAAGTATTTAGAAAACACTCCCAGTTTCAAGAATCAGACGTGAAATAAATATGTACTACCCCTCCTACCTCTCAGCCCTCAATGCGTTCTTGAACTCGGATGAAAAACAAAATGCTTTGGTGCTGTGCCTGCACTTTGTCCTTAACCTGCTGCCTCCTCCTCATCTCCCGAATGTTTGGAGTATAACAGGCAGAAAGAATTCTGCAAGGCTTGGGTGGGCAGAAGCTGCACACAGAGTTACATGAGACCTCCAGGTTTTGTTCTGCCACACCG
This sequence comes from Rhabdornis inornatus, assembly GCA_013397075.1. Taxonomy (NCBI): domain Eukaryota; kingdom Metazoa; phylum Chordata; class Aves; order Passeriformes; family Rhabdornithidae; genus Rhabdornis; species Rhabdornis inornatus. The sequence goes on along the minus strand of VWZS01000747.1, from coordinate 1,054,973 downwards.
GATTGCTGGAGGGCCCCAGACGATCTCATTACCCCCAGCATTCCACCCGTACAGGATATAAATGCTGCATTAGGACATCGAATAATTCTGCTGGTTCTGGGTCCATTTACACTCACAGGGACAATCTTGGGGTGGTACTCAAAGTCCAGAACCAAGTGAAATGTCAGTAGGAAGTTGGCAATAGGATTTGCAACCCGAAGGCACAGGATACACTCACAGCACAGCACAAGGCTAAAAGCCTGTTTTGGGAATAACCCACATGTTGCCAAAGGGATTTTACTGCTTCTGAAGAATGAGGCTTTCTGCTACCAGCCTTTTTCTCCCCCAAGGAATGAACAGAAATTCTACATAAATCCAAGCCCATTAACATTCTATAAGCTCTAAAAAGCAAGCTCGATTTTACTTCTTTGCTATATTTAAAGGAGTGAATCATGAACATGCATGCAGCCTGGTAGATAGATCACAGATACAGGGTGCAAGTCAAGCCTGATAAAACATTGCTGATTTTTCTAACAAATTTCTGAACTACAGTTAAAAACACTTGCTTTTCCTTCAACTTTCAGCCCTTCAAACCACATATGAGTCATATGTAGAACAGGCATTTGCTGCTTACCACACCTGCTCCTGAAAACCCATGAAAAAAAAAAATAAAAAAGACAACTAAGTTCTAAAGTAAATGGAAATTTAATTTTGTTTAAAAAAGAAATGCCATGATCAACAAAAGAAGGTGGCATATATTAAATGCAGGTTGTTTGTGTGGTTTTCTTTCCAGTGAAAGGGAGAACACAGAGTGAGAAATCACTGTTTTGGCCTAAATACCCAGACCACTGGAAACCGACATGTTTTCAGAGCTCTGCCCAAATTAAACTGGAACAACTCCTGCCAAATTTGTATCTAGACTCGTTTATTCTCTTGATCCAAACCCTTTTCCTCAGTAACCTGCTACTTTTCTCAAAATGCTACATTGAAGACATGAAAAAATGATACTTTGATGCTGCTGAAGACAATTTCAGAAACAAAATTTTCTGATAAAAACATGTTACAAAAGCAATTTGTAACTGTTGCAGAAGACATATATGGCTGCACACACTCCTACAAATATTACATAAAAGAAGAACTATTTATAGGCACTACTCTCTACTACCATTCTGGTTCAGGAACACCTCAGTATCGCCTGCAGTTTTAGGAGTGGAAAAAAAAAAACCTCCTTTTTTGAGAATTCATAATTTATTTTCCAGTGTCAAAATTGTCAAATTATACTGCCTCTTACTTTAATTCCACGCTAACTATTCAGTCTCCTCCCAAAGCATCCAAGATGCAGAAAAAGGAGGCAACTGCAGGTTCTCCCAGAAACATTCCCATGCACCAGAGCTGTTTATATACTGATGAATCAATATAGCATCACTACACTATTTCACCAGCATTCATCACCTTCCTTTCTATGGCATATAAAAACACACCAAAATAACCTCTCCCTGCCAGCAGTTGCTCCCTAATTTACTGCATAGCTCTAACTAGATCTGGCTAAAACATGACTCCAATGTCACAGCAAAACTGGATGCTGAACTGCCTGCCAGAGCGGGCCAGGAATGCACCCAGAAAGGACAGCAATTAGCACATCTAAAATAACCATTCTTACAAGAGGCAGCTCAAAAGCTCAGATATTTTTCATCACAACTCGCACCGGTTACCAGCCAAGAACACATGACTACAGGAGAGAATCCTGCAGTGCTTTACAATCCAGATGACCCTCTGCCACTTATTCTTGACTCCTTCATTCAAAACAGCGTTTCCGTTTCCCTCCTCCCCCTCCTCCCGAGCACAGATTTGTCCCAAGGTGTTCCATGTCCCACCACTCAGGGAAGAGCCGATCCGCAGCCTGCTGCCCGCGGGTCCCAGCCCTCCCAGACCCAGCAGGTTTGCTCCATGCTCCACCATCAAACATGGCTGCACCGTGTCCTCTTTGTGATTGAATATGTGGAACAGCTCTTCTGCCTTCCCAGACTTCTTTTATCTCCCTTCCCTTATTTCCTCTCACTAGCAAGGGACCATTTCACATCGCTATTGCCCACTTCTCCTTCCTTTTAACAGTCCGATATTTTCCATTAGCGTTCCACCGTAAACCAAATGCATTTATACTTTCCAGGTTCTCCTCAAAAGCATCAAGGACCTTTATACATTGAAACCCTCTGCACCATTAAAAGCTGCTTTATTTACACACAACACAAAACTCTTCTCGTAAAAATCTCCGTCCTTCAAATCCAGCGTGGAGAGAAGCCCCTTAACAGCAGCGGCAGGAAATTTTATCATCTGGCTTTTCTTCCCTGCAGCTCCCTCTCCTGAAACCGGACCCCCAGTCCACAGATCCACCTCGGAGCCTCCCGCAGCAGCCACACACAAAACCCACCCCACGCTCCGCTGCGAGCCTCCCTCCTCTCCCCAGCCACCGCCGCTTTTTTTTGTGCTATGGAGCTTCTTTTTAATTTAATTCCTTCAGCCAAATTAAATCAAACTCCTGAACCTCCGCTGGGATTTTCCTGCAGAGGCTGCACATGAAACTTTCCCGAGCAGGGAGGACCCCCGTGCTGAGCTGCGCCGAGGTGCGGGCGCGGAGCGGACCCGGCTCCCGCACTGTCCCCAGTCCCGGTCCCGGACCGTTATGCGCCGGTGCGGCTCCCGCTGCCCCCGCAGCTCACACTCACCCACAGCTCCGTGCCCCAGCTCATGGCTCCGCCGGCGCTCAGGAGGCGGGCGGGGGGCGCTGGGGGTGTCGCTATCCCCTGGCTGTGCCTGCTCGCCCTCGGGAGGGCCGTGCACCGGCGGTGCGAGCGGAGCGGGCGGGACGGGCGCTGCTCACCGCCGCTCCCGCCTCATCGCGCCGCAAAATGGCCCGGGCGGAGCGGGGCGGGGGGGGCGACTGACAGCTCCGCGCTGCGCAGGCGCGGAACCGCCGCGGCTGGGGCGGAGCGCAGGCGCGGCCCGGGCGGAGAGCGCAGCGCGGGGCTGTGGGGCCATGAGGAAAGGGGATCGGCGGGGAAAAGGGGGTCAGGGAGGAGCGAGGATCAGCGGCGAAAAGGGGGCCAGTGGGGAGCGGGGATCAGCGAGGAGAAGGGGGATCACCAGGGAAAAGGGGGTCAGTGGGGACAAGGGGGATACAAGGGGGATCAGCGAGGAGAAGGGGCTCAGTGGGGAGTGGGAATCAGCTGGGAAA